>CM049432.1:15198615-15661115 GCA_026929855.1 Poa annua | reverse complement strand
AAACGTCCAAAAAAACCGGCTACGGAACTACCGAGCAAAGGCAAAAATACAATAAGTAGATACATAAGATCGAGTCTCTTAAAAAAAAATCATACAATGTTCAAGCGGCCTGTCATTGAGACAAAAACGTGTTAAGCATATAAGCACTTTCGACTTGATTTGCAGTGGTCAGTTACGCAAGACGGGAAGAGAGTTTCCTTCTTCAGAGTCCTTTTATCCCATCCCAATATTAAGGAGAATGTGTGGGCCTTTACTGAAAGAAGATGGTTGATCCCCTTGCCGACTCATTCCATCCTCCCCCCGGTGGGTCTTCCTCTTATTCACTCTCGCGAGCAAAGAAGAAGAGAGACAGCATTCAAGCCAGCAATGGACTGAGGTATGAGACGATAAAGGTAAAGAGAAGGGGCCGTCGTTGGTGCGTAACAGATCTTTCCTATCTACGATCTTTCTCGGTGCATAAGCGAGGCTTCGCGGTCGAAGTACCACATAAGCAATAAAGCCAATAGACCTTGAATAGCCTGTACGAAATAACTTGTGAAGAGGATTTACTATAGTCTAAAAATCTTGTACGCAAGTTGGCACAGCGCTTTCAATCAATCTCGCTCATCTGGTCTGCCCGGTCAAATCAGCGATCATGCCCCCCTTATTCTAGCGGAGGAACAGCTTCATCAGATTCATTCCCTTGCTAATCCGCCTTCAAGCCTTGTTCCTTCTTCCGCTTCATCTATCTAAGCCTTTTCCTTTGTAGACGGATAAGTGAGTCTGTAACCTTAGCTTTTCTCCTTTTCTGAACTTTTTTTCCAGTTCCTTAGTATTACTCAAAAAAAACCTACTCTGTAATTTCATAATCTTAGTAGAACATTTTATAAAGAAAGGTAGGCTAAAGTTACGAAGTAAGGTCAGCTGGTTAAGTCAAACTCAGGCTATGAAATAGCTTAGCTGCCCTTAATTAATGATCATTAATTAAGTAGTAGTGAGGCTACAACATCCTGCTGGTTGCACAAACTCACCTTTTCATCTATGCTGCCTGTTTTTACCTTCTCATCCTTAACCTCTGTGATCACTTCCTCCTAGACATCCTTCTGATTGCCTAACTGAAACATCACAACTATAGTATAAGAATTCACCTTCTCTGCTTTACCATCTATGACTACCTCTTCAGCTGCATCCCCATGAATCTCATCTATCCAAAAGATTAGTGGATTCATTCATTAGGATCGAGAATGAGCTAATTAAGGAATTAGTAGGATATCGAGAAGGAAAGAAATTGTCAAGGTCTAGGCCCCAGGACAAAGAAATAGGACATGCTTGTCAAGTTCACTTCTTGAAAGAATTGGAAGTCAAAGGATGAGGGAGTGGGTGAGAAAACTTATACCAAAAGGTCTGATTGCTGTTTCGCTCTCTCTCATGTGTGTTTATGGGCTTTAGGGGTATAACAGCTCCCTCCACCGGAGAGCTTGGACCATCACGCCTGATATGATCTCCTCCAACTCCATTTTATCCTCCGGCTTCAGTAAATTCTGCCAAAGCTGTATACAAACAAAGATATCTGTTTATGCACTGCAACAGGACTTGTGATTCTCTTGCTTGTTATTAAACACCATATCGTTGCGGATAAGCCACAAACCCCAGCAAGCTGCTGCTAAGACCATGATCTATATTTCTTATTTATCCTCCCTAGAATCTCTACTAAATAATCATCTAGACAACCAGGGATAGCATGCCACTGAAAGCTATCTCTTAAAATGCACCAAACAAATTTAGCAATACAATAACGCTATATAATCAAATATGAGAAGCATTTTCTAACACCCAAAAGCTTTGTACCCTGTTTCCACGACCTGTTTGCTTCCCAGGTTTCCTTATCAGCTTTCCTCTTCTTGAGAAAAACTGTCCGAGCCCCAAGATAAAGATACTATTTTAGAATGTGAGCTAAATGGTAGAAGAGGTCAGTTGGCGGAATTATTAGAACTCAATAAGGTAGATGTGGTTTGTTTGCAGGAGACAAAAAGGCAGAACTTTACAGACAAAGAGCTGTCAGATTTTGCAGTAAGAAGTTTGTTCAAATGGTTCTGTATCAGCAGATCCCTCTGTGGGTTCTGCAGGTGGATTGTTGATAGGTGTGAGGTTGGATGATTTAGATAGATGCTGTATTTGTGGGGTCTGGTGCTCATTAGAATTGTGTGCTGAAGGAGAAAAGCAAAATTCTCTTGGGTTGTGATTAATGTGTATGACCCTACTCAGCAGGAGCTTAGAGATGATTTCTTTGCAGAAATGACATCAAGGGTGCACAGTACTGACTTACCAAAGGTAATGGGTGGAGATTGAAATCTGATTAGGTTCAGTCATGCAAAAATCTAATGGTAATGTGCATATTAGAAGGATGGCAGCCTTCAATGAGTTCATTGCTGAAGTTTAGTTACAAGAATTAAGGAGGGTTGGAGGTAAATTTACTTAAATAAACAATAAAATCCTGTTAGAGAAGTGCTTGATAGAGTTTTCATCAGTTCATATTTTTTTTTCTTTTTTTTTTAGTTTGCTTCAGGCTGGGTCTGATCATGCACCTCTTTTATTGGTAGAAGGGGAAGATAGAGCTTTTACCCCATACAAATTCAGGTTTGAAACAGCTTGGTTGCTGAAAGAGAATTGAAAAGAAGAGGTTATTTCTAGATGGCCAGCAAGATGCAAAGCTAATATGAAGGATCATTGGCAAGATGTATCCCAATCCTTTATAAAGTATTTGAGAGGTTGGAATGTTAATGAGTACAGTGATGCCAGTATCCGTAAAGACAATCTTATTAGAAGCAAGCATAGAGGTAATTGAAAAAAAGGCTGAGGAACATGACCATTCAGGAATGGACACTCAGATATGAGCTAGAGGCTCAACTTGTGAAGATATATGAAATGGAGGAACTCTACTCAAAGGCAGAAAAGAGGATGTGAACAATGGTTGCTGAAAGGATACTCAAACACAGCTTACTTTAATAAGAAACCAACCAAGTGGCAAGAAGAGGAAATGTAAGATTTCTTCCTTGGAAAATGGGGATAGAGTGATTTCTGATCCATTAAAGCTTAGGCAGCATATTACAGATTCTGGCCAAGAGTTTGTTTGGCAGGTGTACTTTGCCCAAAGTCTTTCAATCTTTAGACATCGTTTAAGAAGCGACAGATCCTGGCGCATGAGTACTTGAGGCGAATGGCCATTGCCCAGGGTGATGGGCGAGCCAACTCGGAGAGAAATTCCAGAAGCAAAAACAGAGTGAATCGTACTTTCCCTGCTATTCTTCACCAGAAATCGTGTCCCCCCACTCCTGAGCAGAAAGGCCTCGCAGAGCGTCAACACCGACACATTGTAGAGCAACGTCTTGCAACTATGTACAAAGCCTCCATTCCCCTGGGTGTCGTGTTTGAAAGCACAGTCTTTGTCATAAACCGATTACCCTCCGCTCCAAATGGCTCTACCAAGGATCCCACAAAGTTCCCGAAACCCAGTTTCTCAGAAAAGGCCTGGTATCCATCTACTCACAATAATTTGAATGTAGAACTGAAGAAGCACAATTTCCTTCTTCGAGAGGAATCCAACCGAAGAGAAGCGAGCATCATAATAGCTTGATAAAAAAAGAGGACGTTCGCGTCAATTATCACGCCTCTTCCGCTTTGGCCCAATTGACCCACTTATCTTACAAAGGGCGAAGCCTAGGACTTGCGGGAAGGCTGATACCTATACTAGTGCTCTGTGAAGTAAAGAGAAGGAAGGGATTAGGCTTTCTTTCTGTTCATCAGTTCAGTCATAAACCTATTGTCTGTGCTCTTATTTCTTGGACTCTTTCTTTCTTTCTTTTGCTCCTCTTCCTTTGTTTCAGTATCCATAGATCCAGTACTGGCATCCTACAAGCCGAAAGGGGATTCGGATTCTATAGTTAGCTTTGATGAAAGCATGGAGATATCAGTGACAATTATTACCTTTAAGCAAGAAAGGGAAATGAAAGGAACCATAAGCTAGAATACTGGTATCAAGAGATGTTATTACAGGTACAACCCTATTTTCGTCACTGTATAGAGGCATTCGAGGTTTCATAGACAAAGGTTAGATAGATGGAAAAAGCTACCAACACCATTTCCTCGATCTTGAGAGGCTTAAGAGGTAGGCGTAGGAATGAAGAAAACTCAGTATAAGGGAAATGGAGATTCTTATACCAAACTAATAGGCAACCCGTTTGATCAAACTATCTCCTTGTTATTGGAATTCTGATTGATCAAACAAGAGATTCAATGCACTATCGTTATGCTTTGGCCAGGGGAAAGTGAAAGTAAATCAAGTATCTTTGGATCAATTCCCTTCTTTTCCTATAGTTTTTCTGCAATTCATGGATGGAATCGAGGGATTCTACTCTCTGGGTAGGTAAAGGCCGAAGAAGTGTTATTCATGTTTCATCCTCTTTTTCTAGCTTGATTGCAAAGCATGGTTTGGAAGGGTCAGCTAAAAGATACGGTATATATATAAATGAAAGCTGGCGCCTTTGGTTCTTGGTACGACTGGTACTTTTTCTCATTTATCGGTCTAGTTGGCAAAATTTCCCCTCAAAGACTTTGTCGAGCTTAGGCTTTATGCTGCGCCCTTGCCCTTAACCTTCCTTTCTCTTCTATAAAAAGGCTGGACGTCAAATGTAACTGATGCTTATATTCGTCTATATGACAAGCAAGAAACCTACTATTGCCGTAAACAAAAACCCAAACATTAGTAACTAACAGAGCTTTCCTATTCTAACTATTTCCCTATAAACCATGATTGATATACCAATCAAAAAAGACTTCTGAAACTAAACTATTGATTTATGCCCGTGCTTCTTCTTCTGTTTTTGTATGCAGAAGGATGTCTAGGAGGAACAGATCACTGAGGTTAAGGATGAGAAGGTGAAAAGTGAAGATAGAGAATAGATAAATCTAGATGTATAGGCTTTTTAGTTTCCTGCAAACAGAAGATATATAGTTTCTCATTTCTAATAAATTAAGTTAAGATATCTTATTTTCTCCAAAGAACGTATTCCTCTAATGTTCGTGTTTTGGATCTTCTTCTCACTAATATAGAAGACCCCACTTGCAAATAAGTATACTTCTATTGCATTTTAGTCATAAGACCTTCTAAAACATTCATTTCCTTATTATATTCAGGATGCCTAAATCCCCTAACAAACTCTTCCCTTTTCTCTTCACAAGATAAATATGCCATTCCTAAAATAGATTCAAAATTGAAGAGTGTTTTCACTTACTAAAGAGTGTTTTCACTTACCAAAGGGGAAATCAATCCTTGGTTATAATTCTACCTTGCAGGGCTTTGAGTCTCCTCATCTGTACCTTGGTTGGTTGCTGCTTGCAATACCTAGGCTACCCTCCAACTTTGATAGGAGTCACATCTAGGGTGTAATTTATACTAGGATTATCTACCTTGTTCCCTACTCCAATAGATAGCTAAATCCTTATGGGATTTGATAAAGGTACAAGGCAAGACTTGTGGCAAGGAAGGGGATATAGTCAAACATATGGAATTGACTATGACGAAACCTTTGCACCAGTGGCAAAGATGAGCACGGTGAGAACACTGATTTCTTGTGCCACAAATCTGGATTGGCCATTACATCAATTAGATGTATTTAATGCATTTCTGCATGGGATTCATCAACAAAGGGATAGGGATAAGGGGCCGCACGTCCAAGACAGCCTTTCATCTCAGTGCGCCATGGAACCCCCATCTTCCAATTCCTCTTACAGAGACCAGATCTTCTTTATGGAGGTGGGACCGGGGACCTCTTCAGCAAGATCGCTGTACAGAATGCTTGCGCACAGTGGCCACACACACTTCTCCCTGACCTCCAAAAGCTCCCTATGACCCTTTGTACGGAGCATTCAAAGTTCCTCACGCTGTCAAGCAAGACTTTGATCTCGATTTGGGAGAGCAAACACAGCTTCGCCATCCAGCCAAGTATCTTTATTGAATTGTGACCCTATCTAGCGCTTAGCCTGTCTTTCTTCTTTCTCCGTCACTAGATTCCGGTTAAAACGCTTGGTCCACCCATGCTTTTCCTCTCCATTTTTCATATGGAAAGGGAAAGCAGTGCCAAGGAATTCTGCATGGCATATTTCCCAACCTTCATTCCTGCTATTCCAGGCTCTGGTGCTCAGTCATAAACCTATTGCCCGCTCCGCTTTCCCATTCCTATTGCTTTCGGTATCTGAATCTTCCTGAATTCAAGTAGAGAATACCAGGGCTTTCTTCTTCTTTGATTTTCCTTGGGGCAGAGGATAAACTCAATGGATTTCCGACATAGCACCTGCGGCATTAGGATTCTAAGATTTAGGAGGGGAAGGCTGAGGAGAGGGATCACATGCATTGAAGCAATCTCAAGATTCAGAAACGATAAAAATAATGGTACGGGGAGAAGAAAGATAGGAAAGGAATTAGGGCGTTGCCGAAGGCAATGGTCCAGCTTGTGTGAATGGATTTCATTGTTTTTTTAGATTCCACTATTTGTTCGATAGCAAGCAAACTCTCCCAATTTAGGACCTGAAGTGATCTTACAATGAACATTGTAAATGACAATCAACGAATTCCGGCGAAATAGAAGATCTACGGGTCACCATAGTCTTCTGATACACAAATAGGATTCCGCACTCTTAAACAAGAGGTTGCCACTTAGCATAAGGAAAGGGAAGAGTAAGGCCAGCATTGACTAGAGCTACTGATATCTCGGGACACTATGTGAAATAGCTACGATATGCTTGCTATTCTTGGAAGATAAGTCATGCCTTAGGAAACTAGTCATGTTATGATCGAATTGGAATGTGCGGGCTTTGTGACTACCACTGATTGGAGGATCAAGAAGCCTACTAGTGAACTCTTCCTGCGAGATCTGATCAAGCAAGTGGAAGATCAGATACCTTGCTTGCTGTCGATAAAACAACGTATGTACGGTTTTTCCTTTAGTAAGGTTCGGAGGATGAAGGGAAGGTGCAGTTCAGTTTGCACTCTCAGTAGGCCATGGACACTCCCAACTATGCTGCTGAACTGAAACTACGGGCTAAAACCTGAGGCGACTTCCTGGAATAAACTAGAGAGTATAAAAGTCTCTTAAATGTCATTCAATCAACATAAGAATCTAGGTTTCATAAGGTACGATTGACGTAAAATAGGGTGAGCACTACTTTGTTTGATGCATAAATACTTCTTGAAAAAGAAATGATACCGTCAGATAACGGCTGAACCGGAGCTAGAAAACAACGAACGCAAACGTATGCAAGATCGAGCTCTAAAATCCATCACACAGAAAAAACAACCTTTAAATGGACTAATTCGGATGCTGCAGATCACTTCCCAGTGAAGAACAAGCAACTAGACTTTGAATGCAACAGTATAAGTGGCACAAAACAATTCTACAGAATCAAACAAACAGTTGATCAGCAAGGCTAATGTCCACTAAACCAGCTAAACGGAATTGTTTGGAAGATGAATGGATGCAGTTTTGCTTTCTGCTGCTTCTTGTTCTGCTTTGCCGAGGCTCCTCTGTGGAATGCCCTTTAGCTCTTAAAGCTATATTGCTCCTTGCGCTCTGCTATGCTAGTTCACCGCTGTATACGACCAAGGTTTGCACCAGAGACTAGTAGGAAATCCTTGCAAAACAGAGCTTTCTTAATTCACTTTCTTAATTAATTAATTGGCCATGTCATGTCGCTGCACCTGACTGAGATCAGCATACTTGATTCATTCTTTATTTTGGTGAGGTGTCCTGGCCCTTTTTTTATACCTATATATTATTAGCTAAGAATCCGGACTATTATGCCGCTGTGTCCGTCCGTAGCAACACATGTATGTCAGAAGTAGGTTCAGGTTGAGTCTTTCGCAAAACTGCCAACCCTTGATCACATTCCTGAGCTTGCTTCTATGCCAACGGTTCCGGTATCCGGTTTTTACTTTGTTTGGAGACACCCCTATAGAAAAGAAAACTCCTCAGGCGGGGCTGGGCCACTAATAAGGACGTTGACACTCACAAGTAGAGGAACGACAAAGGGTTTATTAATCACAAAGCAACAGAAGTTCCATTGCTTGAAGTTACAATTCCACTCCCTAACTGATGAGTAGATCACTCGTGTCTTACTGGTCAACTGTAAGGCATGCGAAGTGAACCTGATGGGCAGGCTGTTAGGCAGGCGCCGTGAAGGTGGGTTCATGCCTTTCTTCAGCTCACCCCGTACGATCCCCATCCGAGACGATCATCATCCTGTAGCTAGCTACCAATTAATGTATTCAAGTTCATATAGTCTCTTAATAGCGTAGCGGGAGAGCAAATAGCAATGAAACTTATATAAAGTATAGTATTACTTTCCCTCCTACCAATGCTATCCTTATAGAAATAGAAAAAAGCTATTATATATATATTAAGGGTCCATACTATGCACAAATCTTCCTTATTATTATTTACCGAACCAATAAATAATAAGCAACCAAGCACACACTAAAAAAAAAAGGCGGCCGTGGTAATGGTGGCCGCGGACAGCAGAACCAGCACGCCGGTCAATGGGGGCCCTTCTACCCACCTTGGGCCGGCATGTTTCAAACATGGTCCGGACAAGGAACAAAGAGACTAAGCTTTCGTAAATGCAGGGAGACGCACAGCGTTTTTTAGGCTCCTGACTGCAAGCTCGAAAACGCATATAATAAGAATAAGTGATCGAGTCAAATCAAGAGGACACCAGGCTTCCAAACTAGATCAAACCCAACCATTCCATACAGAAGCAAAAAATCTGATAAACAACTTGGAAGCGAATGATTCCCATCTCGATTGTGTGGGTGTTCAGTCACCGGAGTATCATAATGGAGTTCAACGACCTTACAACTGTCAGGTACTCGTGGTTTCCCTCACTGGCTCCGCCATCTTCTCATCCAAAAACGCATATAGAACAAAACCTCACTTTCTATAAGATTACTTGAGAATGAAACTACTAGTCGATGGAGCGAAGCTTTGTCTACTCCCCCATACGCTTGCTATCCATCTTATCCCGGCTCTAGTGATGGTTTTCGCTAGCTCTCCCATTCCCACCTGATACGTCAAAAGCAATTGACTAATAAGGGGAACCTCGAATTCGATTGATTATGTCACTCCGCATTACTATAAAAGGGCAGCTGCTTTCTACTATACTAAAATGGGCTTTGGCACTCCTTCCGCTATTACTCGCAAGAAGAATAATAGTGAAAGGGCAGTCGAATTTGTGACTACGTCACAGGCTCGTTTCACTCGAATTTAAAGGCTGTAACTCCTACTTATTTATATTAATTAAAGCTTGCCCATGGCTGCTTTCTTCCCATTCTTTCTTCTTTCCACTAATCTAATGGTTTCATTCTCCCATCGAGAGGTTATGATACTAGCAAGAGTCCTATTTTTCTCCTCTCGATCCTACCTTGGGTTATGTTTGACAGGGATGGTCAGTGAACTTCTATTGGTTTCAAAGGAGGATAGAGATCCATTGGGGAAGGCTCGAAGGGTTATTCGATATCAAGGTTGACCCTCGACGCGCCGCAGCCACTATTTTTACTCCTTTTATGCAATTATGAAAGAAACTTTATCGATTCCAATGCAACTTATCCTTTTGGAGTTGACGTAACAAACTACGCGAGCCTCCCGATGAAGCCAACAGAAATCCTATCCGAATACTAAAAATAAAAGGCAATTTCATTATGGTGGTATACCAGCCGCCAGTTCTGGAACTTCCAGTTCCAATCGGAGCATATAGATCCGTAAATGGATTTGTATGTATAGCCACTTCAGTCGTGCTCCTCGTTTCTCGAATGGAAAAAAAGTATCTTCTTTCTGGGAACATGCTAAACCAGAAATTCTTATGTTCGTGATTCTTCATCCACCGATGCAGAAAATCTTCCAGTTTTCCATTCTCATATGAGGCAGGAAAGTTTATGGGCAACAGGTCGGCACGAAGTGATTCATCATGTTCAAACATTAACCTTTCGCTCGTTGGGGACGGTTTATAAATCATCAAATTCCCACAAATGGAATGAGAAGTGGGTCCATGTAAATGATCGAGACCTCGCAAACAACAACGTTCCTTCCCCATATGGAGTTCGGGACCCAAAGGCAATCGTTGAGTGAACTGTATCTTATTTGTATTAGTTGACCTAAGCCGCACCATTATTGGTGGGGTGGGGCTCGGCCTCCGAACCGTACGTGGGACGAGTTTCTGCCTCATACAGCTCGGGCCGAAGACCGGGGAAGTTTAGGAGAGATGGGGAGACCCAACTGCTGCCGGTCGGGACGGACAGGAAAGGGGGCGGGGATAAGCTTGTGAAGAAGCAAACTTATTGCCCCACCCCCAAAAAACAAACCGACCCAGCAAGAAAACGTATCCGCAGGCGCAAGCGCTCATCCCTTGCTTCGCGTTCTTTCTATTCCATCCCAGTCCATTCCGGGATAGTCGGCTAATATAATATGTGCAGTAGTCGTCGTCTGACCAATCGGCTCGGACACCAGACCGCTTGTGCCCGCCCATTCTGTCTCGCCCTAAATGGAATGGCTCTCTTAGTTACGCTGTGCCCCGACCCGAGTCCCCACGTCCGCTTTTATCCGCCCGCAACCCGGCCAACACAACATTAGGGCCGTCCCCCCCATTCTATGCTGACCCGGGCCGGGGCTCGCTTTTTGGGAAGCCCGTTCCCACCGCGCTCACGGCCCGGCTGGCCTGCCAGCGGTAGTGGGAATTCTCCCGTTCCCTGGTAAAAAAAGGTTGGTTGGATGCGGGATCTACTCCACGAGGAGCGGTACGGACGTAGATGATATCATCACGACCTCTCTTTGCGTACCGCTAGGGATGCTTAACGCCACTTCGCCAACTGGCATTACCTGCGCTTTCGTGTCTCTCAGTGTGGTCAGCACTGGGTGTTTCCGAGCAGCGAGGCTTACACCCATTCGCATTAATTCATCCAAAGTTCCTTACCCTTATGCACGAATTTTGAAATAAGCCATCTTCCTATCAAGGTTAAGGAGTCAACTGAGCATCTCAGCGGCGGGATTGAATACCCGGATCGAATCAGAGTTCACGCCGCCCGCCCTGAACAAATAGAATAGGAGGCGTGGGCCACAGGTCGCACATAAGCCATTGGGTCGCACGACATAAGAACACCCAACATAAAGATGCACACTCCTCCATGTGAAATAGAAAGATTCATTTTCACTTTTTTGTAGTAGTCGTGACCAACAGCCATCAGCAGTCGGCTCGTTGAGTGGTGCTTGTTTGGGGGGTGCCCGGGGCACCTCATCTTGTCATTTTGTTGCTCATTCCCCTTAGGCCAAAGTGTTTGGCCTTTACTTCGGAGCGCCCGCTCACGCTTCGCTGACCTATCGCGTGGTAAAGAGAAGAGAGTACGAAAGAATTGTAAACAGAGCAGACCGCAGAAAGATTCTAAATATGACAAGTCCCCCATGGATTCGATAATAAGGAAATGAAGAACGGGAACGAAACGAAATAAAGCATTTCTAGCGGATGAGCTTCTCCCAATTTTGTCTGGTAATAGAATAGGGCGGCTTGCTTTGACCAACACTCCACTTTTTGCTCTGTCCATGGAGCGTATGAATTTCCTTAAATGTAGATAGACCAAAAAAGGGAATAAAGGGATAGGAATAGGAATTATAGTACCATTGGAAGAAGAGGCACCAGTGGGAACATCTCTACTGACGAACCATTTCAATAGTACGGGTGCCGCCGTGCCACGGGGCACGACCATGGAAGTAATGAAAAAGAAGAAGTTCTGTAGTTGGACCATCTGCTCTATCCGTTCGATTTGAGCTTCTCCAGAGAAGATGAGACGCTAAAAATGCAAGTGTTCGCAACGCATACCGAAAAAGGGTACCTATGTTGCCGACCATTAATGACTAGTTCGAAGACCAGGAGCAGGGGCACGTGCCAAGAAAGATTTGTTACTTTCCCTATGGTTTTCGAACGTTTTCAATAAAACCTTCTCGTAGAAGTATTTTCACAAAGTTTTCGGTAATATTAGTAGATGCTATTCGAACCCTTCCTTTTATTAAGATTCGAATTATTATTCTTTTTTTTCATGTCAGACACAATCTACTAATTGATCTATATTCTGATACCCTACTTACTAGATCATAGTCTTCTACTACTAGTATTTAGAATACCTCAGGAGCTCATGAGACTCTTTTAGTGAAATTCATAAGTCTCAATTCCCGAGCGATCGCACCAAAAACTCGAGTTCCTTTTGGATTTCCTTCTTGATCAATGACAACCGTCATCATATCGTATTATCATACCGTTGTCACGTTTGAGTTCTTTACATGTACGTACAATTACAGCTCGTCTTACTTCTGTCTGATCTTTCTAGAGGCATTTTGGGCACTGCTTCTTTGATTACAGCAACAATAACGTCACCAATATGAGCATATCAGTGATTACCAGCTCCTAAGATTCGAATACATATCAATTCGATAGCCCCACTCCGTTGTTATCCGCTACATTCTAAAGGGTCTGAGTGAGATGGATCTTGGAAGTCTGGTTTTTGATTGGATAGTGATCTCGCGCACGAGTGGTTGATCTTCGCGGGCCGTGAATGGCCATGGAAAGGAGTATTGATGTCAATATATATGTTCGATCGAGAAGATTGGACGATGAAAGACGGATCCTTTGTGGTTTTAATAATAGGATGTGGTCTCGATATTGGGCTATGGGCTGATTGCTTTCTGTATGAGCCTCTTGTGATTGGGCTCTCGTGGGCGGCCGATGTGTACTCATCTTCCAACAAAGAGGAGAGGACAGGGCTACTGCTGGTCCTCGCATGAGAGCTCCTCTGTGTCTTTCCGGAAATTACTTCGACTCGCAAAGGTGAAACCAGAGGAGATTCAGAGGTCCAGTTGAGAACAGCAAGCGTACAATCAATCGGTGTATGGAAGTTCGGTGAAGCTATATGAAAACAGAAGATTGAGGGGCACAATCAGTTCTCTGGCTGAGACCCGCTATTGGAAGGAAGAAGGAAGTCTACGAAGCGCCAATTCTAAGTAAGTTCGGGTCCAATTTGGTTATCCCATTTTTCTAGCAACCGCTTTTCAATTCTCACTCTTGTGCTTCGAGCTCTTTCCAAAAACAAAACCGCCCAACATCGATCCGATTGAACTTCTGACTCCTCGCTCTTCGCCCCTGCCCCTCCACCCAAACCTCCTGATCCCCAGACCAACCGGCGACGGAACCCTCAACAGCAGGCGGAGTTATATATTAGGAACCCCATCCAATGGAGCACCCTTTTTGGTAATGGAGCTATGGGCGACATTGAGAGAAAACTCGACTACTTTTCACCTTAAACTAGGGCTGATAAGATCGTGGCCGTCTGCCCGGAAGAAGAGCTCGTGGAGAACGCAAAAAGTTGGAAGAAGACCCTCTAAGGGTATACTATTTATTCGGAGAGGCCCGCCTTTCGAATATATCAATAAAGACCTCCCTAAGATCTGGGAACCCAGAGGGGCTCTTGAGATCATTTCATAAATGAATGGCTTTTTCCTCTTTCAATTCCTGCTGGGGGAAAATGGCTCCAAAGTGTTCAAAGGCGGACCTTGGCTTATTGGTGGTCGGGTTTTCATCCTGCAAAAATGGGAAAGAGGATTGGATGTCCGTAAAGACCTCTTGCAGAGCGCCCCTATGAGGGTACGGTTCCCTCAGCTCGGGCTCCACCTCTGGTCATCCAATATTATAGGAAGGATTGCGAGTACTATAGGTAAGCCACTTTATATGGAGAAGCAGACTTATACCAAATCCCCTCTCGTGTTTGCCAGGGTCTGTATTGAAGTTAATAGAGCAAAGAAGCTGCCTTCGAAGGTTTGGATCGACGTCGGAAATGGAAGCCTTGAGGAAGAATGTGTCGAATACGAATGGAACTTTCCAACCTTCGATAAAAGGTCCCATCCTCGGGAAATTCTTTTTGCATTTTCCCATCGGCCTAGAATTGCCTTTCCTTCTCCTTTTGATTTTCGTATCATTATTATTACTTTGGTTTCTTAATAGGGGGGGGATGATTCATCGTGTAACCCGTTCCCCCAACGAATTGCATTTTCTTTTTCTTTGATTTTTGTTTACCCTTCGTTTTGAAACTTTTTTCTTAGATGCCGGAGAGAAAGTTTTACCAAATCCTGCAGGGGATCAGGCTCAACCCGCGGATGCGCCCCCCGCTCTGTCTGCTCCACCAGTTGAAGTCCCTGCCATTTTGAACCCGCCCCAGGTTCCGTCATCCTTGGATCCAGGCAGAAGGCCGGAGGATCGAGTGCAAGATGGCGCAGAGGCAGCAGCCATGGGGGCTGCCAAGGGCTGTTGCTCGTCTTTTGTCGAGTGTCTCTGCACCATGTGGTGCGATAGCTTTTAGCAGGGAGCAAATGTAGGAAGGCTCTTCTGAACAGCGTCCCTTTCACTTCATGTGAAAGTAGCAAAAATTATATAAATAAGAATAAGAATAAGAAAGAGAAGCGTAATGTTACCGTGTTGTCGGCTTTGTATGTAAAGCCTCCTGATCCGGAGAAACTCGATAGATTAGAAAACTACGAATCGATAGCCCCGGAAAACTCAGTTTTGAACTCGTACTTGATTGGAAAGAATTTGGACCTCCGTGATTGTAGGTCTTGAATACTTGATGTTTAACGAATCTCGCCTCTAAGGGGCTTTTGCTACCTTTCGAAGGGGATTATTTGAGTAGTTAAACGAGCGTTTAAGCTCGTTAAAAGCGGGTTTCATGAGGAATGAAACATCAAGTGATTAAACGACCTTTGCGCCAGGCCAAACAAGAATCGTATTTGCCAACTAGAATGAAGAAGGAGATAGCTTTCTTTCCATCAACTGAAAGCAGCAGGTTGGATAAGGGTGCCAGTGAAGAAATAAAGAGAATATGCTTTGGACTATTCATTGAAAGAAGTCTTCCTATAAGATAATCATCTTTCCTTTGCTTTTACATTCTTGATGTATTTTCCACTGTATGGACATCCTTCTATCTTTGTATCGGTAGCCTCTTCAAAGTATTGCTTTAAAGTTCCTCATGAAGACAGAGAACCAGCTGACTACTATAACTCCCCATCTCATCCCTGCTGCTGATCCGTGGTACCATTTCTCTATGGAGAAGTGTTGATGGAGTGATGACTATGAATAATATGGAGAAGTGTTGATTGATTGATGATCTGAAATAAAAAGAATGCAGAGAATAGGATCCACGGCTATGAGAGAAAGCAAACTATACTAGCTTCCTGTTGCCGATTAGTTGAAGGGAAAGTAATAAATAGTATTAGGAATTATAGAGCAGTAGACAGCATTCTAGACCTCCAGGATAGAGGAGTAGCCAGACATATATATAGACATCAAGGATAGAGCTGGAGACTCAGATCCAGATCCGGAATAAGAGAAGTAGGTCAAACATCCTAAGACCGATCTTATCCTTTATTAATATTACCCCCACAAGGCTCAACAGAGCAGAGACACAAGAATAGCCATATTACGATATGCCAATCGTCAGAACAATCAGAAGGTTAGTTTGTTTGCTGATCTTGTTATTGAATGATCACACGACAGCGAATCTTCCTGAATTGCTTCCTATGCAGACTCCAAAGCACTTCTTATTTGAAAGCCCCTCAACTTATTGGAAAGCTGAGGTCATCATATCTAGAAATGAAATTCAAGAACTGTGATTAGGATAAGAGCGATTCACAACTGTGATTAGGATAAGGACAAGTAAACACGTCAATTGTCTCAACAAGTGACTCTACAGCCAGGGCTCGATTCAAGAGTAGCGAATGGAATTGATTTTATTCCCCGGCACGGGGACCCGAAAGCTAGTTATCAAGCCCTTTCAGTTTGCTTGTTTGAATCTCCTTCTCTTTAATTGCGACCCGGCCTTTCTAAAATCCTACTTTATTTAGAGAATCGAGCCTCTAGCGGCCTTTAACCACCTGTTGCAGGTAATCTATCGTTCAAGTCCTAGAATGCAGGTACAAGGCGTTTTGATCAACAAGAAGTTGGCACTTTCGGTCGTGACGCCAGCCTGTGGCAAAACACAAATAGTCAATTTCATCAAGATCCCGGCTCCGCCTTTAGCTGATCAAATACTTTCGTACCTCCACAGCACTGCTTCCTTTAGGGCTTGCCCACTGCTATAGTTAACCGCATCTCTTATAGATGGCCCCGGGACCACCTTCTTTCCAGTAGGCGGGAGAAAAGCGTTCCTTTCAAAAAAGCGTTCACCGGTATCAGTTTATTCGGAACTGGATTCAATACCTGCTGGCGCAAAGGAAAACGAATACGAATTGACTCTCGGTTTAAAAGCCATCCCGCCCGCTTCCTGGCTCCTTTAGAAAAGTAGTGGAATCCTACAAGTTATTTGTTATTACCGGGTTTCGGTCCTAGAGAGGAGAAGAGTGCCAGTCCGATTCAAATACTCTTACTTTAGTCTTATTTCGTAGGCCCCAGCTTCAGTTCTTTTTCTCGTGTTACAGATGATCGATTCAATTACTTTCATTGCTTTCCGCAGTGATACTTTATTGGATTCCCCAAAGGGGCAATCGCAGAATTAGAAAAAGATACACAAAAGCATAGAGAAAGCTCTCTCGCCGTGCATAGATTTTAGCCAGTTCTGTTGTCTTCGCCTGGGTGCAAAAACAAAGTAGAGAGTTGGGTACTGGATTCCCAGTTCAGGTGGTTAGGTACCAAAAGTGATAAATAGGCCCAATTTCTCCTTTTATACTAGATTTCCTTAACAAGGGCATCCAATTCTTGAAACAAGTCACGCTCCCTTCTCTTTCCACTTTCACTTTCATGCCCAGTTCTTTTTCGACTTGGCAATCGTAGCAATTTATGTAAAGCCTCCTGATCCGGATAAACATGCTCGATACATTCTAGTGAACTACGAAGAGAAGCTAGAACGGTGGAAGCCTGAATCCAGTGAGTGCCCATTCTTAAGAAACTTGGGAATAGTAGCTCCTATGGTTTCTAGAGCGAGTGAATGAAACGCTATCTTCTTATGAGCGGAGATAGAGAGCTATGTCACAATCAATAAGTGAGATGCTGTGGGCGAGGAATCTTATGTCACAATAGAGGTCTTCTTTTCGAATTTAAGTGGGACTAGCTTCTTCCTCAATTGATATTACTGACAATCTAGCAATTCCATCCTTTAGAAGAAGATAAGTAAACCATTTCTTTGAATTGCATGATTGAGTGATGGATGCGGACAATCACAAGCCTACTTTTTTTATAGAAAAGAGCGTATAACCCCCGATCCCTACCTGTTGTAGAGAATCTATCGTGGGCCTCCTCTTCTGTGCCATTTGCCGCCTAATACACTATTTAAGTCTAATGTTGTTTGCTGGCGCATATCTCTTGATTGACTATTTCTTGGTTATTAAGCATTAGTGAGCTGACCTATGTACAAGTTCTGAGTCAACCCCCAGATCTGTATCTCCTTGCCTTGTAATCTCTCATTCATCTATTTATGTGCATGCTTTAGCGAAGTCTCCAGCCCCATAAATATTAGTTAATGCGTGATGCGTAAATCAATAACTCAAACTAAAGTGTCGATCATCCCATGCTACCACAGGATTTTTCAACAACATGACATATTGATACAAATCTATGTTAGAGCCGCCATTTCTTTACGGTTACATTAGTGTGGATTGTTCTTCTGATTCTGATAGGCCTGGCACCCTAGCTTCGATAGATTTTTTTGATTTTGCAAGCTATGGCACAGGAATGTGATATGGGTCGTATCCCGCACCTCCCTTGATTCCGTGTGAAATCCATCCTAAAAAGCACGAGTTGGATCGGCGTAAAGAACAAGACGAACGTGGTATTATCTCTATTAGGACGGTTATGAGGCTCTTCTCTTTTTTTTTTCTTTATTCAATATCTATTCTTTGTTTCTTATATTCTTTGTTATCTTGAATGTATCTTTATGCTTAATAGATAACTGGTGATGCTAGAGCTGTCAAGAAGGCATTGTTTGCAGTATCAACCATCATCTACAAATGCCCATCAAAAGAGACCATTTCTCTTGAAACTTCTGTCCCTCCAAGCATTGTACATCCTTCAGAGCTTCCTGTCTATCCTGCTAGTAACTTCTACTCAGTGTCAGATGCAGCTATACCTTCTGGACATCCAAATCTAGCTATCTTAGCAAAGGAAGTGGCATTCAAATCTACAGGTTTTTCTTCTTTAGCCTTTTCGCCCAGCGTTGTCATTATTGACACGTTTTTGCGATCCCTGTTTTTGAGATCCTCAATGACTACCACCAGAAAGGGAATGTGACCACCATTCTTATTTGAGAAAAGTGTCTCCACTATAGCACTAACGATCCTAGACAGCAGAGAAAGCTTGATTGGAGCTAAGAACTATTTCTAAAGGATCCCTTGCACTCTTGTGTGGAAAGATCTTTCTTCGTTCAGTCCAGTCTGATTTAAAACGTGTCGTCTACTATTATAGGGGCTGTCATTAGGGTCACTCCTTCTTATGCCGGGAGATGGCAGTTATCTATATTTATAAATAATAAAGAATATGGGTGTGATTGTCATCACAATGGAGTGATCGAGTAGGTTCCTCTCTATTTAGATAGACCCCATCAACATGGCCTGGTAGCAAAAACCCATTAGAGGTTTGATTCTCAAAAGAAAACAGACCAGAAACTCGAAACTATTCCTACTCGCCAGGTGGCTTTATCAATTTGCGTTTCAAAATAGGAAAAAAAAGGGTGTAAAAAGTAGAAGTATCATATCTTCTTAAGGAGCCCAACTCTAGCTAGAGAATAAGAGGATTAGGTTTTGGCAGGATGCGAGGTGCCAACTTATTAAGCACGAGAGTCGTAAGATCCCGGTTATAGAAGAAGAGTAGGCCAATCCCAATCTTAGGCTGCAACAAACAAGGAACTAGGTTCCTGTCATCAAATCGGCCTGATCCCCAAAAGGAAATCGCAATCCAAAATCCCTATATACGATAGATTCCGGGCACCTTGCTACATGACACTTGTCTCGCATTGCATTACTGACTGCTTCTTCTTCTGATTTCTTTGCTTTGATGATGCCCTTGTCCCAAATTCTTCAGCTGAAGAGTACTTTGGCACCGGCACCCTAGAACAGAGTCGACTACGAACTTATTGATATCGGAAAGTTGATATAAAGCCCAAGGGTTAAGACGAAGGAAGGTATTGTTCTAGCTCTACCGACCTATTCTCATCAAAGAGAGGGTGGATAGACATAGACCCGTGATTCGCTTGAGCATGAATTCAAAAATCCATTGGTTCCACTTTGGGCGTGATTTCCCTGTTATTATTCCCCTTTTCCATGGGTTCCAGCTGAGAATTCTCTTTCTAACTTGAGGCGCCAGGTCGGTCCCATTTCCCAAAGATACTCTATTTTCACCTGCATTCCCTTCAAGTATCAATACATTTCTTCTTTGCACGGAAGCCCCAAAAGCTTTGGATCGTGACCACCTGGCAACAGAATGGCAGGCACATTACTTCCATTCTTCCGAGCTTATCAATTATCCAAGGATTTCGCATCCCATTCTGGATCAGAGATCCTTGCTCCTCGCGAGAATTCTGTTATTGTAAATAATAAATAAATATGTTAGGTTGGTTTCCTCGGTACTTCTAAAAGCGTAGGCGCCAAAGTCCACTGTCTTCAACCAGAACTACTGGCATCTTCTAAAAACCCTAGAGAGGAAGCCATTCGATCAATCAGGGGAAGGTTCTATATAACTAAAGAGTCGGGTGGAACGAGTGATAGCAGCACAACTATCCGAAGATAGCGATATGGAATACTGGTACAACCTCCCTATTAGAGAATAGTATGTGCATAGTACTTAATTTGAGATGACTGGAGTAGTCATAAGACTAGGATCTCATGCCTTTGCTAAAAAAGAATAAGAGAAATGTAGCTACGCTTTCATGCGGCTGACCGTGTTCTAGTCTAGCACTACGCAGGGTTGGCTGCCTCCCAGTCCCACCACATTAGCCTTATATTTACCAAATGAAAGGGAGATTCAAATGGGTTCTGATTCTTGCTTTCCTCTCTCCTCTAAGCACGGATGGATCGAAACTAAACGCAAGGGAAGTAAAGAGCATTTAGTCAGTCTAAAGCTGCAACTGGTGGATTCACTTTTTCATAGCTCGCTATTACTGCTCACATCTGCCTGTCTTTAAGGGGAGCTGGTGGAGGATTTGGTTTTCTCAATGCCTTAGGCAAGTCATTTCCCTACTTTACTTTTCTCCCACTCTTCTTTTTACATCCACTTTATTATTCACACTAGGCTTGTGCCGTGGATTCTTCTCTGATTTGACTATAGCTGTGTGGTCAATAACCCGCTTTGCTTCCAGTTCTTCGCCTGCTTGCGCCATTGCCGGGACTTCCAATCAGAAAATCTTCTGTTGGCAAGCTCGCATCCTCGTAATGGCTTCCCCCTCGAATGGTAGAAACAGTGAGAAATAAGCTCTCTTCGATAAAGATAGAATGCCACAAAGCCCGTGGTTACAGTAAAGTACACATGTGGATATTCTCTTGCGACACCTGCACTGTCTTCACTCACTATCTTATTGCGGTCATATCGATACTGCTAGCTGTTTCTTAGTCTCGGTATAATCACTCGCTGTGTAATTGGCTTTGTTCACTTGGCTCTCGTAGAGGAACAATCGATATTACTATTACGCAAGAGAAGGATCTCCGACATGTATCTGATGAATGGCTAAGCTACCGTCTGACGGAACTTTCTTCCCCAAGGAAATGCAGATGGAATCTACTTGGAATAAAGGGTCTTGGCATGTAGTTGACTTCATAATGAAGAGCCAGAAGTTTAATGTCACTAGCTTCATTCTTACAGAAATTGATCAAGCTAGAAAGAAGGGATTTCCACAAGAATCTTCTCTTTGCACCACACATCATGAGAATGATATTGAAAAAGAGTCAGCTCAGCCTGCCTCTTCCTTTGCTCCCCATTTTTAGACTTCTACAAGTCGATCTTCTTACGATGGAAATCACGAAAAAGATCATTCGCTCTTACCTCGTCTGGAGCAGACGAAACGTCTTTTGTTTGGCCTTTGGCCTTTTCATTTCAGTACCGAAGCCGAGTAGATCAATCAGATGACCATGGGTATGGGTCTCTTGTTTCACCTTCAGGTGTCCCATTTCTGCATCCGTTAACTAAACCAAAGAAATACAAACTCTCTTTCATTTTCTTTTGACTTTTGCGCTAAGGATAAGGGAACTGAGAAAAAAAAGAGCAGGCTTGGCCCATGAGTGGTATGGCAATCTATATTTCCGGCTGAGGGGGAGTGACTTCTGTCCAATCGGTGTAGCATCGGGCTCAGAGACTATGCGCTCGCAAAAGACTGAATTGGCCTGCCTGGTAGAGGTATCTTGTAAACGTGCACCATGGTTTGAAAACCTATTCCGCAATCCTAAAGAAAAAAAAGGTATAGTCTAGCCCAGTGCTAAAGCTAAGGGCTAGATAGGGCGGGCTCACTCACTCATAAAACTACTCTAGTAAGTAGCGCCAAAGCGCGTAATAGACTTACTTATAAGCAATGACACGCAATCAACGGATGTTCATGCATTGGCCCTCGATAATGCTTCAATCGATAGTTGACGACCATCGATG
Source organism: Poa annua (assembly GCA_026929855.1). Classification (NCBI taxonomy): domain Eukaryota; kingdom Viridiplantae; phylum Streptophyta; class Magnoliopsida; order Poales; family Poaceae; genus Poa; species Poa annua. The sequence continues at coordinate 15,639,440 of CM049432.1, read as the reverse complement.
TATGATTACTAGCCTCTATTCCTTCCTTTTGAGCTTTTAAAGACTTTTCACGCAGGGGAGTAGGCCCCTGCGCACGTCCGGATTCGAGGTTTTCACAACCAAGCAAGCCACTTCTCCAAGGCCATTCCATGAGTCCTTTCCGAATGAGAATCACTATCCACGGAGGACCACCTTCTATATCAATCATAGCAATCACCAAGTAAGAACTGTAAAATCAGCCAGATTAAGAGCGCAAATACAGAAAGGATGGAACCCTGAATACCGACTAAAGGTGGATACAGAGAGAGAATCGAGCTGAGAACCCTATGCCTGGCAGATGTACTGAACCTCGACCGGGAAAGCATTCGACCCCGCCGAAGATCGAGTAGGAAGAGAGGAGACGATCGTCTTCTATCAGTTCGGTGGCTTTCTTTCCGGATGTCGATTGGGATAAGGGTTTGATCGAGAGCTAGGAGATTAGGTTGTTTAACCTAAGAGAAGAGATCCAGTTTACAGAGGAGATGCCAGGGGCAGTGGCTGTTCAAGGAAGTTTATCTAAGGACGAAGGCTTGATTGAATGCCATCCCTTCTTTCCTTTCTTAAACGGATGGGAGCAGCTATTGAATAAGCTCTGGTGTTGAAGAAAGATGGAACCTGGAGAATGTGTTTCTACTATAGAAAACTCAATGCAGCAACCATGTTTTCCAAATACCCCATTCCTATCATAGAAGACCGGCACTTTTGGATGAGGTGTGAACTAAGATAGATTTGAGGGCTGGTTATCACCAAATAAGAATGAAAGGAAGAGGATATCTACAAAACAGCCTGAAGGACCGGCTTTTTGAATTCAAGGTGATGCCCCGGCAACCTTTCAACAACTCATGAATAGTGTTTTTAAAGAGATATGTTGGCAAGGGGTATTGGTCTTTTTCGATGACATTCTAGTGTACAGTTCTACCATGGTGGAGCATCTCAAGTTGCTAGAGGAAGTGTTCCGGCAGAACAAACTTTTTGTGGGTGAGCCAAAGGAAATACATTATTTTTGAAATTGGGGTATCTACTGATACAAACAAGGTAGAGGGCATGACATCCCAAATTCATCATTCGGAAGAAAAAAGTCTTATGTGTATTGGATCCGCTCTTCTGTTAGCATGAACACATGAATGAGATTCTTCTTATTCTTCCTAAATAGAACCCCCCACCTTCACCTACCCCCCAACCTAGGTGCGGAAGTAAAATCAATCCTTGTTTGTACATCGCTGAACTTACATACCCGGGCCCGGCTCAACATTCTTTTAAAACAATCGAATAATTTTCCATGACTTGGCCATTCAATCTTGTGAACTAATCGAGACCGAAATTGGATAAAGAGATACAAAAGGAGAGGAATACCCAATCGATGAAAGAACATGAAACCCTTCTGTTTCTATAGAGGTACGGGAAACGGTTGGGGGCAATAAAGTAGGTGAAGTGGTTGGATTTTGCGAGCTGTTCCAACCACTGCTGGATGTGATTCCAAGAGCCGAACGAGAATGAATACCACACAGAAGAGTCAAGACCGGGCTCCCTAATAGAATGTTTAACCGATCCATTCCGGATCGATCGAATTGGTACGGAAGTTGTAACATGGGAAAAGCACAGAAAACACGACTTATTTGAATAACCCGGTGACCTACCAATTGTAGAAGTAGGATTTTTGGCAAGCAATAAGCACTTAAATAATACAATTCGAGTGTACCAGATTCTTTATCATTTCGAGGAAAAGGTTCGGGAGGAAAGGGAAACAACAGAGGGATCCGAATCGAACCTAAATGGGAATGACATGAAAAATCTTTTTCAAAACCTATCATTAAGGGCGTGACGACGATATACGAGAGGAATAAAAAAAAACTCGTGATTGGTGTGGAGGGGAAGATCTGCTTATGAAATTGTTCAAGAAAGAGTCGTCTCATTTCCTTACTTCTTCGTTCTTTCGAATTCATTCACTTCGACGGCTGGCGCTACGCTAGCTTTGCATGATTAGCTCCGACAGAACAGGTACTGCATTTCCTTAGTTGGATCCGCTCTTTCTCTCTCGTGCAGTTGTTGCTTCCGGCTATTTATTCAGTCGTCAATCAGCATTGATCCGGAGTCAGTCTCTCTCTTTTTGCCCGTCCTTCTCTATCTATGAAATTCCTAATTAAGGGAGTTCGCTTTCCAATATCTAAATGTTCATGCAAAGCAACAAACGAAATGCAAGAACTGTCACGCAGAAGTCACACAGTATGCTGATCGTTCTGAAATGATAAAAAGTATGGGATTTCATAAGAGATTCATACATAGAGATCTAAACTCATGGAAGGGCCCGGCCAGCAAACGAGATCTCTTACATCCAAAGGACCATGCCAATCGAAGATGAACCATTCACCGAGCCGAGTATGTGCAAGACAAGACACGGCTAGATAAGTCAAATAGAAGATATTGCTTTTACACGAGCAACTCTTTTCTTCATGTGGGTACAGCCCACTTTTCCTTTGATGAAATGCGAACACAAACTTCAGGCATCCAAGAAAGAAGTCAAGATCGAAATCGAAGCATTGTCATTGGGTTGAAGAATATCGACAAGACTTCCCATTCGCCGGACGAGATGATCGGATTTCGATCCCCCGGCTGAATAACCTCTTCGGCTTGTGAAGAAGACCGCTTTTCGTATCACTTGTGTCCCGAGAAGGAAACGGAAAGAGGGGTCTAAGAAACAGGCGGGTGACAACGTGAAAGAGTGTGCTTTAGCTTCCCCCTCGGGGCTTCGTACCATGATCAATCAATTCACTCCTTCTCGAATCTTCTGCTTGAAGCAAGATACTATGGATACCCAGAGGAGCAAGTAGGTGAAGCCGACCGCGTCCCTCAGAGCCATGGTCTCTCGACTAGACCCAGACTTGAGAACTCGAATACGTATGATCGGTCTTCCTTAACCCCAAACACCCAACTCTAGCTAATGAATGTCTATAGTTTATGGGCAATTGAAGCGTCTTTCTGTCTATCGACGGCAGAGTCTATTGATCCTCCACAATCCGGTAATGCTTTTTCTCCATTCAATGCGGAGCGATATCAATATCAATGTACTACCTATACTTCCTTTATATCAATTCAAGTCAAGGCAGGCTATCTTTGTTATCAAGAAACAAAGCTGTCTCTAGTGATTGATCCGTTTGCTCTCGCCCTTCGGCTTTGTGGTCACTCAAGGTCCTTGGATTTCGTGCTCAATCTAGTTGGAGCAAAAGTACCTGTGGATAGAAGTTTTTGAAAACCGTTTTTATCTGGGAAGAGCGCCTTTGGAAACCCACTGCGGAAGCCGAATAGGCAGTTAAAGCTGGAATGATGGGGGGCAATCCTGCAGTATGGCTTTAGTGCGTAGATTCTCAGGCAGGCTCATCGACTGGTGGAGGAGGGACACTTTACTTATTATCAGAATAGAAAAGAGCTGTATGTATACTTTAGGAAGGGGGATCAAACTAGTTATGTTGACAGACATGAACTCCTATAGAAGCAGATGTTCGAGGTCTGGTCCAAAGATACCATGCTTGCTTAAGCCAATCCATAGGTTCAAGCGAAAGAACACTTATTCACAGCAATATCTAGACCTGATGAAGATGACTGCTAGTAAAATACCTAAATCCTTTGGAATTCATTAGTCAACTATTTGCAGAGTCATTAAAAACGAGCAACACCACGTAGGGCAGCGTCCACGCGAACTAGCCTCTGACTTAGCAAGTCAGTGGGAGAACGCCATCGGTCAAGAGAAATGGAATCCGTTGTTAAGTGGGTACCGGACCCGGTAGAATTGGCATCACTTCCTTCACTCCACAGAGGACTCGGGATAAGATCGTTCCCAAGCAGAAGGAAAAGCTTTCGAACTAGGAGTCAGAACGAACTCATGAAGCTATCCTTCTTCTATTGCTACTTTCAGAGAGAGAGAATAGGTCGTACGAAAGGGGACCCACCTTGAGAAGGGTGTCCCATTGCGGAGTAGTTAAACGAGTATTTTGGTATACCACTTGTGCACCTAAACCTATGCTTAAGCTTACTAGAACTTAAACCTCAAGTTCATTAACATCAATGCGTCTCATCTTCTTGAACCTATTCTATGGATAAATGGGCACCATCTGTCTCCTAAGGGCAACTATCCATCCCTTTTTCTTTCAAGAATGCGGGTACCGTAGTAGCAAAGCAAGTGAAATATGCCAAAGGGAACCGCTCGGATATAGACGGCAAGGAAAAACGTCGGCTAAAGAACAGAACTATTCTATTGATGGCCCCGAAATAAAGTGGATCTGTGAGTGGAGGCCATCCATCCCTTTCTGATGAAACCTTTGTTGCCCTAGCTTGAATTGAAGGTTTGGCTAAGGATGGGGATCCGGTGTCTTCATCTATACCATCAGAGAAGAAGGCTTGCCAAGAATGGACGAAGGTATGATTCTAGGAAATCTAGATTTGAAAGAAGGAAGCACCCGAGGAGCAATCAAACGGACATTTCTACGAGTGAACTCGCTAAAGCTGAAGATCCACCATCCAATTTAGGCATTGGGCAGAACTCTCTCAATCCAGGAACTAGCTCCTATCTCGATGATTCCATTTCTCTTTTTCAGAGTTCGCTTCTTTCCTATGGTCAAGAGTACTCTTGTTTCCTAGTCGAGGGATAATCAAGTCATTTCGAAAGGGGATTTATCCGTTCCCCTAGCCATCGAGCAACTGCGAGAAACACCGCGCCCGTGCCCCCGTCGCTCGCCGGAGCAGCCGTGCGTGGCGTACCAATTTTTTATCTGGTGGATCTTGTCTGTTCTTTCGAAAGTGTTTCTACAAACGAGTGAGGTAAACCCATCTCGGTCGAATAATTCGTATCTTTAGACCATTTAGAGCCGTTTGCATTAAGTGTTGGGATTTAGTTTGTTGTCATTACCCTCAACTTAATTGCCGTCCACCTCTTGCCGTGTTATTGGCTAGAGAAAGACAACCGATTGTACTACTACAGTGTTGAGTACCCCAGTTGCTCCGCGGGTGATTATGCCCTAAATTCTAAGGAGTGGTGGAACGGATTGCTCCTATCTAGGGTTTCCTAGCTTGCTTTCCTAGATTTAGCTTTATCTATCTTTCCGAGATGACCAACTGCTCTTTCTTGCCAATCTACTTTAGATTTATTAATACTTTAATTGCGGGACCTATCCCCGAACAACCATTGCTTTTCTTCCGCGGTTTCTTTAGTTTCTTCTTGATTTGATTGAAGTTTAGGGAATTGGATGGACTGGTGTCTTTGGATATTATCCGTCCTACTTATGATCTTCCAATTGAACACACTAGTATTTTATGGATTCTTTCCCCGGTAGTGTAGTTATCTCCAAAAGGGATGATACATATTTATCTGTCCTAGGATGCGCCGTTCGTGATAAGCTTATCCGCTTCCTTTCGCCGGTAGTGTGAATCTTCTCGAAAGCGCACAGCATAGTCCAGTCAGTGTAGCCAGGGCATCATGAACGGATTCCTCAAGAGGAAGGTAGGGCCATATCTATCCAAGAAGAAAGACCAGGTAAACAATTATGCTACTTGACCAATGGATAAAGTATAGATCTCATGGCTGGCTACTATTCAACCCTGGCATTGGGGATCAGGAACGGGGTCAAGTACGGACTTTGGCTAAGGATGGGGATCCGGTTGTGCCGTGCCGGCCCCGGGAATCGGCGAACTACGCTACACAGTCAGATACCTAAGCGAACGGATAAGGGAAAGCCCGCTATATTATATCTAGTAATCACCTGCCAAAAGGAAAGCCTGACCGATAATAATAATAGGTCTATGCGCCGAACAAGCAACGGTATATTAGAGATAGTAAGGAGTTGTATACACGGGGGTATGCATTCATGTCACGCTTTCTGTGTGATAAGAGGTTGCTAGCTAGCAAGTATAGAAACAGGAGATATGCGTAGTTAACAGAAGCAAGGGAATATGCGTGAGTTGATTTGAGAGTGTGTTTTTTTTTAAGTTCCTGATTTGGCACCGGCCAGGGCGTAGGGGACATCTAGAGAGAGACCCGATTCAGAAATAGGTCGGCCTGTCTCGATTACCAAATTCATCTATTGAGGATGGTTCTTTGTTCACTAGCCAATCTAGCTCTCGAGCGCTCTGCCTGCCCTATACAAAAGATCCTCTAATAGCTTTCCAGCCTAGCACTAAAGCATCTGCTTGTTAAGCTCGGAGCAAGAGAGGAAGACAGACAAGGTGAGTGAGCCGAGAGGCGATCAACAAAGAACCATGTTCCTACACTCCAGGGCTGTCATCAAAAGAAAGCATAGGGTCTTGCGAAAGTACTAGAGCTGTGTTTGATTCAATCCAATGTTAATGCCCGATTCCCATATCCATTAGATGTTATGGCTTGCAGTTATTCTATGATAAGATGAAGTAGACAGTATACACCTAGTATGATGGAAGGAGCCCATTGCATTTGCATTCAAGATAGATAAGAAAGTGCTTCCCTCCACTTCAGCGAACACTTAGTAAATTGGGGGAGAGCTGGCGCCTTTCACAAACTTCCTTTGCTTAAACCTGCTTCAAAGTCCACTAGTGCTCTTTCGTACGGGCATAACTACTAGGTAGCAAGCATACTGACTTTCTTAACATCACCGACCACTGTCCTTTATCTGTCTGGCTCAAAGGTTTGTGTGCACATTTCACTTCTCCTCCAGAAAGTCAAGTGAATAGTGGGTTGATGACTTAAGATAAGAAGATCCCAAGCCGAGTAGTTGAGAGCACTAGAGCCAATCTAGTAAAAGAAGTTACCCATAACAAGGGCACTATCTGGCAAATGAAATAGAATGATTAGATGCTGCAATAAACTTAGCCCTATCATATCGGATCACAGCTCCCCTTGTTCCTTTCATGGTATCCACCTCAAAGCTAGCGTCTACATTCACCGAGACGGAACCTTCCGGTGCCTTGGTCAGCACCTTAGCCTCTGGAGCAGCATCAGGCAGAAAGATAAATCCAAAACAAACTTAGGATCATATCACCATTCCTCTAAGGCTTTGATAAGCCATCAGCCTCTATAGATTTGGCAAAACATTCCCGATCCCATTACTACCCTCGGAGAGATTCCTATTGTACGTAAATAAGTGATGGACGATCGAGAGAAGCGACATCGCTTAAAGCAATGCTTGAATTATTATTGATTGGCAAGAGCAATGCTGAGCCATTACCCGCTAGAATATCCCACGGTAGAGGCCTTACTTCTGAATAAGCTGCTGTACTGGAGCTAGAAAATGGATTGCGCTTTCCTCCGGATTCTATTCTATTGAGTCAATCCTTGAAAAAATGCTATAAGCTCTAGTAAGTGTTGACTCGTGCGAGTCACCCGTTCATGCTTCTCCTTTACTACCCTCGTAGAGTTCCCATGACGGATGAAGTTCCGTAGGGACAACGGATTGAATAGAATTTGGTTTCCACACGTCTTAACCAGTGTTTGGAGCTGTTTCTACGATGCACAGTAGAGGCGTGCCCCACCAAATGGTCACAATGGTTACCTAAAGCGGTTCGGCTTGTGCTGTTTTGTCTCGATATTGACCCGAATCCAGGTCTGAAGCAAGTAGTTGCTGTGAATAAATTATTGACATAAGTGAGGTAATTGGAGTGTTCGCTTCATTCAATGGCATGCATGAGAGATGACTCCGCGGTGAAAGAAGGTAGTACGCTAAGCTGGTAAGAAAGATGGCACTGGTTTGAGAAACGAGAACTTCCACACACAGCTGAGGACCTCGTCCATCCCCGAGGTACCTAATTATGTAAGCAAGAGATGCCAAGTTGAAATAAGGCCGAAGAGCTAGTTATTTAGCAAGTTGTTTGGGACTCATTATGCAAATTTTCACCTTCGCCGGGACTTTTAGTTGCCAGAGCTGCTTCCAGACCGGGTGAATACAGGATCTGCTCTGTCCCGATGTGCGCCGTAGCTTCTCTCCATGCTGAGAGTCCCACTCAAGGTGGTAAGCAAAGAGAAACTCTAGTTGACTCCTACGCAGTCTTATCGGTGGTATTTATCACGCACTTCTGGGACCCGAGAGAGCGAGCTCTGCTTTGATTGTACGGCTCTGGCGCCTCAACCAACCATCCACTGCCTCCTCAATGACAAGCTCCTGAGCATACTGCCGTTAAAGAACTAAAAGCAAATACAGCCAGTTTCATACTTTTATTGAATAGCCGAGAGAGATGGAATGTGAGTAGAACACTGATACCGATAGGCAGGCAAGGAAAGAGGTATAAACTCTTCTTTTTTGCATACCATTTTAGAGAAAGTCTACCTCCACAGTGGATGAGCTTGATCTCTTTTAGGTGGGTTGGGGACTTAGAAATGAGCTATGCTCCAAGAATTTACCCCAGAACTACCTTTGCCCGCCTTTTCTTGTAGAATCCATTCCCCCTCTTGACTATATATATTTAGAATGCTTTTAGGGCTAGTGGAATGAATATAGGTTCAATTGCCGACTCACCTCGTACCTTCTTAGCAAAGAAACCCTTCTTTCACCTGCACCAGCTCTTGGTCTTTGTCCAGGACAAAGATATCGCAATAGTGGAATAAGGAAGTGCAAGTTGGGATGGTGGTTCTTTTGTTGACTCCGTGAAAATGCTTCTCTCCTTCCTCTATTTCTATACTACTTATTCGGTAGACTAGTTCTCAAGAAGACCTTAGTAGTTTTCGCATACTCTAACTTTAGCTTTTATTTTAATAGTAACAAGGCTTTTCCAAAGAAGCAGCATCGCGTGGGCCAGTTCTGCAATCATATCACTCCTCGCTTCAGCCAAGCAAACCCAGCATCTCATATCGATTTTAAGGCATGGAGCATGCGATAGATTGTACACAAGAGGCGGGTAAAGGCCGTTCTTTGTTACTCGAAAGCCTGGATCCCCTACAGGACTGTCATGAGCCCCTACAAGGAGTCAAAATAAAGCCGAAACCAGATACAGGAAGTGTTGACCCGGATCAATTGAGTGCGAGCCCTTTTATCTTGAGCTGATTCTCCTTATTTTAGAGCTGTGGCGAAGGTAAATTGAGCTCTGGCCTGTGGGGAAGGAAAAGGCTCTGACGAAGCTCCAGGGATTACAGGAAGGTTTAGGCCTTGTGAGCAGCTCCAAACGGTCAGAAAAGAAGATGGTCCCGCCCTTACTTCGGCTTGAGGAGTCGTTTTCTCGCTATCTTCTTCGTCTGGATTAGCCAGCCTAGCCTAGTAGGTTGTTTGAGTTTCAGGAAAGGCAGAGGTGCTTTCTAAAACAGCCGTTACCGCTATGTTCTCAGTCCAAGATCAAATCCCTATCTATGGTTGGGGGAGCTCGGTATGCCAACGCTTGCCCCTGTGTTAATGGATCAAATCCAGCAATCATGTTTTTCTTAAATTCCTGAGTTCCTCTTGTATCGGTTCAAGCGAACCCACCAGACTTATTTAAGTGGATGGATGCCAGTAAGGGCTGGCTCTCCTCTTCAGGGCCAACGATAGAAGGCAGCGTAAAGAAAGGTAGGGTGCCGTAACTTCAACCCCCGATTCGTTCTTTACCGTTTTTTTTCTTGTTATGGCTGTTTTGGCTCGCAATAAAGCTAGGGTCCTGATCGAGCAAGACTACGTCCTATCTATCTACCTCTCCAAACACAATATCTTGAGTACCTATGATGGTGACTACATCTGCTGGCATGTGATGTTTGGACATAGAATCGAGTCCTTGTGAATGGGCAAAGCCAGGTGCTCTTATTTTACAACGGTAGGGACGATTACTCCCATTACTGACAAGAAAGACACCAAATTCACCTTTAGGTGCTTCAACTGCGGTATAGGTAGAAGGAGCTGGTACGGAAAAACCTTCTGTATAAAGTTCGAAATGGTGAATTGAGGTAGAGTAGACCGATGATCCGGTAGTCATTTGGCCGGCTATGGAAAGAAAAAGCTTGCATCTGCTCCCCCTAAACTATAACAGGTCCCATCTCTCTCCAAACCTAACGTGGTAGTTTCCCATCATAAGGCTTTCCATCTATAGATTGAGCCATTACCCACCAAGGATCCCATTCGTTCAGAACTCAGTCGACTGCTTCTATAGATAAGGCGGAACGTCCTTAGTTCAGCATTATAGCACATAGTCTCCGACGCTACTACAGCGCTTCGCTAACTCGAAGCGCCTCGCTATGAGAATGACGCGTCGCTAACGCTCGGCTAAGTCGTCGAACCCTCGCGCTGACCATTCGCTTTCTCAGTAGCGAAAGCGCTTCTCTTTGCCCCTTAACTTAATAAAGTCTTTGGAAAGAAAAGAAAGATATTCTTGGTTTTATTGCTCCCGCTTCCTCATCTGCGCTCGTCAAGCCAACTTAGCTTTTTGGGAGGTGAAAGAGGGTTTGAAGCGGACATGTCGAAATGACAGCATCGAAGATATCTATATACACAGGAACGCTTATTCCGGACTGCGTTCCGGAAAAAGTAGCCTACTTGACAGAAAGGGCGGGCACTCTCGGCTCGGAGGTAGGCACTCTCGTCTTTCAACCCCACCGTCACTTTGAATTTAGTGGGGCACTGTTTACTTACAGCCTTTACGAGTTGCAAGTGAATGGGGCCGGTGCGTGGTGAACGGAAGGGTTCATCAAGCCATTTATCGCCTTAACCCCTAAACTAAATAGGAAGAGGGGTACTTGACTAATAGGGGGCAATTGCATTGCACCTGACTGTGAGGGACCTCTTGATACCTTATGTTCACTTCCTAACTAGTAGCCGGTTTCCTGTCGCGGAAGCCTTTTCCCAGTGCGCGGAGCCCCAATGAGTAAGGTGTTAGTGCTTTCTCATGGGGTCAATAATGCTAATCCCTCTTTTTGTGCCGGGAAGAAGATAAGAAAAGGCGAAGCCTTCTCTTGGTTTCCCAACCTGTTGCTTCTAAAGGCTGCCCTCTCTCGGCTGGATTTTGGTCCAGCCTACTGCGAGGATCCCGTATCCCGTACATCGTCTTTCTCCCTCCTGGGTTCCCGTGGTTCCTATGCCGCCGCGTTTCCCGGTCCTTTTCTTTTAGTGCTTCGACCCGAAGCGATAGCTTGACGCGTTTTCCGTGGATAAGATGGCAGCGCTCCAGCTCACTAAAGAATGGGACGGCAGTGGTCCGCCGGCAAGCTCGTTCTGATCTTGGACGCAGTACATTGGAATCCTGAAGCACCACCACGAACGCTACCGCGCGTGCGCCTGCGGTGCGGTAAGGCACCACCCTGTTGTGCCAGCAGCCAACTCCGGCGTGTCAGCTTAGTTATCCTCATCAAGCCACAACCTTGATGTCTAGCTTCCCAACTGGTAGACGGTTCCCTTTCCCCCGGATCAATGAAGAAGGGAGAAGTCAGTTGATTCTTCCGAAGAACCGGAAGCGAAGCGCTATGCCGGGGCGAGGGGACGGGAAAAGAAACAGCTCCGAAGAAAGATATTGGGGTTCCCAATGCTTCTCCACGCCCAACGAGATGCGCCAACCTCGGGATGCTTTACTCCTAACCCCACGGCGGTTCCGAGACGGAGCTTAACCTGAGTCTCGGTTAAGAACGGCGATGATCTACGTTTCACACGGCGCACGATTCCATGGATAGTTTCATTCGAGATCGTGATGGAGGACATAGCTTACGATCATCGGCTTTGATCATGCCACTAGGCATTTGATTAGGACATTGCACAATGATCCGAACACTTTGTCGCATCTCTTCGATACGGATACAGTAACGATCATAGCGATCTCCTCTGGTACCTACTGGTACGTCAAGATCCGATTGGTCATGAACATCGTAAGGTGCTGCTCTTCGCGAATCCCAGCATACCCCAGGTTGGGATGGGTAGGCCCACCACTTCACTTTTTCACTTTCACTTAGGCCCGGGCCAAGTCAGTGGGGGGACCCTGTCGGGCTCCTTCCCCCCCAAAACAAACTGTACGTGGGAGTTTCCCTTCATACGGCTCGAATCATTCTCAGATGCCCCGAGAGGCATCTTTCCTTATGATCTGGTGGTTCACACGCGCGCAAACGAGCACCGGCCGCAACAGCAAGGAACTATGACCAATAGAGTCAGACACAGAGCGTCATACTTCTTTATCTTGTGATGGTTGAGGAGTTTATTTATCAGAGGGTGCGGGACGCTTGCGGAGTCCGTGCCTTCCGTACCACCACAGGTCGTTCTTGGGCAGATCCCGCTCCTAAACATAAGGGAGGGATAGGGGGAAAGGGGCCGGGCCTATCATATAAATAGGGTTGTAGAAAGACCACTTTCATTCGACGTTCCGGGGCGCCCAATTCGATCGACGAATTTGGCGAGCTGATCCGCTTTGATCCAGGAGAAAGCCCAGTCATCCACCTTTTCGGTGCAGGTCACGTGACCTACAGCTCGGCCTTCGCTTTTTGAGACTTCCTCTACCCACATCTCTATGTGCCCGCAGCACTTTCATATGGAGAAAGATGGGCTTACCATGTTCCATCAATAGCACCTAACCTATGCCGATTTTGGCGGACCGTGCTCCACCCCGGTGAACTCATGCGGTTCCGACGTGCCCAGAGGCCAGAGGCGAATCCGTTCACGGTCCGTAGGACCAACACCATTCGAAGGTTGATGGCCCGCCCCGCCTAGAATAGGAATCTTTGACTGGGCTTACACACATTCGCTCACTTACGCTGTCCCCCCTCAGCTCACCCTAGCCCCGGGTACGTCGTCTCCAAGGCTTCACACAAAATCTTCACTGACAACATATGCATGCTTTTGTAGGGTCAGGCAGAACCGTTGTTGCCTGTTGGGAACTTCCCCCATATTGCTATCAATGTCTTCATGTCGCACGACCTCTTAACATTACGCCACTGAATCCCCAATCCTTTGCTTGCTGTGCAGTGACAGTACCAATATCCACTAATCGTTGTTTCCAGATACGGTTGCCGGTTGACATCTCTTCTAATTCGTCGATACGAGAAGCAAATTGTTGTGTGGAGGAATCAATATCTCGACATAAGCCAAGAGGCAGATCTTGTGCCACTCCACCAGGTCGTATGAAACTGGCATGCATCCTGGCTCCCGGGACTCTTTCATAGAATTCCAACAATTTCTCCCGCTCCTCAAAAGCCCAAAGGAACGGAGTTGATGCTCCCACATCCATAGCATGAGTAGTTGAAGCAAGTGAATGATTTGAAATTCGAGTTATTTCACAGAATAACACTCTTATATATTGAGCTCGTAATGGTACCTCACAATTCAAAAGTCTCTCTACGGCTGAAGAATGAGCGTGTTCTTGGGCCATCGTAGAAACATAGATAGGGTCAACGACGGAACGAACAACGAAACTTTACGACAGCTTTTTCGTACACGTTCACTTGCATCACATACACAAGTGCTCTCTGAACCGTGCAATAAGGTCACCCATAACACGGCTCTCCCACTGGAGTTACCTTAGCCCCGGGCCATGCTATTCCACGATATTGGAAAAAGGCAGCCTAATTATTATCATCGTCTTGAAAGCTGGGCGCCTTTTGAATATGAGTGGGGCTCCTAGTCTAGGCGGCGCCTTCGTGGAGCCAAGCCGAAGGAAGAGCAAAAGGGCGAGGCCACACCCGGCTTAGAATAGGAGGGGGGCTTAGCTCTGGATCCCGCCTGCTTGCAGAAATGAATGGATCAGAAAGGGGGTTGGGTTCTATTTCCGGGCCGGGCAGGAGGTGAAGGCCAGAAGAAGAAGAGAAGTGCGCCTTCCCGTTAAGGAAGAGGATAAAAAGGTGCTGTCATCTATCTCGACCTGTTTCCCGAGGCGTTGGAAATGAAGACCGGCTCAGAGAATCACTGGCGTGCTTTCTCTCCCCCATCGTTTCGCCAATAAAGAAGTCATCCTTGACTTGACGATTGACCATTCCATCCCTACCGAGCCGCCTCTTCAAAGTATTTACCTCTGCCTTTCTTTTTTTAGAACATACCCTTAAAAAAAAAAAAGAAAGAAAAGTTCCTCGTCTGTGATTTAATCGGCCCTTAGGGAGTTTACTCGACCCATTCTCCAGTCTCCCGCACTGCTCAAGTGTGCGACTCCGTATGAGGACCTCCTTCCCTTTTGCTCTGCCCACTCTCCGTTCACACGGTTATCAAAGCGGAGGAAGGGCGGGCAGCAGGTACCACGAGCCCTCTGTCCCACACATCTATCAAGAAGCAAGTGTAGTTCACCGGTTCCACCGAATGCTCCTATCTCTCGGCAAAGATCGTGTGAGTGTGCAGTTATGCTTCGGATGCTTCGCCATGGAATAGATCGACTCAGTTCCCCTTCTTTTCCGGTGCACTCGCTTTGTATCTCCGACACACAAGGAAGGACGCGGTGGGAAGAAAGCTGCCCTAGCCTCTGTCCGGTCGATCATTCCGCTGGCATCTTGCATTCACGCCTCCGTTTGACTGCCGCTCGGGAATGTAGTTGTAGATACGTGAGTCTTAGTGGGTCGTTGGCTCCACCTCTTATCTCCTTCTACGACATGCTGTAGTCGTCGCCATATTCAATATGTCACTTAGTCATATCTGCCTCGCAGCGGGTCAGCACCTCCGAAAGAAAGGGAGAGAGGACTTCATTCAGTGACTCCGCGATCGCCCTCTGAACGATCAAAATAAGGTAAAGCTTGAAGATAAGTTTTGTACTCGATTAATTTCTCAGTCCCTCTAGTCGGGTGGGCGCCGGCCGGATCCCCCTGAAAACCGTACGTGCGGGTCTCCCCGCATGCGGCTCACGCCATTTGAGGTGGCCCAGCCCAGCATTCATTCGCAAATCCTGTAGTGAAATTGAGACTGCTCGACCTCGGAAGCTAATTAGCGTGTAGGGCAGCGCTGTCTGTCTACCGTTGACTGTATCTATTCATTGATACATTGGCTCGCTCCCCCCCTCTTTTTTCAAGAATGAATGAGCCGCCTTCCATTTCCGTCAAATGACCCGGCTTCCCCTGGCTCTTCCACCGTCCGGGCTCCCTCCCTATGCTCCCCCGGCGCAGGCCCACCACGCTTCGCGCCTGCGGCGTTTTCGCCAGACGGTCTTTGCCAGTAGTGCCATCCTCCCCGCAGGCTGTCTGTATGGGTGGGTTGTCCCTTGCTGCTACGTTCTGTTAGGCGCTATGAATTACAGGAAATTAAGTGGTTGACTTGGACAGCAGGCGGGTTACACGTTCCACTGTGCCGAGATGTGAGGTGCAGGTGGTGATGATCACCCCGGGGTATGCGCTAGCGCCCTTGACGGGCACTCCAGGACCCTCCCACGCTCGTGAAAACCCAGGTCGGTCTTCCGACCAGATGTGTGGATAACGAGGCCACCTTCACAACCTTCTCCCTTCTATCTTTATCCAAAGTCAGGTAGGGCGGTTCGCTTGAGTTGCTCAACCGTCCCTTTGCCCGGTGCTCATAACGCGCTACGGAACCTCCACCGTGCTAGCGGCATAGGAGCCTACTCAGCGTCAGCGGCTTCGTGCCGCACTGGAGTGATCCAATATGTGGTTCCGCACGTTCCACCACTTCTCCGTTCATTTCCAATACTGATCGTGAAACACCATGAGCAGCAGGATGTTGAGGTCCGGAATTCGAAGTGAAATTCTTGATTTGCCCGTTCCTAGTCGTCATGGGAAAGAAATAAGAAATAAATAAGAAAGAGATTATTCCCCTAGAGCTTGTCCAGTACCACCAGTACTCAAAATGCATCTCCGCGCGTCTACCTGGCGCTTTTATTAGCCGCCTTGCATGCAAGCGAAGCGCTATTGGCGGCAATTAATAGCTCACTGAGCGATGATTGATGCAGTCAGTCAGTGCCCTCGATTATTCCTGATAGAAGGATCATGGCGCCCCGGAAGCATTCCATCCAGCAGCAGCATCTCCTTCAACCACGCGAGGACAAAACTGATGTTAGCTACATTCGAGCGTTCACCGCACAGAGGCGATCTCGAACACTACCTATGATAATAAATCCAAAGGAAAGGTCGAAAAAATGATTCAATCTGACTTTAACAAAAATAGCAATCCAAATAACTAAATACTCGAGGCCAAGCCTAAACCACGAACTTCTTCTTGCTTCGGATCGTCTTCCTTCTTTCCAAACTCTGTGAGATTAGCGTCTCTATCTTCCGCTCTACCCTCTCCTGGCGCTCCATCAACACATCCTTAGGAGCTTCATGAAGGACAAGGGTCTCTTGAATTGGTAGGCGTCTCCCTCACTCGCAGCCCATGCCTCATCTTAACTTGACTCTTTTCTTTGTCTCAACGGCTTCACTCACATGATGAGAGATAAGACTGATCATTATCTACGGCTGGTGCTGCTTCTATCTCTCAAATCGGGATCCCTATGCTCTAGGGTTTGAGCTCGGAATAAGGCCGCTCTGCTCTTTCTTAAAAAAGTGGGTTACTGATTGAACAGAACTAGTAGAGTAGAAATGATGAACTACTTCCCGCATCCGTGAAGACAAGAGATCCACTTTATCTTTATCAAGCACTCGCTCGTATTAGCGATAAATATCATTAGAACAATTATGCGCAGTAATTGAAATCTATAAGTAGTCTCTTTTACCGCTCCCTTTAGCTTTAGGCTTTAGAACTAACGAAAGAGAAACCAATAAAGGAGAGTCGTACTGGAAGTAAGATTCTGATGAGTTGCATTCTTAATGAGTTGCACATGCGGTCAAGGTATGAGGAATCCCGACCTTGCACTATGGAAATCTCTTCTCTGCCTACCTCAAAGAACAACTAGCGGAGGAACCATCTTAAAAAGAAGATATTAGCACGCACTAATCGACCTGAGATCGCCCATCCAACGCTCTACTTTTTGGGACTAAGTTTGTTTTCACACAAGATCCTGAGGCTAGGAAACAAGAAATACTACTTTTTCGAAGAAAAGGAAAGGTGAAACAGCTGATTTAGTCCCGTGGTCACAGTAAACTAAAAACTTTTATCTCGCCTAACTGATTCAAAACTGGAGAACACATTGCATTGTGCTTAGAAAATGGGAAAACAGGGTCTTTTTTGCACACGCCAGTACAGATTTTATTTTTCTTCGGCAATCAAGTAGAACGAACTATTAAAAAAAATAAGTCTGGGTTTCCAATGCTTGGTTCTTTCGCTTTATCGCCCGGCTAGTGCACTTGATAGATTTCTTTTTGCATTTCTTGTTGCATTTATTTCCACTATGTACTTTTTTTCTGACTGGAATTCCGATTTCCCTTCTCTTCAAGCCCGGATTCTACTTGTCCGAAGTTACGACTTCTTTTTCATATTGATTGGCATGTGGAACAAACGCTTCCAAAGCTACCGGAGTTGCACGATCGGGAGTTATAGGCTCAACTTTACAAGCTCTAGGCGTAATTAGATAATGAAACCAGGCCTTCTTCTTGCTGGGATGCTCAGCCAATTCATACTTACCAATCGAAAGATGGGGAACCTGCGGAAGGGAGCCTCTCAATTGAGAGTCTGGAACTCTTTCTTGGTGATGAAATGCGCCTATAAATAGAACCAACCTAGAGTACAGCGGTGAGTTCAGACAGGGTGACTTACTATTGTCCTCCTAGCCAGCTTCTCCCGATGAGCCCAGCCAAAGAGTACGAAGTTCGATTCTCCTTCTCCCGATAGAAATGCTAGGCTTCTGCGCTCGATTCTATATAAATACCAGGCTTCTGCCCTTATGAATTCTGCTTTGGATTGGTGATTAGCATATCGCCCTTTCTAGTGCTCAGTGAAGGGAAGAGATGGGCAAGCATTGATAGAACAAGGATATCGGGTAATTGATACAACAAGGATACTGAGGAATTGAGCTTATCTTATCCACAGGATTTGTTTTACAGGAATATTTACAGGCGTCCCTCGATTTATAGATATAGATAGGGTAGATTTGCGGATTATCTCATTGTTCTTCTGCTCTGGAAGCCTCCATGAAAGCAGGATTCTTGTTTGCTTTGATGACAGTACCCGGCTATAGTATCTGTTTGCTTCGGCTTGATCTATCTAACCTTGAAGAGCTGTTTTGCTTTTCTTTAAGGCATATATTTACTAGAGAAATTTACCACATAACTTAAGTGCTGACATCTTCTGTCCCTGTCCTATGTAAGTAAGTAAAAAGCATATGTTTTTTCTCGCTCTAGAGAAAAGGTTTAGTTGATAGAATAAGTGTCGGCATGTGTTTGTTTTTTCTCACTCTATCTATAGAAGCATAAACTTGAAGAGGTCGGTGATGGTAGTAGGCAATCGTCATTTCTACTGCTGTTGAGAAGAGATAGATAGTATTCTAGTAGATTTAGAGGTTCACTTTATTAATCGAGCTACTTGCCCAGCACAGTCACTTACCTTATCCTGATGCTCGCCTCATGCATGGACACTTCGCTCAGTAGCGAATAGAGATGCTTAACCCGCAGAACACTCACCACACTTTTATTCTTATAGTATCGATGAGGAGATAGAGAGATGGATAGCTAGAAGAAGCAGAAGAAGATCAAGCCGATTAGAAATCAGCTAGAGTTTTTGCTTTTGGAATTCATATCTGTGACTCCGCCGGTTAATGGTTAATAGAAAACATCTTTTCCTACTTCCTCCCTAGGGTCTGCTAGCTAGAAGTGGCAGTGACTACTTGAGGTGAGCTATTTTACAGATGAGGTAGAAGCAAAGTAATGCTGACCATACATACTTTATTCTAAAAGCACAATGGAAGCAAGGTGGCATTACCATTAGGCTGACCCGGATGACTTCACTGAAACTAAGAGATCCTATCCTGGTCCTTGGGGCCTACTAATTGACGGATAGCGTAGGAACGAGTTCCGACTTGATTGGACAGAGGAATTGCCTCTGGAATCTGCATAGGAAGCAATTCGTCGTCCAAAGGGGGGCGATCCCCGAGAGCTGGGCCAGGGGATCATATGTCACTGAATCGACACAACTCTTGCTCGATCGAAGAATAGTAAGAGTTGCCAAACTTGTCGTTAGGTTCATCGTTGCTATCCCTACTAGGTCTACTTCTTTTGGGTTTGGAAAGCTGGGCTTAGGACAACTGGATTTACCTATGAACTTAGACTCCTGGCTTCTCCACCAACCATATCTCAACTTGGATCTGCCAAAGACTAGAGATTTCGCTTCGTTTATAGTATAGTCAATCCCCGGTGAATGACATATCTTTTTATTATTCTCTGAATGGTGGGAGCTTAAGCCAATAGTCAGGGAGATATTTCCCGGGACTTCCTGGAGGCGACAGTCCTCCGCGCAGCGTCAAAGACTCGGCGAGCAATCGTTTGCGCCTCATCTGCCGACAACTGATGGGCCGTACGCCCACTTTTATAGGGAGGGTCGCCTAGGGCAATCGGTGTAGGGGGGACAAGCGAAGAATATTCGCTATCGGTAATTATGTGTGTCAGCGGTTGCTGAAACCAGTCCATTCATTTTTCATGAATGTTTTGGCCAGGCTTCCATACCTATTGCCATTGGTCGAGCAAACAGGGGTCACAGAAGTAAGAAATGGATGCAGCAGCGGATACCTAACCTTCGGCAGAAGGACAATAGATAAGGGCACGGGCGGGCGGAGAAGAAGAGAATTGATGGTGCACACGGGAAAGAATGAGCTTTCCCCTTCGATTGGAATGGATTCACAATAATCATAGCATAGATAGACGGGGGCACCAACCCCAACTCTTGCTCGATACAATCCCCTTGTTTTGGGAGTGAAGCCTATTAGAAGCGTATAAAATACGTAGATTAAGTTGACACCGAATTGACACCGAACGGCGAGCCTGGGTCCATAGATACTGTAGTTGGTTCGACGGATCCGTTCTCGCATTCGCCATTTCTTATTCTGGATGGGGCACGCCGAGCACTAAAGGATGAGTCCCTCCCTGTTTGTTATCTTTACGTGGCATAGGTAATACGTAAATATATCCAGGGAGTCTTCTCAACCGAAAAAGGTTGTCGTTTGAGCCACGTAGTTCCACTCTTAACCTGGCACCAAACCCGTATTCGTTTGAGTTTGGACATATAGAAATGAGGCACCAAAGGCTGGCTTTACGCGCTACTGTTTTCAACCAATCGAATTGGCTTTGCCATTTCTTGATCAGAGAGCCATGTGGAAAAGAAGAAGCAGATGGAGCTTACTCACGTACCAGCCCAAGAGATTCCTCCTCTTATCGGTTCTGGTGCATTGACCTAAAAAGACCCCTCACGGGCAGGTATTGGAGGTGATTGTAGCCATCGGCTTGAAGAAGAAAGGCTACATCTCCGTATCATATTGTAACTTAGGCACTCACTTTCTTCATGCGTATTATAAGAACGGTTTTCTCGATCAGAACAATTTTATTGATCGTTGACTCCGGTCGATATCTCCCTTTTGATCAGAATCTCTTGGCCTAAGCGCACTAGTATTTCTTAATTGATTTCCTACTGGTGAAAAAGGGACTTAGCCCCTATCTAAGAGAAGTGACTGTTCAACGTTTCCAGCTGGTAGCAGAAGTAACGAAGTGAAATGAAAGTAAGGAAAGAGTAACGAAAGTTTCACTATAATAATGCCTCCTTAACTCCGAGATAAGCATCCCCAACTACAAGCAAGATTAGGGTCTTGTTGAACAAAAGCGGAGTACAAAGACCAAGTATGCAGTTATTAAACCGGAGCCCGCAACTGAGTTATTTCGTCATTTCTAATAACGGGATCGGTCACTTTCCGAAACGGCCTATCCTCCACTACGTAGGGGACTGGCGTGTTGGTGACTCTACTTTTTGGAGTTACGATTGGGAAGGATTTGGCACATTGGAAAACATCCTGCCTTCGCTGAAACTAGTCTTCCTTTTTGTTTGCTGCATCAGTCCAATATGGCAAGCAACAGCCAATGTCATGCTATTTGCATAAACTTGTATGCAAGCTAGGCCTTTTCTTTCGTATTGAGAAAGCCGCTTCATAAAAAGAAAGCGGCGGAGCTACTATAGACGCTTTGATTGGCTGGAGACAGAGATCTCTCAAGTGTGCAGTGATAGATCTTTAGAGATAGCCATACTGAAGTCGGCCCAAGCAATGCCCAAAGAATCCCATTTCTTTCTTGGTTGGACTAACCCAACCGGCAATTTCCGTCTTCCTGAATTGGGATAGTCAGATTCAGTCTTTCTTTCGTATCAAAGTCAGTTCTTTCCTTGATTCTTTCTTTTCGTGCATGACCTTTCTCGAACTTTCGAAAAATGATAGAATTTACTTTTCCGCAGCCACTATTTGGACTTCTCCTTTTAAGCAATTATGAACGGAACGGGCAAGAGTGATCTTCAAAAGCCCAGGTTGGCTTTCCCACTTCCAAATCCGTAATAGTAAAGTAAGAGTAAGGTGCAGATAGCGGACAATTTCCATAATATAAAGCTAAAGTGCTTAATCCTGAGAAGATGGGAGACGTCGATTGTTAGAGTACTCTTGACAAGTGCATTTCTAAAATTCTAGCCAACAGATTGAAAGCATGCCTGCCTGTTTGTTCTTTTCAGTTCCAATCAACCTTCCTTTTCTTTTTGAATCCAAGCAAGAAAACAGATGCGCCACAAACAAGCGCAACGGCTTTCGCGCTAGTTGCTCAATCCGTTGCTTGTTTGGTAAGATTACCGAAATAGGATTTCCTATGCTTGCTAGATTGATAAGCCAGAGAGGTAGTCGGGGAATTGGTAGTCAGGGTCGGAAAATCATCTGCTTGTAAATTCATTTTGTAAAAAAAAGTAGTACTCGCCCCGGAATAGGCGTTATGACAAAGAACAAGAAGAAAAAGGGTTTTGTTAATGGGAACAAGGAAGTAGGACTCGGGGATCGGGTGCAAGAAGCAGGTTGTAGCTGGGAGGAAGCTATAAACAGGTTGAGGAGTTGTTTGATAAAGCAAAGAAAGCGGTTGGCGTCCCTCGTACCTGTAGTTGGAGAAACAGGATGCTGGAAGTAGATTGAGGAACAAGACTTGAAAGCTGTAAACAGGGATGTAGGAGAACTATGTAACAAGAAGTTAGTAGGAGCAGGTTGCTTATAGTCACACACGTCTTTTACAGCAATGAAGGACGCATTTCTTTCGGGTATCACGCTAAGAAAACCTATTTATCCGAACCGATGGTTGTGACTGTTTTTAGTATTAAGCGGCGCCATCATTCCATGGCTTAGCTATTAGAATATAAGGATAGCTGTCTTATCAGAGGGTTCACAACGTGTCATACGTGTTATCACTTACTGCCAGGAGTACCCCAGAACTGAAGGGTTAGGAATAGGTGAGATCTTAGAGGTGTTGAAACAGCTCGGAGAAACCAGCGTTCATACTTACGCGGATCAGACAGGTGTTTACGTCCTGAGATTTGAGGATTCGGATTCCTATTGAATTTACTTTGCCGAGGAGCAGAAACCGAGCCCTTTGATTTGATCCAGTGAGTGACGTTACGAGCAGAAGCCTCAGTTGACAAGTTGAATCCGGTACCGAAACAAGGATGACATTATTGAATATATTCTTCTTTCCTGTGATTTGCCTTTCCCGTTTTCCGTACCTTTCGTAGTAGTTACTCGCGACTAGAAACAGGATTCATGAATTCAAACTAAAAGAAAAGGTATCGCTAATTCCATTTCAGTGGAAATATAGGGATGAAAGTTTCTCTCCTACTGATTTCGATTGCACATCTAATGAAAATATATGCACATGAATGTTCAAAAGCAAGGCTATCCCCTTTGCCGTTACCGAGGATCTATCTTTGTTAAAAACCCTTGATTCGAAACCGAGGAAAGCGTGCGCTCGACTAAAACCTCCAGGAAGGAATGCAATTATTCGCTTCGTAGTCCTCGTATGAATTCGCTATCGCTCCGAATCGTGGGAGCCGTTGAGTTCGGAGATACCGTTGTTGGAGAACTTGTTTGGTTTCTTTCAAGCGTTTATAACATGTCCGGAAGATATTCAGCGTCCTTTTCTACCTTTTAAAAGGAGTGGTGATGGTACTTTGGTATTCCCTACAGGTAAGTTTGTAGGTGTCTATTTCTCTGAGGAGCTAAAATTTGCAGAAGAACATGGGTACTTGGTCGTCCCACTCCGTGGCTGGCAGTTTGATAGAATGAAATCACCATTCTACGATTTTGTACACGATCTATACCAAAGGAGGCTTGAGGCAAAGGAGAAAGGGGATAAAGCAATGGCTTTCATTCACAAAACAACTATGAACAGTCTTTATGGCCGTTTTGGTATATCGCCGGAAAGCACTACGTGTGTTATAGTCAGCAGAGAAGAATCTCACAAAATGGCCCTTTCTCACGATGGATTTATTGATTCAACTCATCTAGATGATGATCTGTACCTAGTAACCTATAAAAACAAAGTGAGTGCTGATTTGTTTAAGGAAATGGAGGAGACAACAAAGCAGCCAGCTAATACAGCAGTTCAGCTCTCAGCTGCTATTGCTGCCTATGCCAGGATAGTGTTATACCCTTTTATTAAAAGGGATGATTGCTATTATACGGACACGGACTCTATTGTTGTTCAGAACGAACTTCCAGAAGAAATGGTATCACCTAGCGAAATAGGAAAGTTTAAGAAGGAGCACTATGTAAAAGAGGGAATCTTTTTGGCTCCCAAGTCATACTGCATACATGCATTACATGAAGATAAGGAAGAAATAATCATGAAGCATAAAGGACCGGTTAGAAAGGTAATCACTAAAGATTATTACATAAACCAGCTAGCAGACCCAACATTAAAACAGCAATTTTCATGTTCAGCTGACTTTCATCGTTATTTTTTCAATTTATGTGTAGAGAAAAAAATCAATACGTACGTAGTTGGGATAGGAAATAGTACGAAGCGAGAATTAGTATACGATGAGGATGGAACGTGGATAGGAACTAAACCTCCTCATATAGGAGAGGATTCTATTGATAGTATCCATCCTACTGCCCATAAAGTCATAACCGGCATATTAGGCAAAATGAATAATCTAACGAAAAAATGCAATCTAAAAGATCATAAATCTGATGATGATAAGAAGATCAAAGATTATAAGAAGAGAGAATCTCATCAGACAAAGAAGAAGAAAGCAGATAAGAAGAAGCCAGTGAATAAGAAGAAGAAGCGGTAAGAGCAGTTAGGATGGATAGCGGGCGAAGGACGAGAGAAAAATGCTGATGTCAGTGAAACAGGTCATAATACTCCCTATGTCTTGACTACAGGGAGAGTGAGAAAAGACCAGTTGCTCTTCCGGTTACTGTGCCTGTGGTGCTTTCTGTAGGGATGACTTATGGCATCGAGAATAGTAAGTAGGATTTTCGTTCGGTTGTCAATCCGTTCATGTTTTCCACCTGCCGCCGAAGAACGAGATCAATGAAGGGCTCCATGGGTGGTCTTTCTCGTTGGCAAGGTTGTGCGAATTAGGAATAGGAAAGATAGCTGTTTAGCAATAACCCTCACTTCCGTCAATCGGCTACTGGTTCTCGGCTGCTACCATGCTACCTTTTTACAATCAATGAAATGGCGCTCACGAATAGATAGGAGTCCGTCCTTCGAAAAGAAGATGCTCGAGCGTAAGTTATCGTTCGTAACATGCCTACGTTAGTCACCAAAACAAAAGCAGGGGAGGTATGGTTACCGGAAGAAACCCTGAACTCGGAAAGATATGCTAACTGGGTTATTAGAAACAAGCAAGGACACATTGGGTTCCCCGAACCCTTCAATCACTCATCCCTCCAGAGATGGACCACGAGCTGGTGGCAAAAAGGATAACCCTCTGACTAGGATTGATAGCGATTCTCGTAATAAAGGAATATGCCTCGTCCGAGGAAGAATGGCAAGATAGGCGGATGACGAAGGAGCAGGGTGAATAGAAACACAATCTGGTTGAAGAAAAGGAACTACCCCCGGAGGGCCCCGGATAGCTACGAACTGGAATGGAAGGTTATCCAGATCCACTAGCCACTTCTGTTGGTCCGTCCTTTACAGCAAGAAAGAGATAATCGAGGCGGAAGAAAGATGAGATATCGATCTAAAAGAAAAGAAGAACTTGAAAGAATCAGAGATGAAAGTAAGAAGTGAGGGATAAGGAGTCACTCTCAGAACGATAAGTAGATCTCGCATCTTCGTTCCTACTCAAGAGATGGGGAAAGTAGGCATATGAACGGTAGGAAGGCTCCTGCTTCTTTGCCAAGGACTATTATCGCGATGCCGGGCCAAGGAGCGGATCTCGGGATAAAGAAAGCACATGATATTTCTCAATTATGGTATCCCCACCACCTCGGAGAGATCCTTTCTTCCTATTAGTCTGAGGAGAGATCCTTTGCTTTGAACGGAAGCCCTTTTTTCGGTAATATCCCTGCTGGAAAAAGAAACAGTACTGGTTTAAGAAAACTAGAGGAGCTGGAAATAGGATTTCTGGTCTGGGAATTGCTGGTTTCTGAGGGAAGGAAACTTTAGGTTAAGAAATCAAAGCCAAGCTGGTACAAACATTTCCCATAGTGGTTATGGTTGCTAATGGTCAGAACATAATCAGTAAAGCAGTGTATCGGAGGGGGTACCTGGAAGGTGCAAGGAGTGGAATTTGAAGCTATAAGGATTCCTTTTCTTCCTTCCTTGGAAGGCGTCTCTACCATACTCGCTTTCAGGGAATTCCGTATCGTACAGTGATTTATTTTTTCTGAGCTATATTTTCATTCAGTAAGGCCAGTTCCTTCATTGAATCTTTCTAGATCAGTCCCGCACCAGTTTTTTTAGACGCCTTCGACTGTCGGGTTCTAGCTAATGGAATGCAAGCACTTTCGTTTTTGTTTCTAGCCCGGAGAGAGAGGCCTCCGCTTTTATCGCATTGAGTGGAAATTGGGGTTCACGCACGATTTTAAACCACCCTTGTTCACGGCATTCTACTTTTCTGGCAGCTTTGCTCTCTTTCTGAAAAACAGACACCTTTATACGACGATAGGAAGAGCACAATGCACGCTTTCTACGATGAATGAGCTCGAGAGTTATGGAAAACGAAAGTCTATCAATCACCTAACAAAGAAAGCAGTCATACACTTCCACTAACTTTCATGACCGGTTGGAACGAGATTTTCTGACTATGCAGATCCGGAACGAACTGTCCAACTCACAATTGAACATGATGCCCCAAATCAATCTTGGCCCAGGAGAACTAGTAGCGGAGCGAAGGAAAGACCTCACATTACGTACGCCAGAAGAAGCTTGTGAACGCGATATCAAGTGAATACCGCCCATGGCCAGGAATTCCTGAACAAGGAAGGGGCGGCCAGACATTACATACGCTAGGAAAACCTGAAATACGAGCCAGCTTCGAGCAATTAAATGAATAATGAAAATTACGCATAAAAGTCTGACTTTTAGAATTACAGCATGCGGAACGAGCCATAAGGAAAGGCGGCGGAAGGCAGTTGAATCCGCTCCTGCGATGTGAAGGTTTTGGGTTAGTTTCCCGGCGAGGAGGAAGATACCTACCCGAAAGCGAGCAAAGCAAGCTAAGAAGGTGCCAGCCTGGTTTGGCGAAGTCTGTATGTAAGCTAAGAGGTCTGCGTTTCAAATCTTTTTCATCAAATGAGCAATAGCTTATTTTAATATTCCGACTGCGCAGGAAATCCTTCATTCACAAGCTAGCTTGGAACGGCGTAAAGAGGGAACTAGTAGCTGGGTGACGTGGAAGACATGAAAGGAGCCTGCTAAAGCTTCATTCCAGGTTTGGTTCAGGAATACGACGCGACAGACAAGCGAGTTCCACGAAGTGAATGGTAAAGCGATCCAAGGCGCCAGTAAACAGAGCTTGAGTTGTTAAGTTTTTCGCATGTTCACACTGAGCTTCCTGGGAATCCATCTTCTCTACAGCTAGCTTTCCTAGTTCTAGGTTTTCTTTGCCAAGTTTCTTTGGTTTTGCTTCGTCATGTTTTGAACCATTTTTATACCACACACCCTTTACGGGATGATGTCAGTTGCAATGTCACTGAACTTTCACATAGCCGCAGTTGTCGCATCAGGATTTGACATGGAACATTTTATCTGGATTTCTCATCCCGCCGTAAGTGAAATGGTTTTTTTAAAACTTCAATTTAGATGCAATTGTGAGAGAGTTCTTTATGCACCATGATGAAAAGAAAGGACTTTTTAGTGACCCAGTTGCTCTGCTGGGAATAAAAAGTACATGAAGTACCAAATTGCACCGGCTCCTTGAGACTAGGCCACCAGTCATATTGCAAAATCCAAGGAAGCTGGAAGTTTGCATTCTATACCAAAAATACCAAGCTTTCCTATTATTTCAAATTACTAACTTTTGAATGCAAATTCCACTCCTGGAATAACAGACTAGCTTTCACAATCAATGGAGCCGCTCTCTTTGCCCTCAACCAAGTGATAATTTATTATTTAATAAGCATAAAACGAGTACCCGGCAGGAAGTGATAAATTGCATCTTTTTACGGCAAATAAAATGCCTTCTCGATCATGGTCCCCAGCGGCAACTCCCCGGCATAAAAAAGAGTACGATTCTTTCTATTCATTATGTAAGAAAATAAATCTTTCACTCAGACCTATTAGGTTTTTATGGTCTGGAAGTCAAGCGTTCGTTTGTCAAACTACTCAAAAACGTTATGGCAAACCTTGTTGGCTGATTCTTTACTTGCCTTTGAGGCTTTAGCTAGCTATATCCATCAACTGAGTCATTTTAGACTGTTGAGAAAGATAAAGAAAGCCGCTTCGTTCCCTTGTTTACTGAACTCTTTTCGGGAGATAGGTCTACCGTTGCAAACTCATTTGCTTGTAAATTCATTGTGTAAAATAACTCGTAAATTCATTGTGTAAAATGAGCATCTAACTAGAACTAGTACTAGATATGAGCGTTATTTCTGCGGGTTGCTCGTAGTTTGTGTTTCATTATCCCTCCCCGTCATCTTCGATGATGAACTCTGGAGGTAATTCTCCATTTCGCACCTGTCTCTCTGCCCTGACCCAATGGACCAAGTGAGTGATGTTGCATTTCGAGCACAGGCACCTTTGACCAACGGGTCCTCGAACCCATATAGAAGGATCAGGCTCAGTCATCCTCATCTGAATCATCTTCAGACGATGACTCATTTAAGCCCAATCCCTCCTCTTGATTTTCATTTTGTTGTGGTTCGGGTGGGATCTTAGCAAGCTCATCCTGAAAATGAAGCTTGATAAGATCAAATATCACTCTTCTTTTACCTTTACTAGTATCCGTCTGCTTGACGAAATCAATCAATCCTACGTCTGTTGAATGAAAGTTCTCTGATATTTCCGTTATACATCGGTTTTTTACAGCATCAGCATCTCCCATGTGGGCACATAATCGCTCATAGAGCGGTTTCGTTAATTCATTATTTTTAAATTTTTCGAATTGCTCATCAATTCGAAATTCCTTTATTGATTCGGCATGTTCCCGAATCTCTTCCTGAAACTGACCCGACTGGTTCAAGTCCAAAATTAAACGAGGAACATCGTTCCCACCCCATTGGTTAACGCTATCACTATCACTATCAGATGATAGCATTAGATGAACGTGTGGGGCTTTGTACGTTTCTCCCCCCGAACGGAAAGGGCTTTCCTCTTCCGTTCCCCCCATCGTTGCACAGTTCCTCTGCTCACCATAATATCTGATTTGTCGCCAAAACTCGCAACAAGAGTGATAAAGAGAGACTAAAAACCCCGGAACCGACTCGACTATTAATTCCAGAGTTTCTTCACTGGCGAGAAAAGCTGGATCTTTCAAATATATTAAGAAAGTGGTGGGTTCGAGAAAAAATAAAAATAAAAATAAAAATAAAAAAAGACCTGCGCCAATAAGCCCTTTTATCAAAGATTTTTTCCGTGGGGCGGAGGTGGAGGCGTAGGTGGTTTTCCCACGGAAAGTAGAATTAGGCATTTTTTTTGTGGTTTGTGAAACCACCTTAATTGCATTCTTTTCAATAATAACTGTTTTCATGATCGAATGACAAAATAAATAGACGAATTGTATAGGATCATTCGCTGGGATGGTATAAGTGATTCTTTTAGAGGATTCCCATGGGATCGTAGAATCACCTAAGGATGCGATAGGTATTTGTGAACGATCAGCTTCCGGTATGACCGAAGACTTTCTATCTGCATTCAGAATAACCACACAATCAGGTTGTTGGTTCAGCCCAAAATGGATCTTCTTCTTTATTGAACGGAATTTTTTTTATTTGCAAAAGAATTGGTCAAAAACGCCCCGATCTTCCATTGAGAATCATCGAAACAATGAGAATTCACATTTCTGAAATAGCTCGCCATTTCTTCCATTATCTCCAAATAAAATAAATGATTGGTCTTTAAAAAGAAGGAACGGCCTTTTTGACAACTGGGAGATCCTATAAAATGAAGAGCGTTTCGTAAACAAATCAGTGTCTTGTCTGAATCGAGAATAGCAATTCCATTTCTTGAACCACGGATATAGACTTTGAAATGGTGATCAGCTACCCGACGGCCGAGATGTGCATTCGTACTCAGTAATTTCGTACATACTATCGAAAGCATTGTCATTTCCGGTTTTAGTGAGATCCAATACAGGTGGTAAGTTATGGGTAATGCGGGTTTAAGACGAGATAGGATACCTAATATGGTAGTGGTTTAAGTGAGAGAATAGCTCCCTTACCAAACCAACTGAGCTATTTGCCATGTTTTTGACAAATGACCTAACTTTGATGTGATGTGCCCGGCTAGCCCGGATCATTCTTAGAGCAGTCGAGGTTACCGGAATTACGGCCTTCCGTACAAGAACTGGCACTATTGTAACTCGCTATGGGCCTCCTGCCTTCTCGAAAGAAACTTGCTTTTGAAGAAATTACTCCATTTTACGCATTTAGTTGAAGCGGATTCAAAGAGCTCTATCGAGCAAGGAAGGAGTATACTATACTGTAGCTGGATAAGCTAGATACCAAAACTTTGATAAAGATTGAGGCAACCCATTTTATGAGGGGTGTAAGGAGAAGAGAACTGGTGCTCAATGCCGTGTTCGAGAAAGGATTTGTCTTGATTTCGAATAGCCCCTTTCTCTCTTGGGCTCTCATGCCCCCTCGATGGTTGACGAGAAGATAAATCAAAGTAACCTGCCCAATCGACAGACTTTTTAACCTCTTTTTCCTGCAAAGCAGGAGGAAGCATAAACTATAAATTCCATAAGAGAGGTAAGATTGGATGGTAGGAAAGGGCCTTTCATTTCAATGTTATGTCTCGTCCCTCTCTTTTTGCATCTTGTTCGACTAGCTTGCTTGGCATGTGTTGGTACCAGAATACCTGTTTTAGTGAGTAAAGACTTGACAGCGGGAGAGTTCAAGATAAGACTAGCTTGGTCAAGTATTGATTAGTAATCTTACTCTTTCGAGACCTAAAAGGCTAGTGAACATGACGGATACTATATGTTATTTTTTTCCATCAAAGTCTGAGTATATTGTTGATGTTATCGAGGAGTCTCAGGATTTGATCACTATTCCTGAATTGATGGGCTCGTTGGAGTCTCATGAAGAAAGGAAATCTGTCCTCATCTATACCTATAGGTACGGTATCCAGATAGGCAAGACGTACCAGTACAAGTAAGTTAGCAATCAAGGAAATAAATCACAGGAATTGAGCCAAAGAAGAACCGCTTAGTGGACACACGAGCGCCTACATCTGTTTCTGAAGAGGACGACTTGGAAAGGTAAGTAGGTGACTCCGCCGAGATTAGAGAAAGGTACATAGCGGATACCATATTCTAGAAAACAAACGGTATGGCACCCAATACTGAATGGATAAGCAATTGGGGCTGGCGGGGGTCCTGAATCAATTCCAAAGGACATGGCCGAGTATAGATGAGATGGGGGCTTATAGCAACCTCTATCAACACAAACAGTTACATTATGGATACTGAACTTAACGATTTTATGAGGTTCTAAGTTCCTCCCCAAACCGGACAGCTTACGCATGCCTACAGGTTTACAAACAGTGGTGTTACCCCGCACTCCCTGTAAGGTTTAAACAAGTCAACCATTAGTCACGCTCAAAATGACAAGGGACACAGTTCGATCTATTCTTTGAAAAGGGACTAGGTTCTACTGTAACAGCTCTGTTCGGAGCCCTCAAACCTAGAGCCCTATGGGACAATGCAGGAATGCTGGCTCCTGGTAGCCAAAAAGTGATAAGAAGGCCCGATACGAGGGGTGGGAAGTGAAAGAAGTAAGGCCAAAAGCAGCAATAAAGTTAGCTTTGATGGGGAATGAGAAGCCGCAGCCGGAGCTATTGAGTATAGCTGGCCTATTCACGTAAATGCTGCTCCCTTGGAGAGCCCGTTCTTATGTTTATTAAACTTGCCTTGTTCTTCAGATCAAGTAATTGGGAGGTTAGAATCATGTTGTTTGACGCCACATGCTTTTCAAGCAAGCATCCCTAGAATAGATAAATACCCTCGATCTGGGGCAGCAGCTGTAGAATTGCCATGTCGAGCTCATAAGAAAGTGGAAACTGCTCGACGAGTTCCTTAATCAGGAGATGCCAATTTAGGACAAAAAGGAGAGACACCGGAAGTTGTTTACTCAGACCCACCCGGCCAGGGGACTACTCGCTAGCCCATGCTACCTCTAAAAGCTGTCCGGAAACAGGCACTTCGCATCAACTAGTCAACTTTGTGTATGTCATTTTTAGAGTTGGATTTAGCACACAAGGCATCCCGTGCCATCTGTCTTCCTGCAGCCCGTAGGGAAGGAAGGCATACGGGTAAGATGTTTCAGTTCGCCCAGGCATGAAGCTTGCACGATGAACAGATTGTCCTCAACTGCGCGTATCTCTTTTCTTCATGGGCGAGGCACTTCTTTTCTTCTTTGACAAGGACCGCGCTAGACAAGATATTTAAGGGTCCAACGACATTCACAAGGAAGGCCCTGGATGTGACATTCAATTGGGTTAGTAGGAACGAACCTTTGCTTTGGATAGTGGTTGGTGTGCCTGGACCGACAGACTAACGTGCGATTTCCCTTTCCGAGCTATGAAATGATTTACTTTTTCTTAAGCAGCGTGAAAACGGATTGCACTGGTGGGTTGTAAGACGAACCATTGCCTTGTTCATTGACCGATTGTTCGATCTTAGTTCCCCAGTACCAGGATGCACATGATAGATACGCCCAATTTGACCATCCTGGACCTACGCTTCTCAACAGGTACTATTTCTTTTTTCATATCTCTTTTCTGAATCAAAAAACTCCGTAGAGAAGTGATAACCAGCGAAGGAAGCCCGCATACCCACTCTCCCCTCCCTCCACCCCAGAAGAAAACCACAGCTTGGAGTGGAGGCCTCGAATTTTATAACAAAATTCTACACTAAAGTCTAACATAACATTCTATTTCTTCTTCCCATATTTCTCAAAATAGGGCTGCAGAATATCTTTATTCATACGAACGTTTCCCAAATCCAATTTGAGATCCACTAAGTCTTTGAGATTCCCAATCTCTTTTCCTTGGGACTCCAGGATCCTTTTGATGGCTTTGTGATAAAGTTCCCTTTCACCTTCTAAGCCTGGAAATGGGATATCTCGCAGTTTTAACTGAGTTAGCAGCTCATAATAGAGCCCCTTATTATTTTGGCGAACTATTTGATCGAATACAGCGTTCCTGGCATGACTCTCATCTTCAGGGTATAGTTCTTTCATTTCCGCCAGGAACTTTGCTTTTTCTTTTAGTTCTATCCGTTCAAAACGCAGGGTTTTACCTTCCTCCAATTGTTGCGTATATGAAGGCCCAGGCTGCTCCACGGGAGGTTCTTCGTTTAGATCAAAATCTAATTTTTTCATGAATGAGATTTGGACCCCTCCAGGGTCCTCCTCCGAACGCGAAGGAGTGGTATTTTCCAGCTCTGCTCCCCCCAGGGGAGCACTGTGCTCTCCTCCATTCCAGATTTCGCTGATTTGTCGGAAAAGGGGGCGGCCAATAATGTTATAAAGTGATTGGGAAAGGGACATAAAAAATTCAAAGTACTTGATGCTAGGATGACTGGAGTCATGGAGCTTGTCAGGTTTCCAGATCCAGGGTTTGAGCAAGAAGCTTGTTGTGGGGTAAGATTGGGAACATGACTGTTTTGGGTCATATTAAGCTGGTTGTGTGGAGAGAGGGATGGAGAGGTATCTACTAAATTACCCTTGACTGAATTGGCTGAGCCTAAATATTCCTCCAACACTACTCCTTTCTCATAGCTACAGCTACTAATTCAGCAACTCTCAAAGCTATAGCTTCTCCCCGTGGGTCTTAACACTACAGTAAGTAAGGTCACTTGGCCCACCGGGACTATAATATCAGATTGGGGAGGAAGATCGGAATTAGCAATTGATAAAAAAGAAAGGATATGGGCTCGCGTGAGTAGAAAACAAAAGATATCTATTCTAGTTCTATCATCAGCTATGGGTTCGAATCTAAGAGAATGAGCTGGTTCGGAACTTTCATCTTTCTTCTGGTGCTGCCAAGACCTGCCTCAAAGTAGATCTTCGGAAAGCCTACGACAGCGTGAACTGACTTAATAACTAGACTTTTTTGGTAAATAGACATAGAATCCACACAAATTGGTGCCTTGTTGTTGCTTCGCGCACTTTATGATAGAATAAGATAAGAAATTAATAAAAAATAATCATAAATATTGAAAAAATGGTATTGTGAGACTGAAATTAAGAATATGCGTATGTGGAACCTAGCTAGTATACGTCTTTACCTCTCGCCATTTAAAAGTGAGGTTCTTAGCTATACCGACATCCTTGTGGAAACCGGTGAACTTGTCCCAAACCCTGAAGTTTACGGTATGAAAAATTAGTAAAGAAGTTAACTAATTACTATATATTATTAGAAAAGACGAGGTCGATTGTGATAATTATCGAAATTACCTCTGGAGCATCTGTTTCGTGTCGTCGAACTTTTCTTCAGGTTTCGATAATGGGTCCAAGACATCAACGATTGCCTTTTCAACATCAATCTCCAGTAATACCCAGTGAAATCTGCCATATGTTTATATTTGTTAATAACTAAATCATCAATTACATATACTTAATTAACATCGAGTATGTATAAGAAAGTAAACAACTCACTCGAAGTTGAACGGGAAAATTATGGTGCTTTTGTAATGTTGCGCCATCAAATAAGAAAGCAATAGCTCCTCCGTATCATCTCGGTAATGTAACAAACCATGATGATGAACTCGATTAGGATCAATGAATCCAATCTTGTGATTGAGTCCCAGCTTTCGAGATTGTATAATTTTCAGCCTGCATAATAGAGTATAAAAGTAATATAGTGATAAGGATAATTACAAGCAATGAAAAATAAGTATGACATATATACATAATTTAATTACTTACATGCAAAAGGCACTGATGATAGATTTGTCGAGCGCGTCAAAATTGAATAACTGCCATAATTCGCAATACTCGATTTGAACCTCATCATCACCTGGGCCAAAAAAATCCTTTGGAATTTTCCCGTAGAGCCAGTCTCCTTCTTGACTTCTCGTGGTACGCAAGTACCATGCATTGAGTTGGTGCAACCTAGCTGGTAGAGTGCGCACCATTGCAGGGTCGACAAGATCTTGTCCTCTCACATATGTCCGCACCACCTCATGTATGGTGACACTCTCGCCAGCTTGCAATGCCTTCAGCTCTGCCAGAGTTATACCCATATCTCTAGCTTGCTGCGAAAGTACATCATCGATCGGGTTCCGGTTGTAAGGCGCCAATATGAGTGGAGGGGCCGATTGTCCCGCCTGCATTCCGAGCTGTGGAACATCTCTCTTCTGGGTGGCAGCAGATTTTTGTTCTTCCCGCACTCTCTTAGATGTACGCACTAGAACGCGTGTGTAGTCATCGTCCATATTTAGTTCATATTGCGACGGATGCGTAACAAATTCTATGGCCCACCGTATCGCTTCCGGAGAATAAACCGGAACAGGCAAAGACATCTTTTTTTCCTTCTTTCTCTGGGAAGTCTGGATCTCCTAAGAAATCCACGAGGACCTGTGGCACCCGATCAGCTTTGCAAATTTGGAAGACAAGAGTCTCGGTCGCCACCGAGAGTTGAAGGACGACGGCGCGCTGCGGAGTATCCTTCCGTCGAGGGTCGGTGAACTCGCAATCGAGTCCAACGGCTTTGATCGGAGCGGCGTCGAGGAAGTTCTTCTTCACGTCGCCGATCCACTTCTCCACGCGCGATGAACGAAGGGTGACCCACACCTTGAACCGCGTGCCTTCCTTCTCGTAGCCGTAAAACTCATCGGACCGAGGCACGAGTGGCTCCATAGGAAATGGTGTACGTGGACGGAGAAAAGAGAGGAGAGATGGCCGGAGAAATGGTGTACGTGGACGAAGAAAAGAGAGGAGAGATGGCCGGAGAAATGGTGTGGGAAGAGTCGTACTGTGCAGTGCATTTTATAGCGCCGGAGAGGAAGATGAATCGCCGGCGGAGGGCAGAGGAATCGCCGGCGCCGCTCGGCTTCCATGCGCGTCGAAAAAACGCGGCGGTGGCGCGTAACTGAAACCGTGCTCATTTGTCCCGGTTCGTGACTAGAACCGGGACAAATGGGTTTCGCCTGCGGGTGCTGCATCATTTGTCCCGGTTCCAGCCACGAACCGGGACAAATGAGTGTCGCCTGAACTAGTTTGGTCTTCCACTAGCGTTTTATGCCCCATCTGTCCCGGTTTGCAGTACGACCGGGACAAATGGGGTTTTGGAGTTCGGTCCTTTAGCCTGTTTTCTACTAGTGTTCATTCCACCCTGGCAGACATACTTAAGTATAAGAAATTTATGCTTCATACCCGCGTGCCTTCTAAGATTATTGACAATACTAGGCACATGTACGAAATTTGTCAATAATGAAAAACAAAAAAAACATCATGGGTGCTCTCTGTGATTACTGCTGGGAGAACAGGTCCATGGTTTATTGCCGACAAGATTCTGCAACTTTGTGCTTGGCATGCAACTGTAATGTGCATTCAGCCAATGCACTTTCTTGGCTCCACAGAAGAACTTTTCTCTGCGACAGTGTCCTTCGCCACTGACAGATTATGTAGCTTTGTGCTTGGCATACTTACATAATTCATTTGACTGGTTTTCTTTTCCTCATGTTATTTTTTACCTATTTTTTGTATGTTCCTGAAGACACATTTGAAGTTTAATAGAAACTAACTTCCATACTCTAGCAGTTAATTATTTTCCTACGCTCTTTGCAGTTGTTCTCATAAGTCGTCTATTTAGTTAAAATGACCTTTTATAGCTGTTCACATTCATGTGTCGATGATCTCATTACTCGAGTTTTCTAATTGTTTAAACAATCACATTCCTCTAATATTACTTTTTCATTCCACCCTGGCAGACATACTTAAGTATAAGAAATTTATGCTTCATACCCGCGTGCCTTGTAAGATTATTGACAATACTGGGCACATGTACGAAATTTTGTCAATAATGAAAGAAAAAACATCATGGGTGCTCTCTGTGATTACTGCTGGGAGAACAGGTCCATGATTTATTGCCGACAAGATTCTGCAACTTTGTGCTTGCATGCGACTGTAATGTGCATTCAGCCAATGCTTTCTCGGCGCCACAGAAGAACTCTTCTCTGTGACAGTGTGCTTCGCCACTGACAAATTATGTAGCTTTGTGCTTGGCATACTTACATAATTCATTTGACTGATTTTCTTTTCCTCGTGTTATTTTTTTACCTCTTTTTTGTATGTTCCTGAAGACACATTTGAAGTTTAATAGAGACTAACTTCCATACTCTAGCAGTTAATTATTTTCCTACGCTCCGATTGAACAAAAAGTTCTAGAAGCCAAATTGTTCCAGTTTTCTGGTGGAAGAAATTTAAAGATAAAGAGAAGTTAATTCTTGATATTCAAAACACTAAACCTAGGACTATATTTTTTTCCCTCAGTGGAGTCAGGTCCTATCTGTTATTTCTTTTAGATGGACAATTATAATTCCTTTATGGTGGAAGATGTCTGGAGTTAGTATGTAAAGAGTGTTACCGCAGTCCCTCAACCCTAAATCTGAATTAATTGTATTACCTTGCTGGTCCTTGGGCAGTTAGAACTTTTGAAAGGGCATCGGAGCTCGAAAGATGGCTGCATGTACGGGCCTCCACCTACATCCTCGAGCATCCAGTGTACCTCCTTGACGGCCACAGGGGCAAGGATCAGCTGTCAGCTACTGCTGGTCAAGACTCGAGACTTCCAAGTACAGAGTAAGCAGACTTAACATCTGATTATGGTGATAAAATTATGCTCATGGATTCTTGATACATTCACATATATATGTGGATTTTATCCACACAAGAGGACTCTGTGTTTATTTCTGGACTTTGGTCGCTTTATGTCAATCATATGAATGAATTTAAATAAGAACTTAAGTAACTTCTTATTCAGTATCATAATGAGGTATATGCCAAACCAATTCCTTTTCATCCTATGTATAAACATATAGCAACACTGTTTCTTATGTAAAATTTAGTTTCATGCTGTCTTGCGGTAGCACGTAAAATGTTTTGATGTCCTTTTTTTTGGTGCCCAAGAGTTATGTATTTGGTGTGAAAAACTCTTCCAGAAATTAGTGATACAGTGCAGTAAATTTTCCCGACTGCGATTAGGCAGGACTTGAGTGCCTTATAATAGTGCAAGATTTAAGTGGAAATCAGAGTGCTCCTTAACTTGTCCCCCAGCCAAACAAAAGTTTGTTCAGATCAAATGAGCATGGACCGAAGACACTTATTGCCAGCTGACACAATCCTTCATCCTTTGACGAAATGTTATTTTGCTGATATGTTCTGAAGTGATGACTATTTGTTTCAAACTATTCAAAGCTGGTTTAGACAAATTGATCCGCATGACAGAGAAACTTCTTCCAAACAGAATCTGGAGAAGACAACCCCAATATCTGTCCAGGAGGAACAACACCAAGGTTTGTTTTGGCTCTGGCATGTCAAGCAATTATCAACCCATTGTTTTATTGCATCCAGGCTAATTCTGAGAAGCTCAAAACAACCTTGAATCAAATTCTTTTTCCATCAGTTCTGGTGATCTCCTGATCTCTCAAGTCAAAGGAAAATCTAGGGAGAATGGGAAGTTTATGTTTTCTAATTATAGGAATCTGCGGCTTCAAATTTATCTTATGCATATACTTCTATATATCTAGATTTGATCTAACTTTTAGCTGTATAATCCATTTACATCATGTTTTTGAGATGCACATTTAATATATTTACTCCATTAGATGAATATATGTGAATTAGACGGCGCGGCCGTGATATGGGGCAGATGAGGACAGCGGAGGCGCTCGAGTTTTTCATGTTTATTGTCGATTGATAGTGCTGCAGAATGGAGCAAGGGGGAACAAGCGTTGACACGTTGCTGAAGATTATCGCAGAAGAGGCCTTGCTCTGGCATGCAGCTGGACGACCGCGTGTCCATGACTTGTTGCAAAGATCCAGAGAACCTAAGGCCTCGTTTCTTTACTGTAGTTTTAGATGATAGATAGATCTTCTGTTTTCTTTTTTCTGTACTTTTGAGCACCCCTCTTATGATCAATCAAAAAGGAGCTCCGACTGCAGTTTTTGTAAGAAAAAGTAGATTAACGTTTCTATCATTGTTATCCTTATGTTTCTATCGTCTTGTAGGTCTTATTTTGTTGCATGTTATTATTAATCCTGAGAGATGTTAACTTGTACTTGTAAAAGTTGACAATGGGAGTTATGTAGTAAAAGGTTTAAAAGTGATTTTTAGACTTGCTTAGGTAGTTAATGTTGCTCACACCACTACTGAACGGATTAACTTGTCTATCGTATGGACTGAGAAATATTTGGGAATTTTCTTTATTTTTGGACATCTTTACCATCAATTATTAATCCCTTTTAATATTCTAGCTCTGCACTTTCTCCTCTCTAAATTAGCAAACCTGCGCTGGATGTATTAGCATGGATATTTCCTTACTTCTACTGAATGGCATAGCCTTGTACAGTAAGTGAATTTTTTGCAAACTACAATCTGACTTTTACAATAGCGCAAAATACATTTGTTCTAAGCTTTAATGGCATCATCATGAGTTGATGTTGCTTGGAAGAGATCTACACTGTATATTTTTCTTGCAAGAGTTTTATAACCCGGTAATGTTGTTGTGGTACACTGAGACCAGAGAAGGTTCATAACTTACGACCATGGTTTCTAAAGCTGCGTCTTAAGGGGGAGTGCCTTGGCGCCTAGGTGCCTAAAGCGTCCCTTTTTGCAAAGCGGAGGGGGAGCGCCTCGACACATAGGCATCACTTTAAGGGCGCCTTTAAAACCATGTGACGATGAGTTTTATATGGGATTTGACATGAGGTTATAACCTTATGAGGCACTAATATGTTAAGAAACAAATTAATGTTTACCAATGCTATCCACCTTAAGGAAGATCTGTATCGCCATTGAAGTTAATCTTTAAATCTAACAAACATGATTATAGTGAGTTTTTAATTGTGTGCATGGATTTTTATATGATAAGAGAAAAAGGCTTATTTTACTTTATTTATTTATTGCATTATATTTGTATTTTTCGGGTGCTCAGAGACATGGGACATGAAGAGGTGAGCATGGAGCTCGTGACCTTTGCAACTAATAATATTTTGATGTGTATGATAATTTTAAAATACATATTTATCATGAATAGTGTGAAAACATTAGGTATTTATATCTCGTTGCAACGCGCGGACATTCAGCTAGTTAGATACAGTATAGTTATCACCTTGGTCACTTTAAATTCAAAGTTTTCAAATAATTTGGGATCTTTTGTCTGGTAAGACGTTTTACCGAGGGTGCTCGGGATTTCTGATTACCGAGCAGTAACCGGATTTCTCAGCCGTTATATGATTGGGTAGCAACTTTTTTGCATAAGGCCACATGAAAGGGTAATATGTTAGCTACTCCCTCGTTTCAAATTAGTGAACATATAGAAATTTCAAGACATATTATGTAGTCGAGTAGAAAATGCATTAGGAAGATGCAACCAGCTTTGTTCTTTAATTT
Organism: Poa annua; assembly: GCA_026929855.1. Taxonomy (NCBI): domain Eukaryota; kingdom Viridiplantae; phylum Streptophyta; class Magnoliopsida; order Poales; family Poaceae; genus Poa; species Poa annua. Next base: position 15,599,440 of record CM049432.1, on the reverse strand, counting down.
CCCCACCTTTAATGAAATAAGTCCACGTGAGGAGAAAATGTGTTGAATGTTAGGCTTATTCCCGTTTAATGAGAGAAAATCATTTTTTACTTGATAGAAATAAACTCTTTTGTGGAAAAATTGTGAATGTTAAACGTACAATTATTTGACGACGGAGGGAGTAAGCTACAAACCCATTCTCTTCATCAATAAGTATGCTACATAAAAAAATACCTATTTGTGTTAAAAAAACTATGAAACAGTGATAAGAAATTTGCATTGGAATAGGACTAAGGGCAAATCCAAACACATTCCCCATTTAATTCCCGTTTTAGTCCGATATTGTCCAAATTTATCCGTTTAGGGTAGATTCAAACATGTGTCTGTAGATTATCGACCCGTTGCACCTAACAACGCTCCCCATTTTAGAGCGAATACGGTCGAACAAGGCATTGCTTCTTCATTTCACCTATTTTTCATACCATTTTTCTATCTAAATTTAATACTTAAGTAAATTATACAATCATAATATTTAATGAAATAGTTCACTTAATAAATAAAATTATAAAGTACTACTTAAATTTTGAGAATTGTCCAACAGAAGACATCAAATAGGGATACCAGTTTCCTTTGTGGATGCATATATATTTAATCAAATCCTTTTGAAGTTGAACAAGCTGGTCACGAATTTCATGATGCATATATGTGAAGGTAGGCTTCAAAACTTGGTAGGTGCATGGTCGGACTCAATCAGAGGGTCCTGAAACTCTCACCCGGCTAGATCATAGATACCATCTGGACTCACTCGTGCGAAGGTACCCATCAACGAGATCAGCAACAACTCCATATACAAAGCATCCAAATAACAACCGTGCATTTTCGAGGGGAAGAAAATCCGATTTTACCGGTGGCATCTTTCTTCTTCAATCTGAAGTAGTCACCAGGGGCCTCACTTCATTCAGTAGTCGCATGGACACATGGCTGGACATTTGGAAATCGTTCTCAAAATGTATCCTCCAGATAAGTTGGCCTACTTTAGTTTCAAAAAGTAATATTAGCGAAGACACTACACTTTTTTTGTTCCTTTTCTTATTTATTTTCTTCCTTCTTTTGCTAGTCCGAAGAGCATAGAAAAAATAGCGCGCTATAGTGTGTTGAGACTTTTCTCGCTAAATACAGCAACGTACAATTGTCACGTTAATAGCATGATATAACATGCTAATAGTGTATTTTAAGGCCGACTACAACATGCTATTTTTTTCACACTCCAAGATGTAGCACTCGGTGTAAGTGTGTAACACAAATGCAATGTTCGCAACACACCAAAAGCTAGTCTTATGTAGGATCAATATATACAAAAAAAAGGCTCACAAAGTTAATGGCAAAATTGGACTTACTTCCGATGGAGGTGTCAAAGGATCGACGATACTCCGCGACGGGGCGAAGACAATCTATATAGTGGGCGAAATGCATGGTGGACGGCTGGCTGCATGGTATCGCTCGACTGCTACGCTACACAGGCATTAACTCCTACGGCACTAGCAGCCACACTAGCTTAATTTGGCGTCTAGGCGTACGTCAATCGGTATCGTATCGGCCGATGGATCGATACCTTCGGGTTCATACGGCCCATGCGTTCGTCCATACGGATCCATACTCCCATACATCTACTGACCTAATCGATCGCAATTGCACCGTATTCCTACAAGTATATATACACATATAGAGCTCTAGGTGTAGCTTCGGCTATGTGCATATCATCCAGTACTACTACCACTACGAGCTCAAGCTTCTTCACAGACGCATCAACAGCTCGCTCAAGATCTCTCGCCATGCCACTCTCGCACGGCGACTTGCAGCTTGACGGTGAGCCTCCCGCCACCCTACACGACGGTGGCCAGGCCGGGGACGTGGCGCCGAGGCGGGTGTGGGTGCCTGGTCCGGTGATCGTCGGCGCCGGGCCGTCGGGGCTTGCGACCGCGGCGTGCCTCAAGGCGCGCGGGGTGCCGTCGCTTGTGCTGGAGCGGGACGCGTGCGTGGCGTCCTCGTGGAGGCACCGCACGTACGAGCGGATGCGGCTGCACCTGCCACGCTGCTTCTGCGAGCTCCCGCTGGCACCGTTCCCGCCCGGCACGCCGCCGTACCCGACCAGGGACCAGTTCATCGCCTACCTCGACGCCTACGCGCGCGCCTTCGCTATCGAGCCACTCCTCGGCGCGCGCGTACGGGCCGCCGCCTACGACGCCGCCATCGGCTTCTGGAGGGTCACCGTCGACGTCCGCGCCGGCGCCGAGGACGCCGTGAAGACGACGACGGAGTTCGTGTCGCGCTGGCTAGTAGTGGCCACCGGCGAGAATGCCGAGCCGGTGTGGCCGGAAGGGGCGGAGGGGATGGACGTCTACCGCGGTGCGGTGATGCACACGAGTACCTACAAGAGAGGAGACGAGTTCGCCGGGAAGAAAGTCCTCGTCGTAGGATGCGGCAATTCCGGCATGGAGGTCAGCCTAGACCTGTGCAACAATGGCGCCAAGGCATCCATGGTAGTCAGAGACAAGGTACGCGCCTATATTTACTCTGGTTAATTAAGTCACTAGCACGAGATTGCACTCAGAAATTTACTCCTACGCAATTTAAGTCACTGACATGCATGGCTTGCATGCATGCGGCTCTTCCATGAGCTAGATAGGTTAGGTTCTTCCAAAGTAGATCTGTATAGCATCTCTATGAAGCAGAGCACCTCGACCTGCATTGTACTACTCCTAAGTTAAGCTAAGTAACAATCAAATGCACTTGTTATCCCTTTTTCCCCAATTGTCGGGTGCCGGCCGCAGCAAGTTAGCATTTCTGGGTTCCTCTGTGCCTGCGAAATCACTTCTTGGATACACTAGTTGTTGTCACTTTCACAAGGAATATTAACCCCATCACTTACATAACTTTTCTCAAGGATTCGAGAATAACAATGATCTTGCATGTAGCTGGAATATAGTTTCAATATTCAGATTCTTTTTCTCAAGTACAATTTCTTATTCCCAACTTCGAGCTATGCATGCATCCTCGATTTCCCCCAACTATTTCTACTTTTCCTTAGCATGATTGGAGAGCTCAAGTGTCGTGCATGCTTACAATCGATCCAGTATTTACAAACACGGACATATCATGTATGTTCATGTTTTGTTTGCGTAAGGGCCAGCAAACCCTTAAAAATTGCCGGCTGGCCACTATTTTGTTAAAAATGTTAGTCGCATGGGATGTTTATGTAGAGTACTTAATTGTTAATTCAATATGATGTCCTAAAACATATTATAGGAAAATTTGTACAATTAAATGCCCGTTAACATAACATTATATATGTCAAACCGTGAAACGAGTAGAAAGAAAACCACCTATGCGAGATCATTTGATTTAATAAGTATTGTGCATTAGGTCCTCAAACTATTTCTAGGTATGTATAGGTAAATTAGAAAAACGATGAGTCACTAGTTGCACATCCAGGACCAAGGTGACGTTTTGGTAAGTTCTAGTGCCTACATAAGACCCTGGAAATAGTCGCAGGATCTATGATTCCGTATATTTTCCTTAAGCTGAAACTTGAATGGCGTATATCCAACTGTACCCGATGTACTGACGCAATTCTACCATTTCCTTGAAGGGTTCTTATAAAACTTAGGGAAAAGAGCCATATATTGAGTTTGATCTATAATAAATAGTGAAAAAATAATCGCATAATTATATATCATATGTATCATGCATTTTAGTTATTTATTTGACTTAACTAACAAATATCTTGTTAAAATTGGTGTCAAATATATGTACAGTACTATAGTGCACTCTTGGAATATGCAGACACTCGTGTTTGTGTCAAACAATTGAACATAGACTAATATATGAATGCACTATGGAGTAGTTAATACATACTAGCTAGACGAAACTAGTAGGCCTTGACACAAATCTCAATGGGGATGACCGAGCGCCCATGATAGGGTGATCGACCGTCCATAATGGTCGAGATGTTATCTGATGTCATTGCAGGGTTTTGCCATCCATGTATTATGTCATTTTATTAAGTAGAGATGAACATATTTAGTCATGCCGTAGTAGTTTTGGCGATATTCGATGAATATTATGAACAAAATATTGCCTCGCCGTCTAATTTTTGCAATGATATTATCTCGACAATTCTAAAACATCTCATGCATTTTGTATGGTTTTTGTAGCTTCATGTGTTACCTCGAGATATATTAGGCATCTCAACATTTGGCCTCTCGGTATTCCTACTCAAGTGGTTGCCGATAAAATGGGTGGATGCCTTATTCCTCTTCTTCTCAAGGTTGATACTGGGAGACACCAAAAAATATGGTCTCCCACGACCTAAGATCGGACCACTCCAAATAAAGATATCAACCGGGAAAACGCCCGTACTCGATATAGGAGCTCTGAGAAAAATTAGAGATGGAGAAATAAAGGTAATATAACTCATATTTGCATCACTCTTGTGGAACATGCTCTACATTTTATAACAATAATTCTATAACAAAATGAGCATCATATCAAACATGTGCGTGAAACGGATCTTGAAATAACAGAAGCTAGCTTGTACTCTTTGCATTTTGGCACCTAATTAACTACAGTAGGAACGAATGAAAGATCTAGCAAGTTGTTTGTAGTGACCAGCGTACTACATTTAGTTACTCTGTGATGTCCTAGTGAATCTAGAGAGAGATTATGTGCAGGTGGTCCCGGCGATAAACCGCTTCACCGAGGGCGGTGTTGAATTCGCTGACGGCTGTAAGGAGGAATTCGATGCAGTCATCCTCGCCACCGGGTACAAAAGCAACGTGCCATCATGGCTCAAGGTATGTATGTACACTAATGAGAACTTATTATCTTCATGATTTAACGCATGATAAATAGATAATTGACACTACGTGCATGCAAGATGAGTTAAGCAAGACAATATGAGTAGACTACGTACTGGAGAGTGGAGATTGCTTTGTTCATGTTTATATAGCATTCATGCATGCATGGGGTATAGCTAGGTTCAAGTGTAGTATTCATGTATGGAAAGTGGTATACATACTTTGGCACCAAACTATACTAATTAACGAGTTCCATATTAATTGTCAGAGGTACGCGTGGGGAAGTGAAAATTAGATAATAAAAGACAACCGATCGAGTTCTTCAGAGAATTTTTTTCAGAGAAAACTACCGGTGCACAATAGTGCATGCTCTCGATTCAACAATCCATGGCACATCTTAGACATGTACTCGGTTTGTTAACGTCGACTGTTACTTTGTATAGTGAAAATGTGAAATTATAAATAAAGATCTGCTTGGTCTGATCACTTTCAACTTTTGTACATGTAAGAAGAAAATTTACAAAAGTTCAATTGCGAACTTTTCACGAAGTTATATGTTTTGTAGCGGTGTGGTAGTATCTTGTGTGTATAGTCCTTGTCATTTTGATGGAGGTATTAGATTTAGATAGGAAGGCATGGGCATTGACAATGATGCTAACAAGAGGGCGACACATACCTATCGATCTCTCCCATCGGGACACAGAAACTCATCCAAAAGTTGTGATTGTTGATTGACAATCATAGGCATGAATTGTGCTACAGGCCATCTTTAGACTTGGAGATAAATATGTTGTGCTAAGAGTTTTAAATCAACTCTTTGTCGATTTGGGCGCAGTGTGTGTGCATACACACAAGTCTTGTGCGTGAGATCGATGTGATAGCAACAAGCATGTACTTGATTTCCTTGTATCCTTCCTGCTTAATTGCATCGAACGACGTCGCGTGTACTGGCGTCTAGTGTAGACATTGACCCATTTGCTAGCTACTGTATAAGTCGATGTCATGTCAACTACTCTTCAAACGATTCATCTTGCAAAACTAGCAGCTGGCCATAGCTAATTAAGGACCAAGAATATGCATAGGCGGCTAGCTCTCTTAGCTTGCATGTTCCTGTCAACTCGATCTTGATCTCATGCGTGCGTTTATTTCTTTTGTAGTTGTATTCTTGCTGTTGTTGTAGTACAGTGAGCTGGTCCAGCAGTGGAGCCGGTGCTTGGACCATGCAACAGTGACATATGCTATACGAATAACAACATGCGTAAAAATATCAATAATCTATATGGAACATGAGTGACTTTTTCCAGGAAAACAGAACTATGATCAGTATTTTTGGTATTCTGTTCACCCAATGCGCGCACATCAAGGATTGGCACAATTCCATGATTTATAAAATGATTTTAGTGTACACAACTAAACTTAAATATTGTTTCATGCATGCTAATACCGACACCAGTTTAATCATTCAAGGAATATTACTTAAACATGACAATGATCAAAGTGGTACTAAAGAATTATTTTAGAGCGCAACTATTGACCTTTCTCCATGCTAAGGAAACCGCAGCCCTCACTGTTGGGAAAGAGAGGATAGAGTCATGCCAAAATATACTTGTTTGTTTTCCTCCGTTTGAGTTAGGTTTTTGTTGTTGAGATCTTCCTCTGAGTTAGGTGTGATGCACATGCTGGCCCATAATGATATGGTGAGGGCCATGCATCTCTGATGATCATCATGTGCATGGCAATAGTGCTGGCTACCACACCCATTGCCCACTCTACCTTTTGTAGGGTGGCCCATCTGGATGATTTGCTTGATGCCTCTCCCATCTGCCTCGCCAGATTTGATGCATGGTCTCAACTTTCAACTCTAAGTTTGTTTGGTACTACAGTTTATTTGACGTTGAACATTTCTATGTGTGCATTTGTATATTGTTGATTTTCTTGTTTGGACAATGTGAACAATGTGGTATATTGATTTGTTATGGACGGTATTCCACGTTAGATTCTGCAAGTCTTTCATTGGCTGGCCATATTTGATGATAGATTATGGAAGCCTTTGCATTGGCTCTCCAGATTTGGCGATTAATGATTAGCAGAGTCACCAACATATGTGTATGGTTGAATAGGTTGGTATCTTTATATATTTGCAGCTTCCAGAACGAATAGGTCATGCATATACAACATTCTTATTGTCAAAACAAACTATGGTTTGTTTTAAATACTCATCATATATATATGTACAGTAGTATATCTATTTGCAGTTTTACAGTAGTTGACCACATACACATATTTCAGGAGGACGAATTCTTCAGCCAGAATGATGGGTTCCCCATGAAGGCATTCCCGCACAGCTGGAGGGGCAAGAACGGCCTCTATGCCACCGGCTTCACGAGGAGGGGTCTCATGGGCTCCTCCTATGACGCCTCGAGAATCGCCGCTGACATTGCCAACCAGTGGACCGAGGCCCTTGCTAGAAATATAGCTGCTCACAATAATATTTGAAAGATAAAATCATGCTTTAGTTCCACACCTGCTTGAAATGCTGCATTTCAAGCACTGTGTTCGTTGGTTGGAACATGTACATATGTATCTCCAGCTATTTAACAGGTCTACATAGAGATATGTTATAGAGATATATGTATGAAATAATTAGTGAGATGCAAAGGTGGAGTAATGTTGTACGGTGCAAATGTTATTTTTTTCGTTTCTACATGCATGCAAAGCTCACTGAGTTCATTTTTGTTGTTGTCGCAGTTTCGATAGATATTAAATAACAAGTGCATTATAATTTTATGGTAATGATCCACAATTTATAATTTAATGTAAATCTTGTTGTTATGATGGAGCAACGGGAAATATAAAGATAGAAAGGCTCCATCTTATGTGCCATATGTGAGCATGTTCAGTGGAGTACCGTGACCTTTTTATTGGATAAAGGAATTTTATTACTTACAAGTTTTAACCATTACACCAGAGTACCGCGACGACCTATGTTATCGATTACTTGGAATGGGAATAACTTGCACCATGAAAAGTTGCAGCCTAAAGTTTGCGTCAATAATCTGAATGTATTGGCAAGTGGTGCTAAAAGGTTATAAGACACCTAGCATTTTGCATGTATATATATTTGGCTAGGTGGAGTATTAACTATTTTGGGTCAATAATACAAAATTTTGTACTAGACGAAACTACTTTCTTAATTGACATATTGATTGTTCTAATAATTGCGGTGGCTGTGTGCATCATTTTGATGCAGAGGCGGGGAAGCTGCACCCTATTTTCTAAAAACAACTTCTACATGTTTTTAATTTTCTGATTTTCAGAAAAAAATCATACACCCTTGTCGAACTTCTAAATTTGTTTCTGTACATTACGACCCAAAATTTTGAGTAGCCGAAATTACTTTCTTATACTTTTTGGTTGACAAATTTACATTTCCTCACAGTAACTTATAGGGTGTGTATTTCTCGAACCTACATTGTAATACTTACGGGAAATGAGTTCTTGTACTTCTGGGCGGATTTTGTATTAACGAACTTACAACATTCCTACTAAGTGAACGTCTGTAGCGTACCTACACTTAAAATAAGGCAGATACCTGTGTATAGTGCAAATCACTGGATCGATTCGTTTGCACACACAGTTTACGATGTAATATCACAACAAAGTATCAATTTTATTACATCGATGATCCAGGCTTACAAAATATTCATTACAAGTTGCATAGCATAAAGCTAGCTTTGTAATAGTATACAGCGGAAATACAATAGCAGTGGATCTCCAACAACTTCATGTTGTCACAGGCGAAAACATATTGGTTGTACACTCGAACCTTTAATCGAAACCTCACTCGTCATCTGATCAATCTGCAATAAGAAATTTTTTGCAACAACGTGGGTCAGATTCCATTAAAAATGGAGTCTGGCAAGTGACACTATGGTGGACACTTAATGGAATAACTCTATAGCCTATATGCATATTTGGCTGGTAGAGTTTAAGGCTAATTTGCATAAAGCCAATTTTTCCTACTCTTTTGAGAACACTTTCTTCAAATCAAGACAAGTATGGCATGAAAACCATAATCTCATCTTCTCTTGTTCACCCATCAAGTTTTATTTCTGAAGTTGGAATGGTGGAATCCTCCGTTGACGTCCGTGATCAGCTGCTCAAATTTTCCGTACCGGGGACACGGCTAAGTACTTAGTTTTACACTCTGCAGAGGTTGTGCACGTTCACCATTGTACCCATTCAACCCAAACTATCCTTTACACACTTATAGTGATAAGGAAAGGAGAAGAATGAGACGGGATCTTTCAGAAGCATTTTCCCTCCCACTCTGGCTTGACCCGTTCCACCTAACACCCTCTACATCTGCTTGTCAAGCCGGAGAGAGTCCACGCAACATAGTTGATCAAGCCAGAGCCCATATGGCAATGGCTGCACTGGAAGCAATCGTCACTCGGAGTTCTTCAGATTCCTCTGCTCCCTGGGTGGCCATCCACAAGTGCACGTATTCCAGGAACCCTAGACATGGACCTGAGTAGCCACTCAACTTCGCCACCATATACAACCAATCAACCCAGGAGGTTCATTAACTTAGTGGATGTGTACTCTCAGGTGAAAATCACCATGCTCACGGCACTAAGTAGAATAGAAATTCATCCTAGGCGACGACAACCATGAGCACAGTCCTGAGTAGTCACTTAACATTTTGTAAAACTTTTCATCAATTGCATAGCATCAATATTTCTACTAAGTATTATATAGGAACCTAGACACGGGAGTAAGGAATTTCTACACAGGTCTAGCATAGCAATACTATCCTACACATGCTTATATAAAATACACTAAGTAATGCATATAGAAAATAGTAGGAATTTTTATGAGGTGTGCCACTTGCCTTTGAATGAAGTCTTTACTCACAAACTCTTTTCAACAAACTCGGGTCTCTCCGTTCAATCTAAACAATATAAACAAACAACATACAACAATCATAAAACAACAAAACACAGACAAACAAGTTTCTTAAACTTCTAAGGAAAACATGACATGCATGATATGCAAATTATTTCTAAGGACTAGGAATGCATGTCATGCCATGAAAAATCTTTTAAGTTAATGCAAGGAAATGTGTTGGTCAAAATGACTAAGGACTAAGGTTAGAAGTTGGATAAAAATACCTTTGTTATAATTTATCTTGAATAAGTACTCTAATGACTTAGTCATGATGTGCATATCTACTTAGAGAAAATACTAAGTCTATTCTTCAAGGTGATCAACAATTATTAACAACTCTTCGTAAATTTGGATACTAGGATCCAACAACTTCAAGATGATAATATCCTGATCAAAATTGTTTAAGTCTAAAGAGAAAGACAAGATTAGGAAAGAGGGAAAAAATAGAAAGAAAGTTGTAGTTGTCCTCCAGGCTTCATCTCTAGACTTGTAACTTTCCCCTTGGTGATGTCTTGAATGAATTTTTGGTAGACTTGATAAATCTTCAGACTTGATGATTCTTGTATCACCGAGGCTGGTCTTGGAATTACTTAGTCTTCATGAAGTCTCAGAGAAGGAGGGAGAAACGAAAGAAAGAGGGAGCAAGACTTAGAAAATATTTCTGGTTGGTCTTCATGAACTTCTTCTTGATTTTCTTCGAAGTGCTTCTACTTCTTGAAGATACTTCTGAAGTCTTGTTTGGCTAAGTTCTTCATTGGCCTTCTAGCTCCATGTTAAAAAGACTAAGTGTCTAGTGCATAGTACTTTTACCAAAATACTAAGTTTGGAAATATTCCTAACTTATAGAAAATAATGAAGAGATTTCCTATGGGAAATATATCTATATGTGAAAATAAGTTATGCATGCAATGCACTTTTAAATCCTAAGATATATCATACAAAATTTGTGATATTTATAAAGTATGCATTAGGCTATACATGCAATTTAATTAATATCTATTTTTGGAAAATATAATAAAAAGGAATAATTATAAGATTAAAGTTTTCTATGATAAAAATTTTATAACATAATTTTATAAATAGTGTTAATAGACAGGGAGCATTTAATTAAATTTATAGCAATTTGATTGAATCAAAAATAACATTTCTATTAATAGTTATGTTGAAAATACTCAAACTATTCAAATTAAATATATAACTTTGAATTCATTCAAATATTACGCAAAAATATTTTATAGCAGTGGCATCAATTTAAAAATATTCTAAAGTTTCTAAAATAATTTTATTTCTAATTTTTGGATTTATAGATTTAAAGTTATTACAAATATACTCAAATCATCCAATTGATATTTGAATAATTTATACTAAGTCAAATTTGAAATCTAACAGATCTAAAATATTCTACATGTCAGGGGCTTTCCAAATAAATGAAAATATTTGAATTTGGATATGTGAGTAAAAAGTTATAGCAATTCTAAGTGGCAGGCGCTTTTCTGCAAAACTGCCAACTAAATTTAAATAAGAAAATCATTTTCCACGTGGCGCTGACTAGACGCTGACGAGGCACGACGTGGCGCTGACTGTGCGTGCTGACTGGATCCTACGTGGATAAGTGAGTAGATCTGGGCCGTCAGATCTGGATCTGGCGGTCCAGATCAAATCCTACCGATTCGTTACTGCGATCTAATCCTGGCCGCAGATTGAAGATCGGACGACTCTGGGAGAAGGAGATCTCACCGTGGAGGCGCCGGTGGCCGGAGAGGTTGAAGACGGCGGCGGCGGCTCGGGCGTGGACGGCCCTGGCGATGTAGTCTCTCCCCGAACGCGCAGAGAGCAGCTCTGGACGCGGCGAGTCGTGGGGGAGACGATGAAGGCGACGACGTCGCGCAATTCCTCCTGGAACGGTCGGACGGCGGCGCTCCGGTGCACTCGGGTCGAGCTCGGTCTCCCCGTTTAGCTGTAGGAAAAGGGCGAGGGCGAGGTCAGGAGGTGCGCACGGAAATGTAGAGGAAGGGGAGAGGGGTCTCGGTCTGCGAAGGGGGCTCACCTCGCTGGAGTCAACAGGAAAGGGCGGCGGAGGCGGACGAACTCCGACGACCAATTTCTTCGGCCTGGCGACTCGAAACAAGGAGGAAGGAGAGGGCAAACGAAGAGCAGAGGCAGGGGATTTATATAGGGCGAAGGGGGAAACACATCCGCGACAATCTCGCTCGAATTTGGAAAGATATCGCCGGCGTGATTTCCGGCCGGAGTTTGAAGACGATGCTGACGTCAGCATGACGTCAGCGACTTTTTCTTTTTCTGATTTTTCATTTAATTTATATCTTTTGATTTATAACTACAAATGAAGTCAAATCAATTTCTAAATTTTTTTAAAATTATTATCTTAGTGTTAAAACAGTTGTGGGCATGTTTTGAACATTTTTGAAAAATAATATTTTGAAATATTGATTAAATACAAATTTGACACTTAAAGTCAAATTTGAACTTAAATCTTAAATAAATTTTATTTTGGCTAAATAAAATTTGTAAAATACCCATATTCAAAATATGTTTGAATTTAAGTTATTTAAGCTCATATTCCAATATTAAATAAATTTTAGCTTTAATAGATTATTAAATAACATATTACAACTATTGGTAATGAAAAGAGAAAAAGAAATGTAACCATTTTTAATTTAAAATATTTTGTGCACCATTAAGTTTCATAATATGATAAATCATTTGAAAACTTCATAACAACTCTGGAAAGGATTTTAGATTTAATTCATTTCTTATATAGAACATATATTCATGAAATTCATTTTATGTTTTGAAAATCAATGAAAATCATTTAAGCTAATGAAATGTTTATTTGGATAATTCATTAATTATAAAATATATGAAGTTATTAAATTTATAAACTATAGGGTTGTAATTTCAACACTAGGTTTGAACTTAGTTGAAGAATGAAAACCATTTGGCAGAATAGTGAAGGGAATATGCCCGAGAGGCACTTATAAACATAGTTTATTGGCAATATCCCAATCGTTCATTATATGTTTTATACCATGCTACAACTGTATTAAGAGAAAACATTAATACATGTGTGGTAGATAAACAACCAGGTCCCTAGTAGCCTCTACTAAGACTAGTTTCATTGCGCGATTGATGATCGAGGTTTTCCGATCATAGGGCATGGCGCCGGTCGGTAATGGAAGTCATATCATTAGGTGTAACGATATGATGGACATACCCAGTATTTATAGGACATAGTCATTATGCATTAAGACCGTGAGACCAACTCTTATTGTTATCCCTGGAAGATACTTTAATCGCACCAAACGTCATATCTTATATAGTGTGACAATGATAGGTGATACTTTTGGGTATCGGAAGGGGGTAGTTGAGACGAGGGGTCAACAACGGGATTTGTCAGTCCGCATAGCCGGATAGATACTCTAGGGCCCACTCGGTGAGATTATGTCAAATGAGTTTGCAAACATGTGAATAGGTCACCAGCTGACGTAATATCATGGACGAGTAGAAGATAGTGTTGTCGGTTACGAGATCATGCTAGGTATGGAGATATTTGAGAATGATGCTCGGACACGCTAAGTATCGCCATGACAAAGGGTTTAAGACTATAGGTCCAGGTTTGATAGATGAAAGTCATTCGTTATATCAAAGGGATTAATTCATGGGGTCCAGGCCTACGAGTTAGTCGTTGATCATAGAGGAGTCTTGATCATACCTGTTATTATATCGAACCGCTTGGGTAACACACTTAAGGGGTTTCGACAAGACAATCGGAAAGGAAAGAGATCACCGGGAATGTCCCGGGAGGGGTCCGATGGAGATCGGGCAGCGACGAAAGAGTTTTTGAAGGTAGAATAAATTATATATAATATGTTTGATATTAATTAGTGTAATTAATATGCAAATATGATTTATATATTTATTTTCGAATTTATTTAGGCTGATTTCCCTAAATGGACCTTCTGGTGGAAAGAAGGCCCATGGGGAGGGGGGGACCCCTCAAGGGAATTTTGTGGGGAGGCTTGGCCGGCCTAGGTGGGCCAAATGGGGCCCACCTAGGGCCGGCGCACCATGCCTTGGCCGGACCAGGCTGTGGGATAGTCCCACATTGCCTCGCTGGCAAGGTTGGCTCCCCCCGGGAGCCTATATAAGAAGGGGCACCCCTGGCCTTTTAATTCACCAATTAATTGCCAATTTCTCTCTCGGTCTCGTGGTTCCCTTGTCGGAGCCGCACCGAGTAGAGGAGGGGGATCTCTTCCACCATAGCCCGCTGCCGCGCTGCTGGTGTTCCGGTCCAAGTCTTCCGCTGCTCGTCCTGGACTGGAGCTTCGGAGGCCGTCGTCTCCACCGTATGTGTGTGATGTCCTGCGAGGTGCTGCGCTAGCGGTACTCGGAGGCCTACTTCCTCCACCCGACCTTGAGGTCATCTTCGTCGTCTTCGTCGCGCCGAGTTTTCCGCGACCTAGAGGTCGGCTACGGCGTCTTCATCGTCAACGCTTGTGCGGGAGCGTAATCCCCGCTATTCGGTCTACGAGGGTATGTATTCCGATCTCCGCCGTACTACTATATCTGCATAGTGTAGATCTTGGCTAGTTTAAGGATATCGTTGCTAGGAAATTTTTTGTTTTCTACACACGATCCCCTTCAGTGGTATCAGAGCCGATCTATCGTAGATATAGTTGTACGCTGTTAGAACCCGTGTTCTGCACGGGGGCACCGTTCCTGTTATTTGCTACCCTCTAGCGTGCACTTGTGATTCCAGCGGCATCGAGTTGATGAAGCGGCCCGGACTGACTTTACGCGTACGCTTACGTGAGACTGGTTCCACTACTGACATATGGCTTGTACCGTATCTGTGGCTGGCGGGTACCTGTTTCTCTCTCTTTAGTTGGTCTTGCATTTTCAGTGGAGGGCCCGAAAGGGATGCTTAAACATGCAATTATTGGATCGTTGTTGTGGTCATAAGGTTCGTAGGTATGAAGCGGTTCTATTTACGAAAGCCCCAAGCCACGTAAAATATGCAAAAGATAAAGTAGAAGCGTCTAACTTTATTTTGCAGGGGCTATGTGATATGGTCAAGGTAGGCTTATTAAATTGTTTATAAACTGCGGGCGCCAAGAAGACCATGGTGCAATGGACTATATCACATTGCATTACATTTGATGTTTTTTGTGCATCTTATATTGTGTGATTGTATATATAGTATATATTAGTTACACGACGGTAGCTATATAAGATGATTCCTTCAAAATACCACTAGTGTTCTCCCTCCAACGCGCACCACCAAGAAAGTTCTACGTTATGAGTGTAGCGTACCTGCACTTTAAATAAGGCAGATACCTGTGTATAGTGCAAATCCCTGGATCGATTCATTTGCACACACAGTTTACGATGTAATATCACAACAAAGCGTCAATTTTATTACATCGATGATCCAGAATTACAAAATATTTGATACAAGTTGCATAGCATAAAGCTAGCATTGAAAAAGTACACAGCGGAAACACAATAGCAGTGAGGCTCTATAACTTTCATGCTGCCACAGGCGAAAACATGTTGGTTGTAGACTCGAAACCTTTACGAAACCTCACTCGTCATCTGATCAAATCTGCAATAAGAAAAATATTGCAACAACGTGGGTCAGATTCCATTAAAAATGGAGTCTGGCAAGTGACACTATGGTGGATACTTATGGAATAACTCTAAAGCCTATATGCATATTTGGCTGGTGGAGTTCAAGGCTAATTTGCATAAAGCCAATTTTTCATACTCTTTTGAAAACACTTTTCTTGAAATCGACGAGTATGGCATGAAAACCATAAATCTCATCTTCCCTTGTTCACCCATCAAGTTTTATTTCTGAAGTTGGAATGATGGAATCCTCCGTTGACGTCCTTGATCAGCTGCTCAAAATTGTCCGTAACCGGGGACACGGCTAAGTACTTAGTTTTACACTCTGCAGAGGTTGTGCACTTTCACCATTGTACCCATTCAACCCAAGGTATCCTTTACACACCATTTGTGATAAGGAAAGGAGAGAATGAGACGAGATCTTTCAGAAGCATTTTCCCTCCCACCTGGCTTGACCCGTTCCACCTAACATCCCCCTACATTTGCTTGTCAAGCCGGAGAGAGTCCACGCAACATAATTGATCAAGCCAGAGCCCATATGGCAATGGCTGCACTGGAAGCAATCTTCACTCGGAGTTCTTCAGATTCCTCTGTTCCTGGGTGGCCATTCACAAGTGTACATACTCCAGGAACCATAGACATGGACCTGAGTAGCCACTCAACATAACCCATGCAACCACTTACCACCCAGGTGTTTCATTAACTTAGTGGATGTGCACTCTCAGGTAAAAGTCACCATGATCACGGTCCTAAGTAGAATAGAAATTCATCCTAGGCGACGACAACCATGAGCACAGCCCTGAGTAGTCACTTATCATTTTGTAAAACTTCTCATTCATTGCATAGCATCAATATCTTTGCTAGTATGATATAGGAACCTAGACACAGGAGTAAGGAGTTCTACACAGGTTTAGCATAGCAACACATGCATATAAAAATACACTAAGTAATGCATATAAAAATAGGAAGTTTATGAGGTGTGCCACTTGCCTTTGAATGTTGTCGTTGTTCACAAACTCTTTTCAACAACGAACGTTTGCTCTCCGTTTAATCTAACAATAATAGCAAACAACAATACAACAATCAACAAACAAGCACGACTCCACAATGCACACAAATACGTACTAGATGAATAAATAAGTTTCATAAAAATTTCTAAGGAAAATATGTTTATGCATGATGTGCAAAATATTCCTAAGGCTAGAAATGCTTTTTCATGCCATGGAAATATCTTAAGTTTATACAAGGCAATTAGGTTGGTCCCAAAAGGACTAAGGGATAAGGTCATAAGTTGAATAAAATATTTTGTTTTATATCAACTTGAATAAGCACTCTAATGGCTTATTCTTGGTGTGCAAAATACTTAGAGAAAAATACTAAGTCATTTGTTCAAGTTGATCAACAATTATTATCAACTCTTTGTAAATTGGACATTCACTATAGTGAGAGAGACAGACACCCGGCCAGCCACTTAAATTGTGGAACAGGTCCCATGTACGTGGACATGTAAGGTTTGTTTCCAGGCCGCTTCATCCCACTATGCTGCTAGGATCCAACAACTTCAAGATGATAACATCATGCTCAATATTGTTTAAGTCAAATGTTAAAGACAAGATTAGGAAAGAGGGAAAAGATAGAAAGAAAGATGTAGTTGTCCTCCAGGCTTCATCTCCAGACTTGTAATATTCTCCTTGATGAGGTATTGATTGAAGATTTGATCTTCAGACTTGGTGGTTCTTGTATCCTCGAGGCTGGTCTTGGATTTACTTAGTCTTCATGAAATCTCAGAGCAGAAGAAAAGTCAGAGAGAAAGACTTAGAGAATAGAAAGGGGGTTGGCCTTCTTGAACTTCTTCTCACTTTTCTTCCAAGTGCTTGACATCTTTGGGATGCTTCCAGAGTCTGTTTTCTTCTAAGTCCTTCATGAACTTCTTCTTGATTTTCTTCTAAGTGTTTCTTCTTCTTGAAGATACTTCTGAAGTCTTGTTTTTGGCTAAGTCCTTCATTCACTTCTTCTTGCTCCATCTTGAAAATTACTAAGTGTCTAGTGCATAGCACTTTTCCCAAAATACTAAGTTTGAAATTATTTCTAACTTAGAGAAAACTAATGAAGAGGGGTTTTCCTATGAGAATATATCTACAATATAAAATATGCTATGAATGAAATGAAATTTTAAATCACAAGAAACATCAAAATAACTTTTATGATTTCTTTATAAATATGCATGAATTTATAAATGCAATTTAATTAATTTCTAGTTTTGGAAAATATAATAAAAGGAATAATTATAAGATTAAAGTTTCCTATGATTAAATTTTTATAACAATATTTTATAATTAGTGCTAATAGACAGAGAGCTTTTAATTAAATCTATTGCAATTGGATTTAATCAAATTTAATGTTTCTACTAAAAGTTATTTCAAAATTAGTCAAACTATTCAAATTAAACACACAACTAAGAATTCATTCAAAAATTACTCAAACATATTTTATAGCAGTAGCATTAATTTACACATACTCTAAAGTTTCTAAAACATATTTATTTGCAATTTTTGGATTTATAGATTTAAAGTTATTACAAATATACTCAAATTTCCATTTGAATTTTGAATATTTTTTTTACTAAGTCAAATTTGAATTTTGTCAGATCCAAAATATTCTACATGTCAATAGCTTTCCAAATATATAAAAATTATTAAATTTGAAGTTGTGGTTAAAAAGTTGTGACAGATCTAAGTGGCAGGGGTGTTTCTGTAAAACTGCCAATTAAATTTAATTAAGGAAATTGTTTTCCACGTGGCAGCTGACTGGGCAGTGACGTGGCGCTGACGTGTCTGCCACGCGGGCGCTGACTGGGTAAGTCAACAGATCTGGGCCGTCAGATCTGGATCTGACGGTCCAGATCAGATCGTACCGATTCGTCTGCGACATCTAATCTACGCCGTTGAGATTAGATCGGACGGTTCACCTCGCTCTGACCGGAAGAGGGCGGCGCCGGTGGCCGGAATTGTCGAGGACGGCGGCGCTCCGCTCGGGTGTGGACGCCGGTGAAGCTCCGGTGCTCCCCCGGACGAATGAAGGTGACGACGGCGTGCAGCTCGTCGCGGCGGTGTCGATGGGCCTAGTGGCGAGGCCTGCTTCTTCCCGGAGCGGTGAGGAAGGGCGGGCGGGGCGGTGGAGTTCTCTCGCGATTCCGGCGAGCTCGGTCTCCTCGTTTGGCTGCAGAAAAGGACGAGGGCGAGGTCAGGGGGGTGCGCACGGACGCGAGGGAGAGGTAGGAGGGCATCACGGGCTCCAGAAATGTCTTCACTCACCGGGAAAGGAAGAATCGGGCGGCGGCGACCGAGCGGCTCCGGCGAGCTATTTCTCGAGCCTGGCGGCGCGATTTGAAGAGGAACGAGAGGGGAAAGACGCGGCGCGGGCTGGGGTATTTATGGGGGCGGGGAGGAGATAGAATCTCGTTCGAAAACGGCCCGGGATCGTCTCCGGATCGATGCGGATTTCTAGCAGGAGTTGGTTTCGGAGGTTGAAGAAGATCTGCTGACGTCAGCATGACGTCAGCAAGTATTTTCTTTTTCTGATTTTATTTATTTAATTCATATCTTTTGATTTAAATGTCCAAATGATGTCAAATTAATTTCTAAAAATTTGTAAAAATAATATCTTGCTGTTAAACCAGTTGTGGGTATGTTTTGAGAACTTTTTAAAATTAATAAATTTGAAATGTTGGTTTAATACAAAATTGATACTTAATATCAATTTTGAATTTATAACTTAATTAAATTTTCTTTTTGCTAAATAAAATTTGTAAAATACCCACATTTCAATATGTTTAAATTTAAGTTATTTAAACTTATTTTGCTGAAATCATTCATCTTTATTTTGGCATAATATTAAAGACTAAATATAGATAATGTTTAGGAAATGTGAAATATAAGGTATTCATTTTTTTATTGACAATAATTTGTGCAACCTTATATTTTATAATATGATAATGCATTTGAAACTTCATAACCACTTTGGACAAGACCTTTGTTTTAATTTTTTTCTTATTTAGGATATATTAATCATTTCATGCTTTAAAAATAGATGAAATTCATTTAAGCAAATGCAATGTTTATTTGGCTAATTTATTAATTTAAAACTATGAAGTTTTAAAGTTATACACTATAGGCTTATAATTCCAAACTATATTTTTAACTCAGTTAAAGGAATGAAAACCATTTAGTGATTATATACCATTTTGAATAATCTTGTATTTACGAATAGATATGGCTAAGTGGTTTAATTCAAATACTTATAAAGAACTAATTTATTTAAAATAAAATGGATTGTAGTTTGTAAAATATTTGTCAAATTATATTTTAATGTTTTTGAAATACAGTGGATAATAAAATGTTTAAACTGTGACATTTGAATTATTAAACTCAAGTTTGAAGTCTTTCATAGTTGGTTTCCTTATGCATTTAATATTTTATTTTTAATAAAAAGAAAAGTTTTAAATTTTAGTGATTTTTGAATATTGTAAAATGTTGGGATGTTACAATGAGGCAGGCCGTGATGATCGGGTGTCAGACATATCTTCGTTTGCATACGGTGGGTGTAAGCCATGTTGCACAAGCGTCAGCGTGGAGGTTTTTGGTGGCGAGCCTAGCATATTCAGAAATATGGCCTCGGAACAGGGAGACCGAAAGGTCGAGCACGAGTCATAAAATTGGTGTGGCGGACTTTTGTCTACTCTTGAAGTTGTGCCGCCGGCTCTGATGATGAGGGGTGGTGCAATGGATGGGGCTCGTGTAATCGCTTAAACGACCAAGAGGGATGTTCGTTTGAGTGGCAGTTCGGATAGTTATTTTCTAAAATACTAGAACTCAAAATATAATGAACAGAGTCTGTTTTGCAAACCTTTGTAGATATTAACCATTGTGATAGCATCTTTTCAAATTAGGCGCATTCCTGCGATTGAGAAACTTAAAAGGTTGGGTCCAAACTTCATAGTTTTATACTTTAGCTTGAGGATACTCCTTATTTAAACCGTTAGCTCTTTGTGTTACAATATCCGCTAGGAGATAAACCCGGAGATTCCGCTAACAAAAGATAATTTTGATTATCGGATTTTGTGCGGATGATATCATCATAGTCCAGTGTATGCTATGATCTCTGCCATAAAGAACCAACGATGGGTACGAGTTTTTAGATCGCGAACATATGATATGGTCGCTAAACTCGGGGTACCCCAAACGTTGGGTTGATGAAGTTTATCAGTACGTTGACTGATTGTCTTCTCAACCAAGATGCAAGAAAATACACACATTGAGGGAGCACGTGGCGGTCATACTTAATGACATATGTTCATACTCAATGAACATTGAGATGCCTCTGTCAGCTCAATCACTGGATGACAGACATCGTTGCCAAGTGCAAATCCTCTGTCATAGACTATGTCATGCAAGGGGAATCGTTCACCTTCATGGTTCTTGATTACGGTGGAAGTATCAAGAAAATGAAATAGATCACCGGAAGTCATCAATGATGATGGTGTATATATGATATACATGTTATGAATGTTTTAGCTAAGCAAGTACTCGCAGTAGTGACTAAGTTTTGAACTAGTCATGTATTGTGAAAAACCAGGTTTACTGCTTGAGTAGCTTGAAAGGATGAGGCGACATTGCGTGTTGATAATGGCAATCAAGTTGTTGTGATGGCCATAGACACTCTCCCTCTAGATCTACCATTTGGGTAAATTCTTTATGATCGCCTGTTAGTATGATCGTTACAAGTGTGTCTCCTCTAGCGAGACACTTGTTCATACATGATAATGACAAATTTGTGTCCTATATTTATGAATTAATGATCATATGCCGATTTGAATTTAGATGGTAGAAGCTCCCACATTCATAATATTAATGCCAAAGGATACAAACTTAATAAAGACACCACATATGTGTGGCACTACCGTTTAGTCATGTCAATGTTTTATGCATTAGCTCCACACCGGATGGACCTACAAGTCCTAACATTTGATCTTTTGACACTTGCAAAATAACTATGACACCGTTTTTGGAAAGCGGGCATATAACTTATTGATAGTCATACATAGATATGTATGTGGTTCAATGAAGTAATTGACGGGTAGTGGAGACCTTTATTTCGTGAACTTCACTGAACGTTTTGAGTATAGCTTGTTGAGAATCGTGCATTTCGGTGTATGTGAATCAATGAAGTACTTTAACGTATAGTGGAAGTCTTTATTTCATAGACTTCATGAACATTCGAATAGATATATGGATATCCACTCGGGGAATGTTGGCTTGGAAATTTTGATTCAATCAAACAAGTCCAGAATGAAGTAGGAAATAAACTTAACAAGAAAATCAAATTCCCGCGATGCAAATCGAGGAAATAAAGATTTGAGTTATAATGTTGGCACATCATTGGAAGACTTGTGAGAAGAGTTCCACAAATTATGTCGCATGGAACACCATAGTGTTATGGTGTGTTAGGACGTCGTAATTGCACCCTATCGGATAGTGTGTGGTAAATAAATCACGTACCGAATTATTGTGATCATTAGAGTCATATGGTAGAAACGTAAACACTCACGTTAACAAATAGGGAAACCATTTGAATCCATGGAGACAATACCATACGACTGATGGCATGGCTTTTGAGCCTGGATTGTCGTTTCAGCAATTTAGTGCTTCGATGTAATCAAACCTAAAATGGATTAATCTTTGTAGTATACCCTACCTAAAGAGTTAGTTGGGTACATGTCTCACGACATAGGCAAAATCTTTGCCGGGATATACCTTGCGAAAGAAATAGTTTCTTGTCCAAGGGTATAAGTGAGAAAGAAAGTAGAGCGAGACGAAGTTGGTGAACTTCCTCTCCAGACATCAGAGTGGCGCAACCGAAAGTGTGTTCGGTGTCAGGCTCCACAGCTTGAAAAAGTTGATGATTCAAGATCATGATGTTCTGAGCTCATACTAAGAGCGTAGGCATACGAGGTTGTGTTCCACACTGTGTGTTACGAAAATCTTGTTATGAAGGTCATATTAATGGAATATGATAGACCTACGAACTACGAAGAAGAGATGGTGGACCTAAGTCCGAGAAATGGCTATGAGTCATTTATGATCCGAAATAAAATCCATATACGATTACCAGGTAATGACTTGGGAGATCTTCTTGATGACATCTAGGATGTTAATAGTATATGGAATTTTATGAGAGAGTAGACATTGAGCAGATTCGATTTGTCGGGAAACAGTTCCGACAGATTCAAAAGTTGACCACATGAGAGTTTGTCTCAAGTGGCGAAGTCTAAATCTATTCTGGGTGGTTTAGCAATTACTATAATTTCGAATGAGAAATTGATAGATGGATGAGAAAACCATGGTTCTTTATAGTGTAATTAAGAATGGTTTGTAATCCTGAGGATGCTAAACATGTGTGCAAACTTCGGTTGTCCATTCATGGTCAGAAGCAAGCATATCGGAGCTGGAATCTTCACTTTGATAATGTGATCAAAGGATTTTGGAGTTGTCCAAAATAGTTGAAGAAACCTACATTTGCAAAGAAGTGAGTGGGAGCAAAGTAGCTTTCCTTGATCTTATATGCGGAAGGCATATTTGAGTGGGAGCTAAGTAGCTTTCCTTGATCTTATATGCGGAAGGCATATTTGAGTGGGAGCTAGGTGTCATTTGTGATTCTGTATGTAACGACATATTGAATGACACAGATCCTCTAGTAGAGTGTAAAGGATTATTTAAGTGATTAAATTTTCTATGAAATGAAGTTAGGAGTATTAGGCATCCGATTTATAATTGTATAGATCAGAAGGGGCTTAATAACATTAGGTCAGAATATTTCCTAAGTCAAGATTCTGAAGTGTTTCAGAATAGGACAAGCAAAGAAAGAGGTTCTTTCTTGTTTGACTAGGTAAAATATTAAGTTTATCTTGGCTTTTTCAGTGATAGAAAATGATGTTCGACATTCTCTATGTATCACACATAGAGTCTATCAGGCCGAAAGCTCGACTTGGTGTGACCCGGGTTCTTGGTTGAAGAACAGGTTCTAGAGTGATCCTTGTGTGGATCAATGAACAAACGTTAAGTTTATTCTTCAGTGTCTATGAGAACTGAAGATAGGTTTTCTAGTAACGGGTAAGAGTGGAAGATAACTTGCCGTAAAGCGGTTACGATGATGCAAGTTATGACACTGACCCATGCGACTAGAAATCTCATATAGGAGATTGAAGGGGATCGTGTGCAGAAAACAAAAATTTTCCTACCGACGATATCCTAAAAGCATGCCAAGATCTATTCTATGCAGATATAGTAGTACGAACGCAGATCGGAATACGTACCCTTGTAGACCGAAAGCGGGGATTACGTTCCCGCACAAACGTTGTCGATGAAGACCGACGAAGCCGACCTCAAGGTCGTGTAGAGGAAGCAGGCCTCCGAGTACCGCTAGCGCAGCACCTCGCAGGGAGTCGCACACGTACAGTGGAGACGACGGCCTCCGAAGCTCCAGTCCAGGACGAGCAGCGGAAGACTTGGACCGGAACACCAGCAGCGCGGCAGCGGGCTATGGTGGAGGAGATCCCCTTGCTCTGCTCGGCGCGGCTCCAACTTGGGAACCACGAGATCGAGAGAGAAATCGGGAATTAATTGGTGAATTAAAAGGCTGGGGGTGCCCCTTCTTATATAGGCTCCCAGGGGGAGCCTACCTTGCCAGCCAGGCAATGTGGGACTATCCCACAGCCTGGTTCGGCCAAGGAGGGTGCGCCGACCCCCTGGTGGGCCCCATCTGGCCCACCTAGGCCGGCCTACATGCCTCCACCGAATTCCCAAGGGGGTTCCCCCCCCTCTTGGGCCTTCTTTCGTCCGGAAGGCCCATTTAGGGAAATCTGCCTTATTAAATTCGAAAATAAATATATAAAATCATATTTGCATATTAATAACACTAATTAATATCAAACATAATATATATAATTTTTCCTAGCTCCGAAAACTCTTTCGGCGCTGCCCGATCTCCATCGGACCCCTCCCGGGACGCTCCCGGTGATCTCCTTCCTTTCCGGTTGTCTTGTCGAAACCCCTTAAGTGTGTTACCCTTGAAGGAGATATGCCCTAGAGGCAAATAAATAAGTAGTATTTATTGCGTTATCTCATTAGTTTATAATAGGTTTGTGTATTATGCTATAACTGTATTAATCGGAATTGTTAATACACGTGTGGTACATAGACAACCAGGTCCCTAGCAAGCCTCTATATGAGCTAGTCCATTGGGCAACAGTTGATCGAGATTCCCGATCAAGGACAATGACGTCGGTTGACAATGGGGTCATCTTGTTAGTTGAATAAGGTGGTGGACATACGCAAAGTATTGCAATAAGATCGTATTACGATGTTTGTCATTTGCAATAGATAAGAGTATGATAGCTTATTCCTTAGACCGTGAGACCGTACTTATTGTTGCTTCGTAGGAGTGCTTTGAGAGCATCAAACGTTGTGTCTTATATAGCATAACAATAACGGTGTCCATCTTGGGTATTCCGAAAGAGCATCGAGACGTAAGGATCAAGAGCGGGATTTGTTCATTCTTGTAATGGAAAGATACTCTGGGCCCACTCGGTGATATTGCATCTATATAGCTGCAGCTTATGACTAGGTCATGGAGATGTAATATCACAGATGAGTTAATAACCTTCGTCGGTAACGAGATACAGCAAAGGCATCGGTGTGTCTACGATCATATCTCGGACAAGGTAGTATCGCAGAGACAAAGGGAATGAATATCATACTTATGGTTCAACGACGATATTCGTGGAATGCACAGGGGTCGTCATATATTTCCAGGTATCCCTGACGATCATTGGTGAGCGGAGTGTCTCGACCATGTCCGGAGTGTTCCCGAACCGTAGCGTAACAAACTTAAGGTCTTAGCGACGCTAGGAGATAGGTTCTGGAATTTTATAGGTTTTTGTTGGAGAGAGAGAAATGATCCGGAAAGAGTTCCGGTGGTCCGGAAGGAGTTCCGGAGAGGTCTGGAATGGTTCCAGGAATGTCCGAAAGTTGTTCGGGTGGTCCGAAAGAGTTTTCGTAGTCACGGGATATTGAATTATATATAAATATATTAATTATGAATTAATGGGATTTTTATATTAATTTAATATTAATTAAATAAAGGAAAAAGGGGGCTCCCACCTATATGGGCCCTAAGAGGGCCCAAGAAGGGGAACCGCACCACCAAAGGGGGTGGGCCCCATAGGCTGGTTCGGCCAGCCCATGTGGGGGCCGAACCCCCCTCCCCTCCTCCTTTGTTTAGTCCCACATGGGGGAGCCAAGGGGTTTGCACACCCCCTTCCCCCTTTATATAGCAAGGCATATTAATTGATTTAATACACAGGAAATTCAATTAATTCCCAATTTCTCTCTCGATCCCGTGGTTCCCAAGTTGGAGCCGCGCCGAGCTGAGGAAGGGGGTCTCTCTCCACCTAAGCCATACCGCAGAGCGCCATTGCTCTGCGGGATTCCAGATAAGATCTACCCCTGCGATTTCAGCTGGATCTGAATGACCGGGGGTTGTCGCTAAGCTCCGTATGTTTGCGAGTGCTCGGAGGCTACTCTATTGAGGAGCTTGGGCGACGTCGTCTCGCCCCCCTGCAGCCGCCGCGCCTCCCCCTTCTGCTGCCGGCGCACCAGCCCCGGTGCTGGCGCTCTGCCTTCTTCCGCCCGACGCCCGTCGACGCAGATCATCGTCGACACCCCGGCGTCATCGACTCCGACATCGCGGCAAGTTCTCCGCGACCTCGAGGTCGGCTACGTACGACTTCATCGTCAACGCTTGTGCGGGAGCGTAATCCCCGCTATCGGTCTACATGGAGGTAATGTAACCCGTTCCGCCACCGTTATCACATGTACTAGATAGATAGATCCTGGCTAGTTAGGGTTTCGTACGCTAGAAAATTATTGTTTTCTGCACCGTAACCCCTTCAACCCTAGCGGTTCGATATAATATCAGGTATGATCAAGACTCCTCAATGATCAACGACTAACTCGTAGGCCTGGACCCCATGAATTAATCCCTGAGATATAACGAATGACTTTCATCTATCAAACCTGAACGTAAAGTCTTAGACCTTTTGCCATAGCGATACTTAGCACGTCCGAGCGCCGTTCCATAGATATCTCCATACCTAATCCCGACCTCGTTACCGACGACGCTATCTTCTACTCGTTCATGATCTGATGTCTCCGTGACCTAGTCACATGCTTGCAATCTCATTAGACATGATCTCACCGAGTGGGCCCAAGAGTATCTATCCTGCTATGCGGACTGGCAAATCCCGCTCTTGACCCCTTGTCTCAACTACTCCTTTCCGATACCCAAAAGAATCACCGTTATTGTCATACTAAATAAGATACGACATTTAGTGCAATCAAAGTATCTTCCGGGAATAACAATAAGAGTTGATCTCACGGTCAAAGGCGTAACGACTACGTTCTCCAAATCTGGGTATGTCCATCACATCGCTCTCTAGCGATATGACTCTCATTGCCGACCGGCGCCATGCCCCATGACCGGGAAACCTCGATCATCAATCGCGCAACGAAACTAGTTTTAGTAGAGGCTACTAGGGACCTGGTTGTTTACGTATCACACCCGCATTAATGTTTCCGCTTAATACGGTTCTAGCATGACACAAAAACATATTATGAACAAACGAGATATGACAAAGAATACACTTTATTAATTGCCTCTAGGGCATATCTCCTTCAGAGATGTCCTTTATTTTGAAAATAGACATGGTTAGTTTGCGAAGTCGCATATGAATGCACTGTTGTATAATCTACATAGGTATAGAAATATATCGCGACTTCAGAAGTAGCAAGTGTGATTGGACTGATCAGTTTTCCGAGCGTAGGTGGTCCCCTTAATAGATCTCTTAGACTTTTATGGCCCATGGTACGCGAATGCTCGAGTCTCACTCCATCCATTAGGATATATTTCACCGTCATCGTAAGATACTGGATGATGTCAAACTTAGAGCTAATGCCACATCCGGTCTAGTACTCAACATTGCATACATGATCGATCCTATGGCTGAAGCATAAGGATGTTTCGTCATTTCGGCCTTACCCAGTTCCGTCACCGGACACTGCGCCTTACGCAATATCTTATTCTTGATAACCGGTAGAGAAACCTTCTTTGCCTTCTCCATACGGAAACGCTTCAGTATTTTATCAAGATAAGTACTCTGACTTAGTGCTAATAGGCGCCTTGATCTATCGCGATAGATTTTTATGCCTAAAACATACGCAGCTTCTCCTAAGTCCTTCATGGAAAACTTACTGTTTAAATATTCCTTCACGCTATTCAGAAGTTCCACATCATTCCCTATTAGCAATATGTCGTCAACATACAGTGCTAAGAACACAACCGAGCTCCCACTCATTTTCTTGTAAATACAGGTATCTTCCACATTCTGGATAAATCCAAAACCTTTGATTACCTCATCAAAGCGAAGATTCCAGCTCCGAGATGCCTGCTTCAATCCATAGATGGATCGCTGAAGCTTGCACACGTTGTTAGCATTTCCTGGATCGACAAAACCTTCCGGCTGTACCATGTAGAACTCTTCCTCAATGTTTCCATTCAGGAAGGCTGTTTTGACGTCCATCTGCCAGATTTCATAATCATAGTAGGCAGCTACCGCTAACAAAATCCGAATAGACTTAAGCATCGCTACCGGTGAAAAAGTTTCATCGTAGTCAATTCCATGAACTTGTCGGAAACCCTTTGCGACAAGCCGAGCTTTATAGACGGTCACATTATCATCAGCATCAGTCTTCTTCTTAAAGATCCACTTATTCTCGACGGCCTTGCGCCCTTCGGGAATGTCCACCAAAGTCCACACTTTGTTATCATACATGGATCCTATTTCGGATTTCATGGCTTCAAGCCATTTCTCGGACTCTAGACTCTCCATCGCCTCCTTGTAGTTCGTAGGTTCGTCTTGCTCGACTAGCATGACGGTGCAAACCATGTTGCCATACCATTCTGGTGCGATCCGAGATCTACCAGACCTACGAGGTAGAACATCTTCCTCGACAGTTTCTCCCACTCCTTCCACGGAGGACGTTTCCGGAATTGCTTCCATTGCGCCACTCGGAATCTCGAGTTCAGGATCAACGATTTCATCGAGGTCTACCTTCCTCCCACTTACTCCTTTCACGAGAAACTCCTTCTCTAGAAAGGTACCGGTCTTCGCGACAAAAGTTTTGCCCTCAGCTTGGTTGTAGAAGGTGTACCGAACGGTTTCCCGCGGATATCCTACAAAGACGACTTTCTCCGACTTCGGTTCGAGTTTGTCGGGCTGTAGTTTCTTAACGTACGCCTCACAACCCCAAACCTTCAGAAACGATAACTTAGGCTTTTGGCCATGCCATAATTCATACGGCGTCGTTTCAACGGACTTGGACGGAGCCCTATTTAAAATGAATGCGGCTGTTTCTAACGCATAACCCCAGAAGGACACTGGCAGATCGGTAAGAGACATCATAGATCGGACACTATCCAATAGAGTACGATTACGTCGCTCGGACACACCGTTACGCTGCGGCGTTCCGGCTGGCGTAAGTTGGGGCACTATGCCACAACTCTTCAGATGTGTGCCAAACTCAAAACTCAAGTACTCTCCACCGCGATCGGATCGGAGATGCTTGATTTTCCTATTAAGCTGATTCTCAACTTCACTCTGGAATTCTTTGAACTTTTCAAACGTTTCAGACTTGTGTTTCATCAAATAGATATAACCATATCTACTCAAGTCATCAGTGAAGGTGACGAAGTAACGATAACCATTGCGTGTCGAAACGCTCATCGGTCCACACACATCTGTATGTA
Source organism: Poa annua (assembly GCA_026929855.1). Classification (NCBI taxonomy): domain Eukaryota; kingdom Viridiplantae; phylum Streptophyta; class Magnoliopsida; order Poales; family Poaceae; genus Poa; species Poa annua. The sequence goes on along the minus strand of CM049432.1, from coordinate 15,570,086 downwards.
TGATCCCCAACAAATCCGACGCCCGTTCAACGAAACCTTTGAACGGTGTCCTGGTCATTTTGCCCATGAGGCATGGTTCGCATGTATCGAGGGATCCGAAATCCAACGAGTCCAAGAGTCCATTGGAGTGGAGTCGCTTCATGCGCTTTATACCAATATGACCAAGACGGCAATGCCACAAAAAACATGGCGGTATCGTCACTACACTTAATTCGTTTGGCTTCTATGTTATGGATGTGGGTACTACGATCGAGATTCAACAAGAATAAACCGTTATTCTCGGGAGCATGAACATAAAAGATATCATTCATATAAATAGCACAATTGCTTGACACTGATTTAAATGAATAACCGTCTTGTAACAGGCAAGACCCACTTATAATGTTTACACTCAAGGATGGCACAAAATAACATTTATTTAAAACCAAAACAAATCCCGATGGTAGATGCAGAGGGAGCGTGCCGACAGCCACCACGTCGACTCTCGATCCGTTGCCGACGCGCATCGTCACCTCATCCTTCGCCAGCCGCCTTCTATTCCTTAACTCCTCCTGAGAGTTACATATATGAGCAACAGAACCAGTATCAAATACCCACGTATTGCTCCGGGCGGATGTAAGGTACACATCTATAACATGTATATCAAATATACCTTGCTCTTTGTCGACCGTCTTGCCAGACTTCTTATCCTCTAGATACTTGGGGCAGTTGCGCTTCCAGTGACCCTTCCCCTTGCAGTAGAAACACTCCACGCTAGCTCTGGGACCAGACCTGTTAGTCCTGGGCTTGGCAGCCAACTTTGCCTCCCTCCGGGACTTCCAGCTCTGCTTTCCCTTGCCACCGGACTTCTTGAAATCAACGGTCTTGTTGACCATCAACAGCGTGTGCTCCTTCTTAATCTCTACCTCAGCAGTCTTGAGCATCACGAACACTTCACCCAGGGACTTAGCCATGCCCTGCATGTTGTAGTTCATGACGAAGCCTTTGTAGCTTGGTGGCAACGATTGCAACACCCTGTCAATCGCCAGCTCATCGGGAATCTTGCACTCCAGAGCATTCAGGTGTTGAACGTAGCCAGACATCTTGACTACATGCTCGCTCACACTGCTATGCTCTTCCATCTTGGCTGAGAAGAAAAGCTCAGAAGCCTCATATCTCTCAGCCTTAGCCTGCGGCGCGAAGACAGCCTTAAGATCCGAAATGATCTCAAAGGCGCTCATCTTCTCAAAGCGCTTCTGCAGGTCGGCTTCCATGGCGTAGAGCATGCCACTCTGGACAAAGGCAGAATCCTCCGATCGGGTCTGGAAGACCTTCTTCTCATCCTCAAAGGCATCATCTGCAGGAGGGTCACCTATGGCGACCTCAATGACATAGGCCACCCTATGGGGAGTGAGGAGGATCCTCAGGTTGTGGAACCAGGCCATGAAGTTTGACCCATTGGTCTTAAGCTTTTCTTTCTCAAGGAACAGACCTAGGTTAAACGAGGGGCGAGACATCTACAATGGAATTTGCAACAACATAAGACTTTGTTCATAATAATTTTGAGTTATAGCATTTTAGAAAATAACTGACATAACTCCCACTCAAACGAACATCCCTCCTGGTCGTTTTAAGCGATTACACGACCCCCATCCATTGCACCACCCCTCATCATCAAAGCCGGCGGCACAACTTCAAGAGTAGACAAAATCGTCCGCCACATCAATTTTGTGACTCGTGCTCGACCTTTCGGTCTTCCTGTTCCGAGGCCATACCTCTGAGTATGCTAGGCTCGCCACCAAAGACCTCCACGCTGACGCTTGTGCAACATGGCTTACACCCACTGTATGCGAACGACGAGATGTATGACACCCGATCATCACGGCCTGCCTCATAACTTAGAACTTTCTTGGTGGTGCGCGTTGGAGGGAGAACACTAGTGGTATTTTGAAGAGATCATCTTATTCATCTACCGCCGTGTAACTAATGTATACTATACACACAATCACACAAAAATAAGATGCACACAAAACATCAAATGTAATGCAATGTGATATAGTCCATTGCGCCATGGTCTTCTTGGCGCCCCCAGTTTATAAACAATTTAATAAACCTACCTTGACCATATCACATAGCTCCTGCAAAATAAAGTTAGATGCTTCTACTTTATCTTTTGCATGTTTTACGTGGCTTGGGGCTTTCGTAAATAGAACCGCTTCATACCTACGAATCTTATGACCACAACAACGATCCAATAATTGCATGTTTAAGCATCCCTTTCGGGCCCTCCATTGAAAATGCGAAGACCAACTAAAGAGAGAGAAACTGACACCCGCCAGCCACATATACGGTACAAGCCGTATGTCAGTAGTGGAACCAGTCTCGCGTAAGCGTACGCGTAAAGTCGGTCCGGGCCGCTTCATCAACTCAATGCCGCTGGAATACACAAGTGCACGCTAGAGGGTAGCAAATAACAGGAACGGTGCCCCCGTGCAGAGCACGGGTTCTAACAGCGTACAGCTATACCTACAATAGATCGGCTCTGATACCACTGAAGGGGATCGTGTGCAGAAAACAAAAAATTTCCTACCGATGATATCCTAAAAGCATGCCAAGATCTATTCTATGCAGATATCGTAGTACGAACGGAGATCGGAATACGTACCCTTGTAGACCGAAAGCGGGGATTACGTTCCCGCACAAACGTTGTCGATGAAGACCGACGAAGCCGACCTCAAGGTCGTGTAGAGGAAGCAGGCCTCCGAGTACCGCTAGCGCAGCACCTCGCAGGGAGTCGCACACGTACGGTGGAGACGACGGCCTCCGAAGCTCCAGTCCAGGACGAGCAGCGGAAGACTTGGACCGGAACACCAGCAGCGCGGCAGGCTCCAACTTGGGAACCACGCGATCGAGAGAGAAATCGGGAATTAATTGGTGAATTAAAAGGCTGGGGGTGTCCCTTCTTATATAGGCTCCCAGGGGGAGCCTACCTTGCCAGCCAGGCAATGTGGGACTATCCCACAGCCTGGTTCGGCCAAGGAGGGTGCGTCGGCCCCCTGGTGGGCCCCATCTGGCCCACCTAGGCCGGCCTCCATGCCCCCACCGAATTCCCAAGGGGGTTCCCCCCCTCTTGGGCCTTCTTTCGTCCGGAAGGCCCATTTAGGGAAATCTGCCTTATTAAATTCGAAAATAAATATATAAAATCATATTTGCATATTAATAACACTAATTAATATCAAACATAATATATATAATTTTTCCTAGCTCCGAAAACTCTTTCGGCGCTGCCCGATCTCCATCGGACCCCTCCCGAGACGCTCCCGGTGATCTCCTTCCTTTCCGGTTGTCTTGTCGAAACCCCTTAAGTGTGTTACCCTAGCGGTTCGATATAATATCAGGTATGATCAAGACTCCTCAATGATCAACGACTAACTCGTAGGCCTGGACCCCATGAATTAATCCCTGAGATATAACGAATGACTTTCATCTATCAAACCTGAACGTAAAGTCTTAGACCTTTTGCCATAGCGATACTTAGCACGTCCGAGCGTCGTTCCATAGATATCTCCATACCTAATCCCGACCTCGTTACCGACGACGCTATCTTCTACTCGTTCATGATCTCATGTCTCTGTGACCTAGTCACATGCTTGCAAGCTCATTAGACATGATCTCACCGAGTGGGCCCGAGAGTATCTATCCTGCTATGCGGACTGGCAAATCCCGCTCTTGACCCCTTGTCTCAACTACTCCTTTCCGATACCCAAAAGAATCACCGTTATTGTCATACTAAATAAGATACGACATTTGGTGCAATCAAAGTATCTTCCGGGAATAACAATAAGAGTTGATCTCACGGTCAAAGGCGTAACGACTACGTTCTCTAAATCTGGGTATGTCCATCACATCGCTCTCTAGCGATATGACTCTCATTGCCGACCGGCGCCATGCCCCATGACCGGGAAACCTCGATCATCAATCGCGCAACGAAACTAGTCTTAGTAGAGGCTACTAGGGACCTGGTTGTTTACGTATCACACCCGCATTAATGTTTCCGCTTAATACGGTTCTAGCATGACAGAAAAATATATTATGAACAAACGAGATATGATAAAGAATACACTTTATTAATTGCCTCTAGGGCATATCTCCTTCAGAGATGTCCTTTATTTTGAAAATAGACATGGTTAGTTTGCGAAGTCGCATATGAATGCACTGTCGTATAATCTACATAGGTATAGAAATATATCGCGACTTCAGAAGTAGCAAGTGTGATTGGACTGAGCAGTTTTCCGAGCGTAGGTGGTCCCCTTAATAGATCTCTTAGACTTTTATGGCCCATGGTACGTGAATGCTCGAGTCTCACTCCATCCATTAGGATATATTTCACCGTCATCGTAAGATACTGGATGATGTCAAACTAGATGACATAGAAATGTTGCAAAGCACATATAGGTCTCAGTGTGGGAGATCTATTGACTGTATTCCTCTTCCACGAGGCAAGCAGGCACCAAGATGCTATGGGTGTTGAGCTTTTACCAAGTTGTAAACTAGATTAAGTGTTACTCTAGTGCAAGTGGGAGACTGAAGGGAATATGCCCTAGAGGCACTTATAAACATAGTTTATTGGCAATATCCCAATCGTTCATTATATGTTTTATACCATGCTACAACTGTATTAAGCGAAAACATTAATACGGGTGTTGTAGATAAACAACCAGGTCCCTAGTAGTCTCTACTAAGACTAGTTTCGTTGCGCGATTGATGATCGAGGTTTTCCGATCATAGGGCATGGCGCCAGTCGGCAATGGAAGTCATATCATTAGGTGTAACGATGTGATGGACATACCTATAGGACATAGTCATTACGCCTTAAGACCGTGAGACCAACTCTTATTGTTATCCCTGGAAGATACTTTAATCGCACCAAACGTCATATCTTATATAGTGTGACAATGAAAGGTGATACTTTTGGGTATCGGAAGGGGGTAGTTGAGACGAGGGGTCAACAGCGGGATTTGTCAGTCCGCATAGCCGGATAGATACTCTAGGGCCCACTCGGTGAGATTATGTCAAATGAGTTTGCAAACATGTGACTAGGTCACCAGCTGACATAATATCATGGACGATTAGAAGATAGTGTTGTCGGTTACGAGATCATGCTAGGTATGGAGATATATGAGAATTATGCTCGGACACGCTAAGTATCGCCATGACAAAGGGTTTAAGACTATACGTCCAGGTTTGATAGATGAAAGTCATTCGTTATATCACAGGGATTAATTCATGGGGTCCAGTCTTACGAGTTAGTCGTTGATCATAGAGGAGTCTTGATCATACCTGTTGTTATATCAAACCGCTAGGGTAACACACTTAAGGAGTTTCGTCAAGACAACCGGAAAGGAAAGAGATCACCGGGAATGTCCCGGGAGGGGTCCGATGGAGATCGGGCAGCGACGAAAGAGTTTTCGAAGCTAGAATAAATTATATATAATATGTTTGATATTAATTAGTGTAATTAATATGCAAATATGATTTATATATTTATTTTCGAATTTATTTAGGCTTATTTCCCTATATGGGCCTTGTGGTGGAAAGAAGGCCCATGGGGGGGGGGGGGGGGGGAACCCTCAAGGGAATTTTGTGGGGAGGCTTGGCCGGCCTAGGTGGGCCAAATGGGGCCCACCTAGGGCCGGCGCACCATGCCTTGGCCGAACCAGGCTGTGGGATAGTCCCACATTGCCTGGCTGGCAAGGTTGGCTCCCCCGGGAGCCTATATAAGAAGGGGCACCCCTGGCCTTTTAATTCACCAATTAATTGCCAATTTCTCTCTCGATCTCGTGGTTCCCTTGTCGGAGCCGCGCCGAGTAGAGGAGGGGGATCTCTTCCACCATAGCCCGCTGCCGCGCTGCTGGTGTTCCGGTCCAAGTCTTCCGCTGCTGTCCTGGACTGGAGCTTCGGAGGCCGTCGTCACCATCGTATGTGTGTGACGCCCTGCGAGGTGCTGCGCTAGCGGTACTCGGAGGCCTACTTCCTCCACCCGACCTTGAGGTCATCTTCGTCGTCTTCGTCGCGCCGAGTTCTCCGCGACCTAGAGGTCGGCTACGGCGTCTTCATCGTCAACGCTTGTGCGGGAGCGTAATCCCTGCTATTCGGTCTACGAGGGTATGTATTCCGATCTCCGATGTACTACTATATCTGCATAGTGTAGATCTTGGCTAGTTTAAGGATATCGTTGCTAGGAAATTTTTTGTTTTCTGCACACGATCCCCTTCAAATAGATTATGTTTAAATAGTTTAAAAGAATACTTCTAAATATTTTTTTAATTTATGAATAGCCATGGCTAGTTTATTTAAATCAAATACTTATAAAGAAACTTTTTTTTACAAGGCAATGGTTTGAAATTTTGTAAAACATTTGTCAAATTACATATTAAGGTTTTCGAAATATAATGGATAATAAAAGGTTTAACCTGAAACAACTTATGTAAATGATGATAAACAGAGATATTTGAAATATTAAATCCTTTAAATATGTTTGAAATCTTTTATAGTTGGTTTTCTTATGCATATAATGTTTTATTTTTAATAAAAAACAAAAGTTTTAAATTTTTAGTGATTTTTAAACATTCCAAAGTATTGGGATGTTACAACGTATGGTGTATATGCACGTGTCGAACAACCTTTTTATTTAACTCTATCTCGATGATTATTTCACACGGGTAATTTCCTAACTGAATTTGAGTTCTGTAAGGATCCGTCCAAGTGGACGTATCGGTTTCAAAAATGTAACGCCCCGGGATTTATCCCCTTTATGTTTTGTGAGTTTTCTTTTTTGCATCAACATGGCATCGCATTGCATCTCATTAATTTAATTTGTTGCATTTAAATTAAATTTCCACAATTAAATTCAAATGCATTTCAAATTAATTAAAAATGTGTTATTGTCAAATCTTTTAAAAATGATAAAAATTAGTTTATTAAATTGTCTATTGAAAACTAAAACTATTTTGTATAATTTTCGTATTCAAATTCCTTTTATATTTTGTTTTAAAAATATAAAACCGAAAAGAATAAAGGGGAGAGAAATAAAACCCAAAAGCCCATCTAACCCAAACCCTAGGTTTTGCCCTTGAAAACTCTTTCCCACCCCCTGGAATTTTTGCAGCCGCCCCCTCCACTTTCTCCTTTTTTTCCCTTTTTCCCCTCCTTTCTCTTTCTTTTCCTTTTTCTTTTTCTTTCCCTTTTTTTTCTTCTCTTTCCTTCTTTCTTCTTCCCCCGCACGGGAGACTCCCGAGCAACTCGCTCCCGAGCTTCCCTCCGCTCCGCGCCGTACGCAGCCACCGCGCCGCCCCCGTCCTCCCGAGCCGGCTGCCGCCCGCGCCGCCTCGCCCAGCCGCCGCGCCCCGTGCTCCCGCGATCGCGCCTCCGGCCGCATCGCGCCGTCCCGCTGTCCCCGCGCGCGCCCGCACGCCGCCACCCCGCCGCGCCATGGCCGCCGGCCGTCCCCTGCTCCGCTCCTCACAGCGCCGTGCGCCGCCGCTCCCGCCTCCGGTCGCCCCTCCCGACGCCGCCTCCGTCCTGCTCCGCCTCCGCCGCCGCCGCCGTGCGCCCCCAAGCTCCTCCTCCGGCCGCTCCCCATCTCCACCGCCGCTCGTGCCGCGTGCCTCTGCCCACGCCGCTCGCCGCCTGCACCGGTCGCCGCCGTCGTGCGCTCCGCCTCGTGCGCCGCAACGCGCCACCACTGTCGCCTCGTCTTCCCGGCCGCGTGCATGCCGCCGCCACCCCACGCCGCGCCGTCCTAGCCGGTTTCTCCGTCCGGTGGCGTCCTCGCGTCCGTCGCCCGCAAGGTGCTCGGTGAAATGCCCGCAAGATCCCGGCGTCGCATTTTTGTCTGAGTTGTCTGAAAGGAAATACGTCGCCTAGAGGGGGGTGAATAGGCGAGGAGCACTTTTTACAATTTAGGCTTGATAAATACGGAATAAAACTTAGTGTTTAACTTATCAATGACACAACCTAAATATACTAGGTTCACCTATGTGCACCAACAACCTAAGCTATGCAAGACAAACAACAAATGGATAGCAAGGTAAAGAACTTCAAGCACGATGGCTATCACAAAGTAAAGTGCATAAGTAAAGAGCTCGGGTATAGGGATAACCGAGGCACGCGGAGACGATGATGTATTCCCGAGTTTCACGACAAAAGGTGTACGTCTTGTTGGAGAGGTGTGAGCAACCACAACAGGTTTGCTCAACGCCACAAAGGCCTCACCTTCTTCTCCGATGAACTCGACCACAAAGGTCCGAGTCCACCTTCCACTATGAACTCCTTTGGGGCGGAGAACAATCCCGTACAACAACCTTGGGGCACACACCCACAACCGAATTGGGGGCTCCCAAATGACCACAAGAGGTCTTGACCACAAAGGTCCCAACTAACCACAAAGGCCTTGACCACAAAAGGTCCTATGCCACAAAGGCGGCCACTAAGGCGTCTAGGGTCCAAGACCCAAGAGTAACAAGCTCACGAATTTCACCACCACGAATCCTTGTGGAGGGCTCAAACCGATGCAAGATGCAATGGCAAGAACACACAAAGTGCTCAAGTCCTTCACTCTCAAATTCCAACAAAGCAACAAATGCTTATGGGGGAATAAGAGAGGAAGAACCAAGAAACCACAAAGGAGACAAATCCTACACTCCCAAATCCCACCACAAGCAACTAATGCTTATAGGGGGATAAGAGAGAGCAAGAACAAAGGGGGAGAACCACAGAGGAACTCAAAGATCTAGATCCACTAAGTTCCCCTCACTTAGAGGAGATATGGATTAGTAGAATTGTAGATCTAGATCTCCTCTCACTTTTCCCTCAAAGATATGCAAGAATCATGGGAGGATTTGAGAGGGGGCAAGCTTTCCCAAGGTCAAAAATGGCAAGAGAGAGAGGGGAAAGTCGTCAACCTGAGGAAGAAGAAGGGGAGGGGTATTTATAGCCCCTCCCTGATTTCTAGCCGTTGGGAATCTCCAGTCCGGAAATTTCCGAACTAAGGTACGGAGATTTCCGGACCCCGGAAATCTCCGGTAGGAATTCCGACCCGAGCTGAGAAAAGATCAGTGCTGAAGGCAAATAAGACTTGGCGAAAACCTGCAACTTGTTGTCAGGAAATATCCGAACAAGGGTCGGAGATTTCCGGACCCCGGACATCTCCGGGAGAAAATCCGAAGGAAATCTGATCTAAGTCAGTACGCAACTGAGATCTGGACTTGGTAAAAATCTTCTTCCACTCGGAGATCTCCGGACTGGGGCTCGGAAATCTCCGAGCACCGGAAATCTCCGAGCAAGGTCCGGACATTTCCGCCCCTTTGAAAAACTGCAGAAACAACAGAACTGAAAGAACTTTTGCAAATAAACTCCGAATGATTTGAGACCAACTCCGTTGGAAAGGCACTGACAAGGAAATATTGCAAACCATAAATAGAGCAAAGTCTCCACACATGTGAAGGTGTGGAACTTTCCTCACGGTTGAACCGGTAATATTTCCACACCGAAAACGTAACGAGTTTTCCAATCAAAAACCGTTTTCGAAGAACTTGGTCTTGTCATGAAGATCACGACAAGCACCAAAAACCAACAAGGAGAAAAGCCAAATAAGAACCAAGAAATATGAAATGCTAAGAATGCAAAGGTTTGAGCTCTCCACAAAGATGCGATCAAGTTACTCACTCGAGAGCCCCTCTTGATAGTACGCCTATCTATCCTATAGCCCTATCAAGATCATACCTTTGCCTTGAGCAATCCACTTGAGCTAGATGATGACGATCTTGATCTCTTCAAGTGGACCACCTTTCTTGATTGCGCTTGCTAGCACATGCTTGATGAAGACTCCTCCATATACTCCCCCATACTCCATCATGGGAGAGTCTTGCTTAGCTCCGTCTTCATGTCTCTGACAGCTTCCCTTGGTCTTGCACTAATCAACCTTGATGACGATCATGGCATGACATCATCCTCCATGAGCTATATGAATTGATCTTCTTGTTGCAAGCTCATGGAAGATACCATCTTTCTTTATATAGGTGATGGCTTGACAACTTCAAGCCATACTTGCAATATGCTCAAAACACACATTAGTCCTTAGGGATTGTCATTAATTACCAAAACCATACATGAGGGCACATGCCCTTTCGTTGTCCACCCTTCGAGGTGTTGCTACATGCGCGTGCGTGTCCTCTTACAGTGTCCGATTGCCGTGCTCCTACGTGCCACGACTTCCCGCCCACTTCCACGACACCGACAAACGACGATGACCCGGTTCCGCGACGACTACTTCCCCGACGACGACTACTTCCCCGACGACAGCTACTTCTCTACGCACCGAAGACGTCGGTTTCGAACCCTAGTTCACCCGATCCGACGTACGGACCCAAACCCTAACCCTACACCTATTTTATTAAATGTCATCTATCTTGTGCATTTTGCATCATAATTACATGTGTTGCATCTCTTGGGTTTGCGGGTGTAGCAAATCACCTAAATAATAATTATGGAATGTGTGGGGTAATAAATATAAAATGCCCTATTCCATTTAATTTAATTAGATCACCCATGCCATGTGTTGCCATGCTAACCAACATTTAATATTGCTGGTAAATAAATAACTTGCACCTGAATATTAATTGTTGGAATCCCGGTTCCGCTTAATTTGGATTAAGTGCATCTCGCATTGCATCTTGCCATGCCATGCATCATTCTCATATGATCATGTTGGTCTTTGCCGTAGCTATAAGATGCATCTTTTACGCTTTCCAGTGTTTGTTGCTTCTTCGCGGATACAACGTTGAGATGTGTGAGCAACGACAAGATCTGCTTCCATGCGGGATTCCAGGCAAGCAAAGTTTGCTTGTTTATCTATACATTGTCTTTCATTCCTGCTGTTGATCTTTGCTACCCTAGTATTCGATTCTTATCGCGATCCCATCACATGTTTATCCTGCAGCCCATACAACTTTACCCCCACATCCCATCACATGTTGTTTGTTTATCTGTTGGCCTTGCAAGTCGTAGCGCATGCTTAGAGTTGTTTGTGCGAGTCGTCTGTTGGTCTTATGTTTCATCTGCTTAGTATGATAGATTTTTCTACCTTAATAAATGTTGTATTATATTGGGATATTATAATTAAAAGATAAGGCACCAGGCAGAAGGCCTTGCGAGGTGCTTTGTTCTGCTCAGTGCCGACCTAGGAACTGAGATTTTGTCCTCGGAGCCAATTTTGAGCGCACTAACCACTTGTGGGAGGCCCTATGGAGCCCCCCTCGACTTTGAACGGATCTACAGCTTGTCCATGTGCCGCAACTAGTTCGGGTTTTCCATTTGCTCATATCCATGTGCATGATGACGATGATTGATGAGAGGTTACTTGATACAGGGGGTCATAAAGGGGTGGTGCACGCAAAGCGGACAGTTCCTACTGTGGTTTGAGCCGCATGGCGCGCATATACAAACTAGTGAGTCCGCAATTGAGATTCGGCCGGACTCCTGACGCGGGTAATAACTCATATGGGTGGCACTTGGACTTGCTGTAGTGAAGGAATGAGTCGTGTTGAGATGCCCTGATGCTTGCTTGGGTTGATCATACGATTATGGGTACAGTAGTGCACCCCTGCAGGGTATAATCTTATCGATGAGCCGTGTCCACGGTTATGGACGACTTTGGTGATGATGCTGACTAACAAGATCTAGACAATTTACACCTAATTAATGTTAATTAATTTGATTAGTAATATAGAATTACTTTCACAAATCAATTATAACTAAAACTGTTCAACGTGTGAGTTTCCCGAATTGCTTCCTCATACTTGGTTGAGGGGGTTAATCCGAGAATGGGTTATGTTTGGTGTTAGTGGTAGATGTTTACTTTATGTGCTCTCTTATCCCTTTATGATTAGACGGAAGTTGTAGCGTGTCTCTTTAGGTTGCTAGTGTTGCTGCCGCTAAGTCCACCTCCCCTATGTTTTGAGAGATGGTGTAGAAAGTAGGCAAGTCGGTTATGGGCCGGAGGCCTTCGGTCCCTAGCTGGTCCTGTTTGCTTCCGGATGGGGCAGCTGCGCTATGTCGTGTTGGGTTTTCAATAGGCTGTCATCATTGTCGTGGGAATTGTTCCATGACGCGGTACAAAATCGAAATTCATTTTAAAAAGATCTCCTTCATGAAGATTCATATGCGCGTACTCTGATCCTGACAAGTGTCATAATTTTGTTCGTTTTTACTTTCACTTTTTTCCATGCGGTGATAAGTGAAGCCTTCCTAGTGTGGACAGAGTGTTGTACATGCAATTATTTTAAGATTTGTTTTTTTAAAATGAAATATCTTAAGAACCGTTTATCTGACTTACGAAATGTTTTCACTTTTAAACTAGTAGCGTCGAGATCTTCATAACTAGATCTCATATGATAGGTTTTGACAAACTTTTTTTCTACTTCGGATTGTGTAGGTTTGTACAACCTAAATGTAGTTATACGTACAATCTGAATTTTGTAGTTATACGTACAACATGTTAGGTGTAGTTGTACTCGTACATCCCGAATATAGTTGTTGTATAACCCGGTCTGTGTTGCTGTACAAACCGGGGCGTACCGGTCTGTGTTGGTATACAACCCGGTCTGTGTTGTTGTACAATCCTATCTGTGTTGCTATACTAATTAAGATTATCTGGATCTAGAAAAAAAGCTGGGACCCTTCGTAGCTAGGATCGTGCGGGATGCTACGCTAGCTATTGTACGCGACCTAGGATCGCCGGGTATCGTTTTTTCCCGGACAGCTGACGGCGGTCGAACCTTGCGTCGACGACGGAATCAGACCTTCGGCCTTTTTTAGGTACACCCGTACAAAATTCTTACATAATGTGATGCAAAATTCTCAAAAGCAATTTTTTTTTGAAATTTTCATGTATCTTCTCTATCTAAATAGGAGCACCCCACTACATGATTTATCTCAACATGTAAGCATGCCATATCAACAAGTCTCTAATTAGTCCACCTCATAAACCATTCACATTTATCTTTAACCTATGAGTTAATTTTTAAACAAAAAAATTAACCTATGAGTTAATCTTTTAAAAAAAATGGAACGACTCAATCCATATTACTTACAATAGAAGATTTTCTAATATATATTATTATGAAATCCCGCAGTAACGGGGTATTATCTAGTATTAAACTAACAAAGAGTACACGATTACATTAAAGCTAAAATAGACTAGAAAATCTATGCGATCTTAAAACCCTTTCTTCATCCATGACACAATATTGTATTTTCCGAAAGAAGCTGTAGAACAACGTCAAAACCATCAAACCACACACCTGCGAACAACGACAAAACGACAAAACCACCAAAACACACATATGTGAGTATCACAAAAAAAACCATAATGTGATGCAAAGAGAGTAGTTCTCTTGTTGACCTAGACTAGATCCTGTTAACAAGACTCAGTCCATGAAACTAGGACGGAGGGAGTACGCTCGGGGTTACCTCGTATTTAGGGGATCTAAGAATGATGATGGGGTATTTATCTAAAAAAATCTCAATCTTCCTTTTTTTAGAGTAAATTTCACAAAACCACAGTTTCAGGTCAACTTATAACACTTAACCCCAACTTTTGAACAAACTTTCACAATACCACAACTTCTGATGCAAACAACGTCAGACTCATGTACATATACCGTATAATTGTCTAACTCACGTACGAGCCCAACTTATAAGTCCAGCGTGGCGCACTTGCATGCCTCCGTGGACCAAACCGATCTGAAAGCGTGAGTCAACCGCCTCTCACGCCCTAATCAAGTTCCTTCTCCATCGGTACCTGCGGTTTGCTCTCCTGATCGCATCTACTGGACGGCGCCGACGCTCTGCTCGCGGCGCAGAGCCATGGACTGGAGCTTCGATGCATCTGGAATCGAGTAGGACCACGTCTCCCTCTCGTCATGGTCCATAATCCGGTGGGTTTGGGGAATTAGGGTTGAAGGTAAAGGAAAAAAAAAGTGAGGCGTCTTAAGTGTGAACCAATGGTCGAAGTGTATTTGAGGATTCTAATTTCGTGCCATGTTTGTACCAGTTTGAGGTTTATGTCAAGGTTCCATGGATTTAAGGTTAGGGTCGTGTTGCTGCTTTAGCTCATATTAACGTGTATGTTTCTGCTTGCAGTGATGATGATGAACGTTGGTTGGTCAGCCTGTTTTCCGAAGGCCGAGAAGCTGTGCAAAGAACAATTGGACATTCTGACATAACTCATTGGAAGCTAGTCAGTTTGGTTTGTTCAGCTGGTTACAATGTCAACGACTTCATATATTATGTGAAAGAAGAAGGGAGAGGATTGGCTGGGTTGGAGGTTCTGGACAGCAATGAGAAGGTTACAGCGATGATGATTCAGTACAAGAACATTAAGAGATTAAATCTGACAATCATGAGAGGATTGGATCTAACATCAAGACAGCCAGATTCCATAGAGCGTGCTACTCAAGAAAGTGTCAACCAAGCAAACCAAGGTAGCAAGTCAAATTCAGGGAAGCAAAAATCAAGTGCATATGAGGAAGAAAAACATGTGTCTGAGCAAGAAGAAGAGGTGGCTGATAAAGGAGATACGACACAAGATTTTGATGAAGAAGATTTGCACAATATTGCCCAATTAAAGAGGCAAAAGGAAGACCCCGATGAGCACATGGAGGGTGACACGGATGTTGAGGATATGTTCCCCATGGTAGATGACGCGCCTATTATCACAATTGAAGATGAGGTAACTGGTTCTAGCAATGTAGTAAAGAAGAAAGCGCTTGCCGCTAGAGGGGAGAAAAGAAAAAACATGGCTAGTAGAAAGGCTGCGCTTCGTAAATCACAAGCTAAGTCTAGAGATGAAACAAGTTCACTAGTATTTGAGCTCTCAGATGCAGGCAGTGAGCATCCTGAAGATTACTTAAGTGATTTCTTCAAAAAGCCATTCTACCAGATTGCGTACAAATATGTAATTTTTCCTGTACCTTCCAAGGAGAACTGGACAAAGACAGACTCACCTGACATTGACCCACCAATATTCTTAAGACATCCTGGAAGACCAAAGAAAAATAGGATAAAGGGTGTTCATGAGGTACCACAACCAAGTGGCAGGCATAGGATGACAACAACTACATGTTCTAACTGTCGTACACTTGGGCACAAATACACAAATTGTTCGAAGCCTTTGAGAGCAGATTTGGAGATAAGAAAGAGCAAGCACAAGGTTATTTTAATTCAAAGTTAGGCGCTTGTACTATATTTTGCTTTAATTCATAAATTAACTTGATCTCCCTTTCCTTCAGAGTAATAGGAAAGCCCAAGAGCATAGAGCCGAAGCAGGAGAGAATGTAGCAGAAGCTCATGCTGACGAAGAACAACAAGTACCACCTGCTAAAGTAATTAGAGTTAGAGGAAGAGATAAAAAGAGAGGAATATCAACTGTTGTTGAGGAACAACAACCAGTTGCGAATCATTCCCAAGAAGATTCATTTGATGTACCGACACTTCTAGTTAGAGAGAAGCTACCAGTGATCAGAGGATCAAGTATCCCACAGCCGTTGGCAACTATTGAGAAGAATTTGTAGTGCAATCTTTTACTGAAATTACACACTCAAATATAGCTTAAGTCTCTTTTGTTACATCATGTTTGAGCACAAACAAGTGTGGATACTCATAAGTTTATTTGGTAAATTAGATTCCATATGAAAATTGCTGAAATAAAATATCCTTTGTGAGATTGTTGTGTGAGAAATTATTGTGCATTGTGTAGCAGTTTGCAAGTGTCAAACTGTACATATTTGTTGTCCATGCATTCATCCTGCCATTTTGTTCTATACTTCTCTCCACAGAACATATCATCTATGTACACCTAGTATGTACATGCACTCGTTTTGACAGAGAAAGATCACTCTTGTTTCATTGCCAATATTGTATAGTTAACTTATTTAGTACAAAAGTGGGATATACATGCTACACAAACAACCCAGTACAAGATATTGACAGCCGCATCTGAACTCCATACAATTTCAAGCAAACAATATCCAAATTCCTGTACTGATGCTCCAACTTCGGTCATCTTCGTCTTTTCAGCAAACTGAAGCTCCAACTTCAGTTCATCTTGAAAAAAATAACTCCATCTTGCATCGCGGCCATCCTCAGAGTCCAAGACGCAATGCAACCGATATACAAACACCTGAAATTCATGAGAAATCGATTTGCAACTGAACGAAACCCTTACCATAATTGGAATCCCCGAATCCTAGTTGAAATTGAAATAAACAACTAATGCAATCACCTGTTCACCGCAGCAGCAGAGCATCTGTGGCGGAGCAGTGTGGTGGAGGCGAGGTGGATGGGCCGAAGCGGAGGGGCGGACACGGTGGGGAAGAGGCGTAGGGGCGAGCGACAACGTTTGGGCAGAGGCGGTAGCAGCGGCGGCAGAGAGGAGTCGGAGGAGGGAGCATCCGTGGCGGCGGAGAGGAGCAGCGAAGGCGGAAGAGGGAGCATCCGTGGCGGTGGAGAGGAGCAGCGAAGGCGGAGAAGGGAGCAGCAGTGGTGGCGGAGAGGGGCGGCCATGGCAGCGGAGGAACTCGCAGCTACCGCTTGAGCCTATACGAACTGAATTTAGTTGTTGCAAGCCTGTAAGCCACAGAGGCATGCAAGTGCGCCACGCTGGACTCATAAGTTGGGCTCGTACCTGAGTTAGACAATTATACGGTATATGTACATGAGTCGACGTTATTTGCATCAGAAGTTGTGGTATTGTGAAAGTTTGTCCAAAAGTTGAGGTTAAGTGATATAAGTTGACCTGAACATGTGGTTTTGTGTAATTTACTCTCTTTTTTATGAACGTCTGAGGAGGGGGCAGCAGGTGTAGCATGGCGTGAAGGGATTTAGTGGAGAGGAGCAGCAGCCTAACGGGGACAGTGATTAAATCCTGCCTTGACGCATTGCCTTTTTTAAAGGTGTGTGCTCATGTTCTACCGACAGTGTTCGTGCAATGCTTCAAGATAATGTTTGCTACACCAAAATTGCTATTCCATACTGCTATATGTGCTACTCTTTGATCGGTGCAAAAGGCAGATGGTTTTGCTCGTCATAGTTATCATCAATTTGTTACTGCCTGATGATTTTGTGGTTTATCTTGCACTGTGATATCTAAATTGTACTCATATATGTATTGCTTGAGACTTGAGTCCCTTCCTCGCCGGCAAAAGCACATCATGCCTTAGACCTTGTACAAGGATGCTTAATGAGGTGATTACAAAAATGAACCGAACATTTTTCAAAGCATCAATGTTTGTTTACTTAGGAGAGGTGTCAAGTTAAGTTTTTTCTTGTGTAAATAAGCACTAGTTTTTAACAAAAGTCGGTTTATTTTGTCGTGGTGTAGGCGATGGTTTGTAAGCATGTCGTGGTTTTTTAATGGTGTGTTGTTAGAGATCAAGTCATTACGATTCCAGTTTAATACTCCCTTGGTCCCAAATTGAGTGTTACGCTTAAATATAGATGTAAAAAAAGGCTAGATACACCTATATTTGGACAAATCAAAGACACCTATTTCTGGACGGAAGGTGGTACTAAATATTTTTGAATAGTGAGGGTAAGTGGATCTTTGGCTATTGGGAATCAACACACTATATATGCTTCAAAAATGGTACTAATTTTCCTTTTAAAACGGATAACGGTTTTTTGAATAAAAAATGTTTGTATTCGTCTAAGAATGTTTGTCCAAAAAATGATTCTCCTTGACTTCAAAGAAAAAATCTATAATAATTATGGAAAACCCCATAACGCGCGTGTGCGCTTTTCCCTCCCACGGCGCACGCACCTGTCGGACATAAACAAGTGAGGATGTAAAACTGGTTTTGATTTTTTTAAAGTCTTTAACTTTCAAAGTGAACGTTCAAATTAAGATCGGTTTGCACCATCGTGTTTCTCGAAACGTTATCTTCGAAAGTAGATCCCATATGAGTATGTTTTGACCATTATTTTTCAAACGCAATCTTGTATTATAAACTTTCTTTTCTATCAAAAAGCAACTTTCCTCCTATAATTGTCTTTTGTGATACAAATTTTGTTCAACTCGTCGATTCATTGTACAAATGAAAATTTTGATCATAAGGTGTTTTTTCATGATAAAATTTATTTTTAAAGTTTTCTTTTGTGAAATCAACTTTGAAATATTTGCATTTTCTATCACGATGTAGCTATGTAATATACAGCAACTTGAAAATAACCTTTTATATGATAAACTTAATTTCATCCAAAAAAACAAAAAAATGGCATACTGCAATCTGGTCTATCGACGTGCATAGTACTACCACATTTTCTATTTTTTAAGAGCAACTTCTATGCCATAAAGTTTGTATAATAAATTTTCAAAATATTGATACAATTTTGTTTTAACTTGTCGGTTCTACAAAAACAAATTTTGACCAGAAGTTGTTTTTTTATGATAACAATTGGTTTTCAAAATATTTACAAAGTCAACTTTTGAAGTATAAACTTGTTTTTTAACAAAATCAGCTATGTAGTATCCACTAGCACAAAAAGAAACTTTGTATTATAAAACTGCTTTGAAAAGAGAAAATTTTGTTTCTACTCCAATGATCTTTTTTTTCAAAAAACAATTTATTGGTCAAGACACGTTTTTCTAGCATATACATTTCACTTTCTCTCACGTTCTGATTTCTAAAATCAACTTTCATGACAAAAACAAAGTTTGTACTATAAATTTTCTTCTATAAACAATAAATAATGTGAGGATGAGTGGGGATATGTTTTCAAATCCAAGCAACGGTCAATAAGTTTATGGGAGACTGTCATGCTCCTTGGCATGAGACATTCGAAATAATATCTCACATTATATACTCCGATGAATATTTTCTGAAAGCAACTTTTAGATAGAAAAACATGTTTTTACCATGAACTTGCTTTACCATGATAAAAAGTTGCTTTTTGAAAAATAAATATCAGAACATGTCCATGGGAGATCTGGTTTTGTAGATCTAGTCACGAGTAACACTGCGGTCAAAATCGATTTTGATTTGGACGCTTGGTTTGAAAGTTCTACATTTTCTAAAGTTTAGACTAGTCTTTTGTGTGCCCTTTACAAGTGAGATTGCATGGGTGCAGAGGAAGGGAATCTTTTCCTTTTATTTTGACTAAAGAGTTAGGCATACATGCACCCACATAGACGTGCGGTCCCGCGATTCCTTAGCGCTTCCTTTCCTCCATGTGCGCTCTGGCTGGAAAAGCGCGCGTGCGCTCCCAGCAGGGTCCAATAAGTATTACGTGTATATAATTTTTTCTTGCAAATATTTGACCCGGTGAACAATGAAAGCCATTGGCTGATTTTTTATAAGAGTACATCGCAGATCTTGTTTATCCGAATGACAATTTCAGAACTTTTCGATATCTTTTCGAAGTACTATTGTTTTTTTGTATATAGTGTAGCAACCCATATGAACGAAATAGACCAATGATGTTCACATCGGAGAAATGATGCTGAACACACGGGAATCAAGTAGAAATTAAGTAGAAATTGCTAACAACTAATTCTTCAAGTAGAAATTAAGTCACAGTGAACAAATTTTAGCAATTACTTAATCTCTACCGTTTGACTAACCTTACTTCTTTCAAATTTTGTACTGCCGCACACGCGCGCACATTCTCGCTGGATCACTGCGTGGTCAGCGATGCCGAGTCGGCCGAACCGTCGAAGAGCGCCTCCATCTCCTCGAGGCTCCTCCCCTTGGTCTCCGGCAGGCAAGCGTAGACGAACACCCACGCCGCCGCCGCGCACCCCGCGAAGATGTAGAAGCTCCCGGCCATGCCCACCGCCTCGTACAGCGAAATGAACGTCATCCCCACCACCGCACTCATCACCCGGTTCATCGCCGTGCCGATGCCCGTGCCCTGCGCGCGAAGACGGAGCGGCAGGATCTCGGATCCGTACATCCATATAACCGGCCCGAATCCCAGCGAGAACGTCGCCATGAACGCCGACGCTGCTGCCACGCTCGTCGCCGCCGCCCACCACGCAGCATTCGTGTCCGCCGCCGGCGAGACGCGGAGTGAGAAGCCTAGAACGAGCAGGGATGCAGCCATGCCGCCTGCGCTTGATAGCAGCATGGGGCGACGGCCGAGCTTGTCGGAGAGGAAGAGCGGGATGACGATGGATACCGTCTTGACGAAGCCGAGGAGTATGGTTGCGCCGAGCACCGCGCTCTGCGAGGTGACACCGGCGCGGTTGAACACCCGTGGCGCATACAACACGAGCGCTGCGACGCCGGAAGCCTGCTGGAAGAACTGGAGGCCGAGGACGGCGAGCAGCACGCGGCGCACTGACGGTGTCGGCCGGATCAGCAAGTCGCGCCAGACGCTTGTCGAAGGCCGGGCCTCCTTCTTCTCGTCGCCGGAGACGGCCTGCTTTGGGCTCTCTTGGGCGGAGGAGGCGATTTCCCGGAGGCGGCGGTCGGCGAGGGCCACGTCGCCAGTGGTGCGCTCGAGGACTCGGCGGGCTTCGTCGTGGTGGCCGTGGAGGACCAGCCAGCGCGGGGTCTCCGGCATGGCGAGCAGAGCGGCGACCGCGAGAAACAGCGGCGGGACGGCGCCGACGCCGATCATGAGGCGCCAGTTGAGGGACTCGGGGAGGCCGGCGAAGGCGAAGTCAGCGATGTAGCTGAGCAGGATGCCCGAGTTGCCGGCGATCTGACGTAGCAGGCATAAAAAAGAGTGTTAGGAACATCGTGTATTGGCAAATTTATGATGAACGACACCATGACAGTGAAAATGAAACTCACACACCAAGCTAGATCTTTGTGATTATTCTTACACATGAATCTAGATTAAAACCTTTGCACCTTTTTTTGTCTTTGAGATAGTACTAATTACAGCTGTAACACAAAAAACCATCTTATAGTTGATATGACTTTCTGATATTTTTTTATCAAAACAAATTGATATAAATGGCTTTAAAAAAATCGCCGCGACGAATCAATTGAACAACTATCAGAATAGCAGTTCAGCTCGAGGAACAAATGTTGTAAATTTTGAGCATGAAGAATTTTTTGTTGATGTCATCGTTTACGTCATGAGATGTATTAATTCTTAGACGGAAAGTTATATTAAAAAATAAAATCTTAGAGGAAAGAGTGTACCGTGCCATTAATTGCGATAGCCTAGTAGGGTCCTTGTTCTATATATACTTCATTGTAATGAACTGAACACATGATGCCACCGCATTTGGCGATGGAACCGTGCAAATACGGAAGGGTATGGCAATGACATATTGAACCGTGCTGGTACAATTAGATAGGTACGAGCAAGACCAACCAGCCAGAACTAAGAGTTTGGTAAAAACATCAGTACTAAAATGGCAAAATTCGAAATTTGGAGCTGTGGTCCATATACATTCAGCTCCGTCCTGGACATAAACCCTTCGAAAGCGAACGGGTAGATATACCATCACCAGCCCTCATTGTAGTTCAGTCTTTCAACCGATTTGCATTGGTACAACTTGTCGCAAAGACAACAATTTATGGTGAATTCATCCTGTCCGTCCAAGTGCCAACGGATCACGTACTAGGATAATAACTGTACATTACATCAGAGAAGTTCGATTCGATTTGCTCTCCAACAAAAAGATTTGATCGTTATCACTTTAATAATTCCATATGGCTCAGTTAGACGTGACCCAACTGATTTTTATCACACAAAAATTTGTGGCTCTTAGACCTCTATCTCTTTTCTGATGTGAAACATCTTTCAGTGGTTAGAGCAGTCTTAGCATTATTTTTCTCTTCACCACGTTCGAACAGATCCAAAAATCCTAGGATCTCACCTGGAAAATCCTAGGATCTAGTGCGATCTCTCCAAAAATATTCATATTTTACTGACATGGATATGCCCTTTCATTAGGATTTAGGATCTAGTGAGATCAACCTACCCCAAATTAGCTATTAGCTAGTTAGCCTCATGCCCTCATACAAGCATTGCACTCGGGAAGCATCTAATAATTCGTTAAGCGATGAGATGAACACGCTGGAATCGAGCAAACCTCGGGGATGGAGGAGAGGAAGCCGCGCGACGCCGCCGGCGCCATCTCCGCGATGTAGACGGGCGCGACGACGAGGCCGAACCCGCACGCGACGCCGGCCACGAGCTGTCCGGCCATGAGCACCGCGTAACCCGAGGCCGCGCTGGTGATAGCGGAGCCGGCGAAGAACATGGCGGCGGAGAGCGCCATGGTGCGGCGGCGCCCGGCCCGGTCGCAGGCCCATCCCGCCGCCAGCGAGCCGACGAGAGAGTAGATGCTGGTGGCGCCGATGAGCACCTCGATCTGCGCGTCGCTGATGCCCAGGTCGTCCTGCACGAACTTCTGCGCCCCGCTCATCACCCCGCGATCTGCGAACGGAACCAGATGCACAGATTAATCACGACATGAAATTGATGGAGCACCACATGCATAATCCAGGGTAAGAGAACCAAAATAGTTTCCGAATCTATCTGTTCACGCGATTAATTGACGGATATCTGGTACCTAAGATCCAAATTATCTGTGGATGCAAAACTTATAGAAAGAAAGATACACGCATGCATGGCCAGCATGCATGCTAGCTTGAATGAAGAGGTTTGTTTGCTTACTGTAACCGTAGATGATTGAGATGGCAGAGGCGACGAGGGAGCAGACGAGCGCGTAGGCGCTTCCGGCCGCGGCGGCCGCCTTCCCGGCATCACCGTCGCCGGGGAGCAGAGGCGCCTCGAGCTCGTGCTGCTGCCGTTGATCCTTCTCCATTATTCTATATCCAAAAAAAAAAAAATACTAGTTGACCGCCACCGTCGAGCCTCAGGTAGAAGGATGTCGAACGTTTAATATTTCTTTTAGAGAGATGGCACAAGGAGTTTTCGATTTAGGATCGATCGATTTGGCCGCTTATATAGGACCCGCATACGGCCACGACGCTGTTCCTAATTGATCACGTATTCATGGCGTGAATAGAGATTAATAAAAACTGTTTACCTGAATCGAGTGTCGGCTCTGGCCCGTTACACATGGGGGACTGCTAGGTGTCGTCCGGCTGATGGACCTTACTAAAATCTGAGATCTCGAGAGTCTGATCTTCATAGCATACTGCATGCAACAACTGTTTTGTACTATTGCAACAATTTTGTCCATGTAGGTTAAGACCGCACGACTAACATTGCAACATTTTTGGTGTTTGCACTATATATTCTCGCCTTTGTACTAGTTTTCCTTCGGTGTCCTTCGAGTGGCCAGCTGTGGTTTGGCGACCAGCTAAAAGTGAGGTCTCAATTTCTAGATCGGTCAAACATGTTGTATTTGCGGACCAAACGCCCTTGGGGCAATGTGTAGGTTCCTACGTTGTGGTGGATGTGTATCAAACTTGATAGATGTGGTTGCTATTCGATAAATTATAGGCATATTTAAATTTGGATTGTTTCGGTTGGATTGAATATATGATGTCTATTTTTTTTTTTTTTGCCACAAGTGGAGCTAGCTCCTGACGACCCCGGGCGGCTGCCGGGTCGTCCGGCAAGTGCCCTCTGATAATTAGCTTAAGCATGACAGTTAGTTCTGATACATGTTGGGGCAAATGATTGGCCACCATTGCGTCCACGGGCTTTGCCTAGGCTCCATGAGCCGGCTGGCTCCGCCGCTGTTGATTGCGTTTGTTGAATATGAATCATTCAAATGATTGGTAATATTTCATATAATTACTTGAAATGTTTTTTTACAATGGATAAAATATTTGTGGGGTGTGGGAGAGAGGGTTTATATGGCCTTATATGCAAACGTCGTGTCGTATGTATCTCATCGACCTGTATCTATGATCACTCCTAATCTGAAAATTTTAAGCTCATGCGCTTTTGCCCATTGGAGCAACTCTAACAATTGATACGTGACATGCGTGATAGTTTTGATTTAAAAGTAAATAACCAAATTTTATAAGTTTTTTTAAATCTATTTAGACATGTGTCAATTGTTAGAATTGGTCCACGCGATAAATTTGTAGACCGGGTTTACAAAATTATGCTCACCAGCTAGTAATTATGTATGGACGTTCGGACGAGGTTTCGTGACGTTCACATCAAACCGTCTCGATTCTCTGGTACTCCCTCAATTCTAAATTAATTAACTCAGATTAAAAAACTCAGAACAGAGGGAGTAAGTAGTATCTATTCTGTCGTGTTGCGGTCGATGGCTATTCGTTTCCGGGGAGGGTTCTACTTGCGCCTCGCCTCGCAGTGGTGCAGTTGGTTTACTCGAGCTGATTACAGAAGAAAAACTGAAGTCAAATTTTCTTCCTTCTGTTAGGTTGTTAGCTTTTGTCATGTTGTGTTTAATTCTACTGCTGACATGATGAATGATCTTCTATATGTGGATATGCATGCAGCATGCATGCTATTGAATCAGTTCCACGCGTCTGTGGATAGCGGCGGCACCTTTTTTTATAGAAGGAGCCCTTGTGGTTTGTCTTGATAAATAATTGAGATGTCCAGCTGCGGTAAAGCTGGTGACAAGAATAGTTAATGTTTTCAAATAAAAATTCTAAATATTTAACTAAGTACAACTAGAATAAGTCAAACTAAACAAGATGATGGCAGTATATAACCTGTCATAAGTAAATATATATAAAAACTTTTGGTTTCAATCACGGATGCACTTATAAGAAAATATACTCGATTTTAGAGATAACCGTGTAGACGAAAATGATTCCCGGTGTTCATTTAGCGGTGACGGAGCCACAGGGTATGCCGGATATGCATTAGCATATCCTGCAGCCGAGTCACACATACATGTATATATAAAAAAGGATCGATATATTGTAAAGCTGGCCATCTTAGTCGTGCGTAAATATGCAACCTAGCAGGAAAAAAAGACAAAACCAATCTCGAGTACAACTGTTCGCCACCGTGTTTATTCTCGTACACAGATTCATCTGAAAGAAAACCGACCAGATTGATCTAATCAAATCCCTAAGACGAGCGTACGTGAGTACCGCTGCCGGCAGCCACGACGCCTCACTTATTAGACTCTAGATTATAGGGGGCACGACGAGAAGCGATTTCTTCGGAGAACTTGATAGCAATCGCAAAATACTTGACTGTCGACACACTGCCTCAAGATTTTAGCTGGGCGGTACGGTAATTATGTAAATATAGTTGATTGTCTTTATTGATCGTGAGCATATATTTTATAGTTGTCCATATAGTTTATCTCTATACAGATATTATGTCATCTATGACTGAATTATGATTCTATTACCCCATAAGATTTTCTTATATATGCCGCACATAGACATTTATCTTACTTATATCATTTTTCTTTAGTGAAAACAAAGTTAAGAAATAAGATGAGTGATAGTATGTCGGATGATTTTCTAGTCACATACATTGAGTTGGATCTTTTACGAGGTGGATAAAGATGATACAGTGAAGACTTTCATGGCCTTAAGGAAGGCGTAAGCTAGAGAAGTCAAAGAAGTAGTATAATAAGTTTTGTATGCATATTTGAGACTACTAGTATGGGTTTTAAACTATTCAAATGGTTATTCACCTTTAGTATTTAATCTTTCGGTTATATATTATCTATTGCTTCTATAACGCAATACATTGCAAATATGTAATTATTTATTGAATTGCTAAATAAATTATATCGAAATGGTCAACATTTTTTGTGGCATACCCAATGATAAATTCCTGGCTCCACCACTCCCGTACTGAGCCGTGACAGCGGCAACGTGAAGAGCGTCGAGGTGAAGCTGGCCGCCCATCGTGAGACCCATGCGTCGCCCATCTTCTCCAACCCCTCAATCATGGCTTTGTTGTATTCCAAATAGATGTGATTGGGCCCCCTCCTAAGGCCCGAGCCTTTGTGGTGTGCCGTCCTAGGCCGAGTCGCTAGTATTCCTTAGTCGATCGAATACCTCGGACCCATGATCCTGTCACTAAGTATAATATTGCAAGTTGCAACTAGCCTGAGAGTTTAGAGTGTGTTTATTGTCACAATGAGGAGGCTATTAAGCATTCAATTTTTCGGTGTACGTTCGCTCCTTCAATATGGCCGGTCACCGAAATGGTTCCATACCTACCATGGTGTTGCAAATATATTTGGCAACTAGTCGGAGAATATGTTACAAGTTTAGCATTCTCATTAGGATGTAAGCGATAGTCGTAATATGCTCGGTTCGGGTATATAGAAATGATGTAATTTTAAGCACAAAATTTTTGTCCTCTGCAGGTTATCTACAGGTTTACTCATTTGTTTTGTCCGTGGTCGCTGCTAGAGTGGAGAACGTAGATCTGTTTATGGAGGTTAGACACGGTTGGGGATGGCGGTGAGGGATGTGGATTTGGCCTCTGCCAGTATGATATCTTCATGTTTTCTTGTATTGTGCTGGTTTTTTTTTTTTGGCTCTGAAAATTTACATTCTAATTATGCAGAGACTGGGTGTAAACTCTTCTAAATTATATCGTCGTGATGCTAAATTTTGCCTCTTTTATAAAGAAGAGAGTTTACATTGGGTTTATCTAGCCAAGCCCATGTAGTTTGGGACATGAGGCCTTGTTGTAGTTGTTGTCTCTGAATCACATTGACCGGTACTGAAGGGAATATGCCCTAGAGACAATTAATAAACATAGTTTATTGCCAATATCCCAAATCGTTCGTTATATGTTTTACACCATGCTATAACTGTATTAAGCGAAAACATTAATACATGTGTGGTTGATAAACAACCATGTCCCTAGTAGCCTCTACTAAGACTAGTTTCATTGCGCGATTGATGATCGAGATTTTCCGATCATAGGGCATGGCGCCGGTCGGCAATGGAAGTCATATCGTTAGGTGTAACGATGTGATGGACATACCCAGTATTTATAGGACATAGTCATTACGCCTTAAGACTGTGAGATCAACTCTTATTGTTATCCCTGGAAGATACTTTGATCGCACCAAACGTCATATCTTATATAGTGTGACAATGATAGGTGATACTTTTGGGTATCGGAAGGGGGTAGTTGAGATGAGGGGTCAATAGCGGGATTTGTCAGTCCGCATAGCCGGATAGATACTCTAGGGCCCACTCGGTGAGATTATGTCAAATGAGTTTGCAAACATGTGACTAGGTCACCAGCTGACATAATATCACGGACGAGTAGAAGATAGTGTTGTCGGTGACGAGATCATGCTAGGTATGGAGATATCTGAGAATGATGCTCGGACACGCTAAGTATCGCCATGACAAAGGGTTTAAGACTAGACGTCCAGGTTTGATAGAGAAAGTCATTCGTTATATCACATGGATTAATTCAAGGGGTCCAGGCCTACGAGTTAGTCGTCGATCATAGAGCAGTCTTGATCATACCTGTTATTATATCGAACCGCTAGGGTAACACACTTAAGGAGTTTCGACAAGACAACCGGAAAGGAAAGAGATCACCGGGAACGTCCCGGGAATGGTCCAATGGAGATCGGGCAGCGCCGAAAGAGTTTTCAGAGATAGAATAAATTATATATATTATGTTTGATATTAATTACTGTAATTAATATGCAAATATGATTTTATATATTTATTTTCGAATTTATTTAGGATGATTTCCCTAAATGGGCCTTCTGGTCGAAAGAAGGCCCAAGAGGGGGAAAATCCTCAAGGGGATTCGGTGGGGGGCATGGGGGCCGACCCAAGTGGCCAAATGGGCCCACTAGGGGGCCGGCGCACCATGGAGCCGCACCAGGAATGTGGGGATAGTCCCACATTGCCTGGTGAGGAGGTTGGCTCCCCCTGGGAGCCTATATAAGAAGGGGCACCCCTGTCCTTTTAATTCACCAATTAATTCCCAATTTCTCTCTCAATCTCGTGGTTCCCTTGTCGGAGCCGCGCCGAGTAGAGGAGGGGGATCTCTTCCCCCATAGCCCGCTGCCGTGCTGCTGGTGTTCCGGTCCAAGTCTTCTGCTGCTCGTCCTGGACTGGAGCTTCGGAGGCCGTCATCTCCACCGTATGTGTGTGACGCCCTGCGAGGTGCTGCGCTAGCGGTACTCGGAGGCCTACTTCCTCCACCCGACCTCGGGGTCATCTTCGTCGTCTTCGTTGCGCCGAGTTCTCCGCGACCTAGAGGTCGGCTACGTCGTCTTCGTCGTCAACACTCGTGCGGGAGCGTAATCCCCGCTATTCGGTCTACGAGGGTATGTATTCCGATCTCCGCCGTACTACTATATTTGCATAGTGTAGATCTTGGCTAGTTTAAGGATATCGTTGTTAGGAATTTTTTTGTTTTCTGCACACGATCCCCTTCACTGGTATCAGAGCCGATCTATCGTAGATATAGCTGTACGCTGTTAGAACCCGTGTTCTACACGGGGGCACCGTTCCTGTTATTTGCTACCCTCTAGCGTGCACTTGTGATTCCAGCGGCATCGAGTTGATGAAGCGGCCCAGACCGACTTTACGCGTATGCTTACGTGAGACTGGTTCCACTACTGACATACGGCTTGTACCGTATCTGGGGCTGGCGGGTGCCTGTTTCTCTCTCTTTAGTTGGCTTTGCATTTTCAATGGAGGGCCCGAAAGAGATGCTTAAACATGCAATTATTGGATCGTTGTTGTGGTCATAAGGTTCGTAGGTATGAAGCGGTTCTATTTACGAAAGCCCCAAGCCACGTAAAATATGTAAAAGATAAAGTAGAAGACTCTAACTTTATTTTGCAGGGGCTATGTGATATGGTCAAGTTAGGTTTATTAAATTGTTAATAAACTGCGGGCACCAAGAAGACCATGGCGCAATGGACTATATCACATTGCATTACATTTGATGTTTTGTGTGCATCTTATATTGTGTGATTGTGTGTATAGTATACATTAGTTACACGGCGGTAGCTATATAACATGATCCCTTCAAAATACCACTAGTGTTATCCCTCCAACGCGTACCACCAAGAAAGTTCTACGTTATGAGGCAGGCCGTGATGATCGGGTGTCAGACATCTCGTCGTTCGCATACAGTGGGTGTAAGCCATGTTGCACAAGCGTCAGCGTGGAGGATTTTGGTGGCGAGCCTAGCATATTCAGAAATATGGCCTCGGAACAGGGAGACCGAAAGGTCGAGCACGAGTCACAAAATTGGTGTGGCGGACTTTTGTCTACTCTTGAAGTTGTGCCGCCGGCTCTGATGATGAGGGGTGGTGCAATGGATGGGGGTCGTGTAATCGCTTAAACGACCAGGAGGGATGTTTGTTTGAGTGGGAGTTCAGATAGTTATTTTCTAAAATACTAGAACTCAGAATATAATGAACATACTCTGTTTTGCAAACCTTTGTAGATATTAACCATTATGATAGCATCTTTTTCAAATTAGGCGCATTCCTGCGTTTTGAGAAACTTAAAAGGTTGGGTCCAAACTTCATAGTTTTATTCTTTAGCTTGAGAATACTCCTTGTTTAAACCATTAGCTCTTTGTGTTACAATACCCGCTAGGAGATAAACCCGGAGATTCCGCTAACAAAAGATAATTTTGATTATCGGATTTTGTGCGGATGATATCATCATATTCCAGTGTATGCTATGATCTCTGCCATAAAGAACCAACGGTGGGTACGAGTTTTTAGATCGCGAACATATGATATGGTCGCTAAACTCGGTGTACCCCAAACGTTGGGCTGATGAAGTTTATCAGTACGTTGACTGATTGTCTTCTCAACCAAGATGGAAGAGAATACACACATTGAGGGAGCACGTGGCGGTCATACTTAATGACATATGTTCATGATTAATGAACATTGAGACGCCTCGCTCAGCTCAATTACTGGATGACAGACATCGTTGCCAAGTGCAAATCCTCTGTCATAGACTATGTCATGCAAGGGGAATCGTTCACCTTCATGGTTCTTGATTACGGTGAAAGTATCAAGAAAATGAAACAGATCGCCGGAAGTCATCAATGATGATGGTGTATATATGATATACATGTTATGAATGTTTTAGCTAATCAAGTACTCGCAGTAGTGACTAAGTTTTGAACTAGTCATGTATTGTGAAAAACCAGGTTTACTGCTTGAGTAGGTTGAAAGGATGAGGCGACATTGCGTGTTGATAATGGCAATCAAGTTGTTGTGATGGCCATAGACACTCTCCCTCTAGATCTACCATTTGGGTAAATTCTTTATGATCGCCTGTTAGTATGATCGTTACAAGTGTGTCTCCTCTAGCGAGACACTTGTTCATACATGATAATGACAAATTTGTGTCCTATATTTATGAATTAATGATCATATGCCGATTTGAATTTAGATGGTAGAAGCTCCCACATTCATAATATTAATGCCAAAGGATACAAACTTAATAAAGACACCACATATGTGTGGCACTACCGTTTAGTCATGTCAATGTTATATGCATTAGCTCCACACTGGATGGACCTACAAGTCCTAAGATTTTATCTTTTGACACTTGCAAAATAACCGTGACACCGTTTTCGGAAAGCGGGCATATAACTTATTGATAGTCATACATAGATATGTATGTGGTTCAATGAAGTAATTGACGGGTAGTGGAGACCTTTATTTCTTGAACTTCACTGAACGTTTTGAGTATAGCATGTTGAGAATTGTGCATTTCGGTGTATGTGAATCAATGAAGTACTTTAATGTGTAGTGGAATCTTTATTTCAAAGACTTCATAAATATTCGAGTAGATATATGGATATCCGCTCGGGGAATGTTGGCCTGGAAATTTTGATTCAATCAAACAAGTCTAGAATGAAGTAGGAAATAACCTTAACAAGAAAATCAAATTCCCGCGATGGATACAAAGGAAATAAAGATTTGAGTTATAATGTTGGCACATCATTGGAAGACTTGTGAGAAGAGTTCCACAAATTACGTCGCATGGAACACCATAGTGTTATGGTGTGTTAGGACATCGTAATTACACCCTATCGGATAGTGTGTGGTAAATAAATCTCTTACCGAATTATTTTGATCATTAGAGTCATATGGTAGAAACGTAAACACTCACGTTAGCAAATAGGGAAACCATTTGAATCCATGGAGACAATACCATACGAGTGATGGCATGGCTTTTAGTCTGGATTGTCATTTCAGCAATTTAGTGTTTCGATGTGATCAAACCTAAAATGGATTAATCTTTGTAGTGTACCGTACCTAAAGAGTTAGTTGGGTACATGTCTCACGACATAGGCAAAATCTTTGCCGGGATTTACCTTGCGAAAGAAATAGTTTCTTGTCCGAGGGTATAAGTGAGAAAGAAAGTAGAGCAAGACGAAGTTGGTGAACTTCTTCTCCAGACATCAGAGTGGCGCAATCGAAAGTGTTTTCGGTGTCAGGCTCCACAGCTTGAAAAAGCTGATGATTCAAAATCATGATGTTCTGAGCTCATACTAAGAGCGTAGGCATACAAGGTTGTGTTCCATACTGTGTGTTACGACAATCTTGCTATGAAGGTCATATTAATGGAATATGATAGACCTACGAACTACAAAGATGAGATGATGAACCTAAGTCCGAGAAATGACTATGAGTCATTTGTGATCCAAAATAAAATCCATATACGATTACCAGGTATTGACTTGAGAGATCTTCTTGATGGCATCTAGGATGTTAATAGTATATGGAATTTTATGAGAAAGTAGACATTGAGCAGATTCGATTTGTCGTGAAACAATTCCGACAGACCACATGAGAGTTTGTCTCAAGTGGCGAAGCCTAAATCTATTCTGGGTCGTTTAGCAATCACTATAATTTCGAATGAGAAATTGATAGATGGATAAGGAAACCATGTTTCTTAATAGTGTCATTAAGAAAGAGGTTGTGATCCTAAGGATGCTAAACATGTATGCAAACTTCAGTGGTCCATTCATGGGCTGAAGCAAGCATATCGGAACTGGAATCTTCACTTTGATAATGTGATCAAAGTATTTTGGAGTTGTCCAAAATAGTTGAAGAAACCTACATTTGCAAAGAAGTGAGTGGGAGCAAAGTAGCTTTCCTTGATCTTATATGCGAAAGGCATATTTGAGTGGGAGCTAAGTAGTTTTCCTTGATCTTATATGCGGAAGGCATATTTGAGTGGGAGCTAGGTGTCATTTGTGATTCTGTATGTAACGACATATTGAATGACACAGATCCTCTAGTAGAGTGTAAAGGATTATTTAAGTGATTAAATTTTCTATGAAATGAAGTTAGGAGTATTAGGCATCCGATTTATAATTGTATAGATCAGAAGGGGCTTAATAACATTATGTCGGAATATTTACTAAGTCAAGATTCTGAAGTGTTTCAGAATAGCACAAGTGAAGAAAGAGGTTCTTACTTGTATGACTAGGTAAAATGTTAAGTTTATCTTGTCTTTTTCAGTGATAGAAAATGATGTTCGACATTCTCTATATATCACACATAGAGTCTATCAGGCTGAAAGCTCGACTTGGTGTGACCCCAGTTCTTGGTTGAAGAACAGGTTCTAGAGTGATCCTTGTATGGATCAATGAACAAACGCTAAGTTTATTCTTCAGTGTCTATGAGAACTGAAGATAGGTTTTCTAGTAACGGGTAAGAGTGGAATGACAACTTGCCGTAAAGCGGTTACGATGATGCAAGTTATTGCACTGACCCATACGACTAGAAATCTCATATAGGAGATGTCCTTTATTTTGAAGATAGACATGGTTAGTTTGCGAAGTCGCATATGAATGCACTGTCGCATAATCTACATAGGTATAGAAATATATCGCGACTTCAGAAGTAGCAGGTGTGATTGGACTGACCAGTTTTCCGAGCGTAGGTGGTCCCCTTAATAGATCTCTTAGACTTTTAGGGCGCATGCTACGCGGATGCTCGAGTCTCACTCCATCCACTGGGATATATTTCACCGTCATCGTAAGATACGGGATGATGTCAAACTAGGTGACATAGAAGTTTTGCAAAGCACATATAGGTCTCAATGTGTGAGATCTATTGACTGTATTCCTCTTCCACGAGGCGAGCAGGCACCAAGATGCTATGGGTGTTTAGCTTTTACCAAGTTGTAAACTAGATTAAGTGTTACTCTAGTGCAAGTGGGAGACTGAAGGGAATATGCCCTAGAGGCACTTAATAAACATAGTTTATTGGCAATATCCCAAATCGTTCATTATATGTTTTACACCATGCTATAACTGTATTAAGCGAAAACATTAATACAGGTGTGGTTGATAAACAACCAGGTCCCTAGTAGCCTCTACTAAGACTAGTTTCATTGCGCGATTGATGATCGAGGTTTTCCGATCATAGGGCATGGCGCCGGTCGGCAATGGAAGTCATATCGTTAGGTGTAACGATGTGATGGACATACCCAGTATTTATAGGACATAGTCATTACGCCTTAAGACTGTGAGATCAACTCTTATTGTTATCCCTGGAAGATACTTTGATCGCACCAAACGTCATATCTTATATAGTGTGACAATGATAGGTGATACTTTTGAGTATCGGAAGGGGGTAGTTGAGACGAGGGGTCAATAGCGGGATTTGTCAGTCCGCATAGCCGAATAGATACTCTAGGGCCCACTCGGTGAGATTATGTCAAATGAGTTTGCAAACATGTGACTAGGTCACC
This sequence comes from Poa annua, assembly GCA_026929855.1. Lineage (NCBI taxonomy): Eukaryota > Viridiplantae > Streptophyta > Magnoliopsida > Poales > Poaceae > Poa > Poa annua. The sequence goes on along the minus strand of CM049432.1, from coordinate 15,536,424 downwards.
AGCTGACATAATATCACGGACGAGTAGAAGATAGTGTTGTCGGTGACGAGATCATGCTAGGTATGGAGATATCTGAGAATGATGCTCGGACACGCTAAGTATCGCCATGACAAAGGGTTTTAGACAAGACGTCCAGGTTTGATAGATGAAAGTTATTCGTTATATCACAGGGATTAATTCATGGGGTCCAGGCCTACGAGTTAGTCGCCGATCATAGAGGAGTCTTGATCGTACCTGTTATTATATCGAACCGCTAGGGTAACACACTTAAGGGGTTTCGACAAGACAACCGGAAAGGAAAGAGATCACCGGGAACGTCCCGGGAATGGTCCGATGGAGATCGGGCAGCGCCGAAAGAGTTTTCAGAGCTAGAATAAATTATATATATTATGTTTGATATTAATTAGTGTAATTAATATGTAAATATGATTTTATATATTTATTTTCAAATTTATTTAGTCTGATTTCCCTAAATGGGCCTTCTGGTCGAAAGAAGGCCCAAGAGGGGGAAAATCCTCAAGGGGATTCGGTGGGGGGCATGGGGGCCAACCCAAGTGGGCCAAATGGTTCTCACTAGGGGACCGGCGCACCATGGAGCCACACCAGGCATGTGGGGATAGTCCCACATTGCCTGGTGAGGAGGTTGGCTCCCCCCTGGGAGCCTATATAAGAAGGGGCACCCCTGGCCTTTTAATTCACCAATTAATTCCCAATTTCTCTCTTGATCTCGTGGTTCCCTTGTCGGAGCCGCGCCGAGTAGAGGAGGGGGATCTCTTCCACCATAGCCCGCTGTCGCGCTGCTGGTGTTCCGGTCCAAGTCTTCTGCTGCTCGTCCTGGACTGGAGCTTCGGAGGTCGTCGTCTCCACCGTATGTGTGTGACGCCCTGCGAGGTGCTGCGCTAGCGGTACTCGGAGGCCTACTTCCTCCACCCGACCTCGGGGTCATCTTCGTCGCGCCGAGTTCTCCGCGACCTAGAGGTCGGCTACGTCGTCTTCGTCGTCAACGCTCGTGCGGGAGCGTAATCCCCACTATTCGGTCTACGAGGGTATGTATTCCGATCTCCGCCGTACTACTATATCTGCATAGTGTAGATCTTGGCTAGTTTAAGGATATCGTTGGTAGAATTTTTTTTGTTTTCTGCACACGATCCCCTTCAGGTACTTGGGGTGTATTTAGTTTGAGCCCCAACTAGCCTTACCAAAATGTTGGCAAGACCAACGTAAGGGATGTCCAATTTTTCGGTCACCCGGTGTTGTTTGGATTGTAGGCTTAGCACCACCATGTTTTCTTTGTAACTTGGTTTGGCCTAAATTAGGTTCACAGCCAATTTATATGCCAAACCTTCTGAACTTCAAGCCCAACGAAGTTACTTAGAGATTGCAGGATGAGGAAATAAATCATCATGAATATAATTTAGTCAATAAGATAGTAAGAAGTTTCAGATCTATGGGCAGATTGGATTCTGAACCTTGGTTCCTTCAGTAATGTAAGCAGAATCTCCCACAAGCACAAGCAATGTAATTACAAACAAGTTCAGGCAATACTAAACACTTGAACACGGATAGATCCTTGTTATGGAGAAGGCTAGCTCATGCATATCGATACACATGGAAGAGGAAGAAAATCCAACCTTGTTATGGCCAAGACAGAGGTACATCGAGAAACACTCTCATACATATAAATACTGCTGATTATGAACAATACAAAAAATTGTGCTTTACACCATCTCACGCTCCAGCGCGTGGGATCCGCAATTTAGAATCACGTGCATTTATTTTCTTGTGCAGTTCGTGGAAGGATTCCGGTACACGGTGGTACCCGTGAAACATGAGTCCCGTTGCCCACTCGTTATGATGGCAGTATGTGATGAGATGCTCAACAAAGGTCAACGGCCGCACGGATGGAGCAATCCTCTCGTCCAGGTCATGTATCTGGCGCGACCTGCAAGCTCTTCCGATGCACCGGTGCCTAGTCTGCGCAGCACCACGGGGCGGTGAGGCAGAGAGAAACAGATCGAGTTGTGGCAGATAGATGGCAGGTGCTTGGTCGAGACCGACAGACATTGGTCAGTACCGAGGAACAAAGCCTGGTAGCCGAGGAATGTCACGGTAATCAGCCTCCGGCAGTTCAGATCCACCTGAAAGATCTTTTATGCGAAATTTTCACAATACTTTGGACTATACTAGACAGTTGTGCGCTGCACCACGAGCAACGTACGGCCACCGGACTCGACGAGGAAGCTGTTGCGTGGGTGAAATTTCATAAAAATAACCTTTTATACAAAGTTCAGTAAAAAATAACCTCTTTTTAAAAACTATTTTGAAATCTAACCCTTTTTGTTAGCGTCCAACGATGCGGCGCTACCCTTTGTGTGGTACCGCCACAGCCTCCGTCGCTACCCTGTAGAACCCTCATTCCATGCCATCGCGAGCACGTCGAAAACGGCTAAGTCAGTGAGGGTAGCGCCATGGGGCTTGGAGCTACCTTCTTAAGTGTAGCGCCGAGAGGAATGACGCTACCCTCAGAAGGGTTAGATTTCAAAATAGTTTTGAAAATGTGTTATTTTTTTGCTAAACTTTGTTCAAAGGGTTATTTTTTTGAAATTTCACGTTGCGTGGCTCGACACCGAGAGAAGCAGGGGACGGAGATCAGGTGACATGCAAACGGCATGTCACCGTGTGCCTCGCGGCCCCCATCCACCGCCCCGTAAGAATCCAACGCACCCCAGCTCCCCAAGGCAAAAACAAAGGCCAGACAGGTATTCTCGTCTCGCTGTATTAGCCGGCCGCCGCCGCCATCCACCACATGTTTCTACTCCTCACCGTTTCCGGCACCACCTGCGTGCTTGCCTCCCCGGACGCATTCCTCGCCGCAGCTCGTTGTCTTCCTCACCTCCGGTGCCCGACGCCGGCCGCGCCCGCCTCCCTAGGCCGTGCCTGACGCCGGCCGCGCCCGAGCTCGAGGTCGATCCTCAGCTCGTATCTTCTTCTTCCACGGGCTGCTCTCCAGGTCAGCCTCCATGCCCTTGCCGCCCTACGTTACATGGATACGGCGATACGGATACGGATACGGATACCGCGATACGCCGATACGGTGATTTTTCAAAAACACAGATACGGGGATACGTTTATATATATATATATAATAACATTAATAATATATATAACAATATAATCTCACCACTAGTTCATAAATAGATTCCAACAGTGCAATAATTCATCCAACAAAGTGACATTACCAGCTAATAATAGAGTACTAATTTAGTAGATAGATGACATGACAAAATAGCACTACATGAATACCAACTTGGTTTCATTCATCCAACATTGCCTCTAGCTCAGGTTCATCAAGTGAGAGCACAGCTTCTTGAAGAAAATCTGCACAACCACCAAATTCGTCGTGAGTGTCTCCTCCAATGTCCCAAAATCGTGTTGGGTCACTTGAATACTCTGCAGATTTCCTCGAAATAAGACGCAAGTTTTGATGCACAAATACAAGATCTTCAGCACGTCCAGGGTTCAGCCTACAACAAATTAAATGGAAGTCAAATTACAACTTCCAACTAGGTGGCACAAGCAAAAAAAATAAGGAGAAACGTAAAATAGAGGACCTGTTTCTTTGTGTACTATGTACCACACCATATGTGCTCCAATTTCTTCGGCACAGGAAGAAGATGATGGCTGGCCAAGTAATTTTAGTGCCAATTTTTGTAGCTCTGGGGCAGAGTTACCATGAATTCCCCACCATATCTTTGGCTCTAGGTAGGTTCTATCCTCAATTGAATCAAAGGCACTAAAACCAGCAGCAAACAAACTGAAATTACCAAATTGTTGCTTAATCTTCTGTAGTTCTGGACCATCACCAAACATCCTCCTAAAACATTTGTTCCTCTCTGTTGATATTTCTTCATCAACATGTGGAGGTACATGACCATCAACCTCTGCAAACCAAGCTTGAGTGTAATACCTTAAGACACAACAACAAAATAAGCCAATTTAGCAACAATATTAGGCATCGTAAATAAATTAGAATTTCGGTACAGATGCCAGCAACTTACTTGGGATTCAGTGAATGTGCTAAACAATGCAATGGGGTATTATTTTTTAACCATCGACTCTGTAGGATATCATTGACAATACTATAAAAGGGAGAGTATTCATGCTCTCCTTTTCCCTCATGGCGATAAATTATTGTTTTCACCTTCTCAATCATGCTATCCCACATCTCATACATCAAATGAAGGCATGGCTTATCAGTGTCAGCTGCACGTATCATAGAATAGATGGGCTCGCTAAAATCAAGGATATAGTTCACTTTATCCCACCACAAATCATTAAGAACCTTCTCTTTCACAAATGGTGCTTTAAGTTCTTTGTCATCTGCTCTATAATCAGACCACTTGGGACTCACAACCAAGTGGGTAAGAGCTTCTTTGATCTCACGAAACCTTTTTAGCATAACAATCTGAGAGGCAAATCTTGTTTCAGCAATAGTAAGAAGCTTCAACTTGCTAAAATCAATTAACATAGACAACCTCATGGAGTGATTTTTTTTTGAAGCGTAAAACAGTAGGGTAAACCCCTACTGCCTCATTTTCTATTTTCTCATTCACAACAAATAAAATAATACAGAAGTAGGTGTTCATAAGGTATCAACCCATTGGGTCATACCCTCCCTAAGAGATGGTTTAGCTTTGTGCATCACAAGCTTAAAACAACAAAGAAAATCCTGGAAGCAAACATCCAGGTCGATCTCCTGATTATCAAAAATACTTCTGTTTCTGTGCGTCCAGATCGCCCAACATCCAACAATTAGTGTTTCCTTGAAGCAAATCAAATTATATCTTTTTTTGGCTTCCATGAACATAAGCATCAGATCAAGATCAGCATTCCACTCCAAATTAAGCTTCCACCAGAAATTACGGCTGAAATCACATTCAAAGAAAAGGTGTCTGTAATCCTCAAAACCACCATCAGAGCAGAGAATGCAATCATAAGATTCAATGATGAAATTCTTTCTTGCCAACAATTCCCTTGTGTTCAACCTATCTTGTAGGAGCAACCAAAAGAAAATTTTATGCTTGGGGAGAACACATGATTTCCAAATCCACCTCATGGGTATAGGAGCCAATTCTGAAGTTGAGAGTCTAGCATAAACCCTTTTGCTAGAATAAGGTTTGAAAGAGGGCGAGAGTAACCACTGATCAGGAACAGATATGTCATCTCTATTCAGAATAGTAGACTGAAGTTCATGGAGTGATTCATTATGAAGTTTCGGATCTGCTGCCAAGCTTTGATATTGATACTCGCAGCCAGTTGGATGCTTTGATCGCAAGGATGTTCTATACTGCTGGTACAATTTTTTGATTGTCCAACATATTTCATACTTTCATTTACCATTCTGCTAGGAAGCTTTTAATAAAATCAAGTTTCTGTTGTATTTATTGTAGGTCTGCCTTTCAATCTTGCAAGGAACCCTTGGTTTAGGCAAGCTTTCATGTTTGCAGCCAACCAAAAGTTGGGTGGCTACGCCCCTCCAAGCTATGACAAGCTCAGAACCAGCCTTCTTGTACAAGAGAAGACACATGTTGAGCGAATGATGCAGCCGATCAAGTCAACTTGGAGCAGCAAAGGTGTGAGTATTGTATCAGATGGATGGTCTGATCCTCAGAGACGACCTCTCTTTAATTTTATGGCTGTAACAGAAGATGGACCCATGTTTTTAAGAGCAGTCAACGCTGAGGGAAAAGCAAAGACCTCGAAGTACATCTGTGACCGGATATTAGAAACCATCGATTTTATCGGAGCACAGAATGTTGTGCAAGTGGTAACTGACAATGCATCAAACTGTAGAGGTGCGGGGCTGTTGGTGGAGCAGAAGTACCCTCATATATATTGGACTCCATGCGTCGTCCATACTTTGAACCTTGCATGGAAGAGCATATGTGCATCCAGATGTGAAGATGATGCTGACTATGAACAGTGCAATTGGATCAGCGAGGTTTCATCCGATGCGCAGCAGATCCGAAACTTCATAATGAATCACTCCATGAGGTTGTCTATGTTCAATGATTTTAGCAAGTTGAAGCTTCTTACTATTGCTGAAACAAGATTTGCCTCTCAGATTGTTATGCTAAAAAGGTTTCGTGAGATCAAAGAAGCTCTTACCCACTTGGTTGTGAATCCCAAGTGGTCTGATTATAGAGCAGATGACAAAGAACTTAAAGCACCATTTGTGAAAGAGAAGGTTCTTAATGATTTGTGGTGGGATAAAGTGAACTATATCCTTGATTTTAGCGAGCCCATCTATTCTATGATACGTGCAGCTGACACTGATAAGCCATGCCTTCATTTGATGTATGAGATGTGGAATATCATGATTGAGAAGGTGAAAACAATAATTTATCGCCATGAGGGAAAAGGAGAGCATGAATACTCTCCCTTTTATAGTATTGTCAATGATATCCTACAGAGTCGATGGTTAAAAAATAATACCCCATTGCATTGTTTAGCACATTCACTGAATCCCAGGTAAGTTGCTGGCATCTGTACCGAAATTCTAATTTATTTACTATGCCTACTATTGTTGCTAAATTGGCTTATTTTGTTGTTGTGTCTTAAGGTATTACACTCAAGCTTGGTTTGCAGAGGTTGATGGTCGTGTACCTCCACATGTTGATGAAGAAATATCAACAGAGAGGAACAAATGTTTTAGGAGGATGTTTGGTGATGGTCCAGAACTACAGAAGATTAAGCAACAATTTGGTAATTTCAGTTTGTTTGCTGCTGGTTTTAGTGCCTTTGATTCAATTGAGGATAGAACCTACCTAGAGCCAAAGATATGGTGGGGAATTCATGGTAACTCTGCCCCAGAGCTACAAAAATTGGCACTAAAATTACTTGGCCAGCCATCATCTTCTTCCTGTGCCGAAAGAAATTGGAGCACATATGGTGTGGTACATAGTACACAAAGAAACAGGTCCTCTATTTTACGTTTCTCCTTTTTTTTTTTGCTTGTGCCACCTAGTTGGAAGTTGTAATTTGACTTCCATTAAATTTGTTGTAGGCTGAACCCTGGACGTGCTGAAGATCTTGTATTTGTGCATCAAAACTTGCGTCTTATTTCGAGGAAATCTGAAGAGTATTCAAGTGGCCCAACACGATTTTGGGACATTGGAGGAGACACTCACGACGAATTTGGTGGTGGTGCAGATTTTCTTCAAGAAGCTGTGCTCTCACTTGATGAACCTGAGCTAGAGGCAATGTTGGATGAATGAAACCAAGTTGGTATTCATGTAGTGCTATTTTGTCATGTCATCTATCTACTAAATTAGTTCTCTATTATTAGCTGGTAATGTCACTTTGTTGGATGAATTATTGCACTGTTGGAATCTATTTATGAACTAGTGGTGAGATTATATTGTTATATATATTATTAATGTTATTATATATATATATATATAAACGTATCCCCGTATCTGTGTTTTTGGAAAATCACCGTATCGGCGTATCGCGGTATCCGTATCCGTATCGCCGTATCCATGCAACGTAGTTGGACAGTGGATGAGAGGCCTCGAGGCATATGTTGACATGTCGTTTGCATGTCACCTGATCTTTGTCCGCATTGGGAATAGGAACGAGAACGGAAGAGAACGGGGCTGCGGGCCCAGTGGTTGGAGCTGCGGTGAGAGCGTTCAACAACACAGGTTCTATTTCTATCAAGGACGAATTTAGGGAATTCTCACGGATGAGTGTTCTTCTATAAAGATAAGTCAACCGGGCTAGTCTCAGGTGGTCTCGTTTTTTTTGGAAGGAGAACGGAAACGAAAACGTTCCTTTTTTATTTAAGGAAACGCAGTTTCCCTTTTCTTTTTTGAGACCGAGAGAACATTTTAAAACAAAATCTGCACGGACACGGTTACCTGCATCGCAGCTGGACGGCTCACATCGGCTCTAGTGCCTAGACAGAGAAGCAGAGGGCTGTGGCGTTCCCATCGTGAAACCGTAGCGGCGCTCTAGCGTCAGCGCAGTGCCGGCGGAAGGCTTGCCCAACGTCGTCTAACGCTGCACAAGGGAGGCTCCGTCACTCCTCTCGCCCACTCTCCTACAAAGCCGCGCGTTGAAGTTTGCACCGCCCTGATCGCCACTACCCGCGGCGGAGACTCTCCATCACATCAGTCGTCCTTTGCCCCCGCCTCCTACCGTGTCGTGTCAGATGTTGAAGAGGTGGCTTCGGTCTCTACGAATTGGATCCACGAATGACACCAAAGAGGAAAGCTTGATTTGTGTCAAAAAGAAAAAAAGAGATAAGGAAAAAAATGAAATCATTTCATGTTAAAATTCGCTGAAACCAAGTGCGTAGATCACTTAATAAAGCATAGTTCTGCAAGGAATTCAACTTCATGAAAAATTATCCGGTTCCACTTTAAGATAAAAAACCCATATAAGTGGTCCCTATTGTAAAATTATTATGTTCTAGCATGTTGTGAATAAAAAAGGAGCGGTTGGCGCTTTCGTGCTATGTGTCGGCTTAACGCATCTAACTTAATTGCATAAGCGTATGCATAGGACTAGTTAGGAATTAACGTGTAGCATTTTTTTTACCGAGGCAAAAGATTTACTATTGTCATTAATAAGAGGAAGCAGGAATTAACTGGTTAATTAACTAAAACCAAAACAATAATCTCGACGACCGTCATGGACATGGCCGTCACGAGGACAACTCAGCCAACCTAACAACCCACACAAGCTACACACACATCACCGGAGCAAGAGACGTCGTCAATGTTTCCCATGTCATCGTCATCAAGCTGCACACCTGCAACGATTCTGACTTCACAATAAGACTACCAAGAAGACCAATCCCTAAGCGGCGTCGAGAAACCCACGCCGGCCTATGCCAAACAGATGGCTCTTCTCGTAGAGGCAGACAATTCCGATTTTGATGAAGAGCTCCAAAGAGGAGATGGGCAGGACCTACGTCGAGGAAGAACTTCACCACTTGAGCACCCCATGCAGGTCATCGTAATGCCGCTCAGTAGAAAAGGCTTGAGTAACATAGCATCTCTGACTTCACAACCTAGGGAAATCAACACAAAGTCACTCAAACACGCCGGAGCACTTATAGGAACTTGTCGTGACCACACCATTGTTCATCATCATTGTCGTTGCCAAATTGACGCCACACGGACGATCCACATCGTTAGTTGACTTTTGTCAACCATGATGCCGTGAGAGTCCAACCCACGAGATAGCACATAGGAAACTCTATCTTCAAGATGATGCCCCCAAGAGGGGAGGTGACATAAGCCATCGTCCGACCTTGCGAACACAGCATGACAGTCTTCACCCGAAAAGAAGATCCGAGGCAAAGGAGAATCAAGGAACTCCACGACGACCCCTCAAGAGGGAAAACATCGTCCACGGACGTTGTGTCGTCAGCTTTCACTTGCACACCCGCTGGACCAATCACATTGCGACAGCGGCGCAGCCACAACACATGAGCCACCAACCTCACCATCAACAAAAGCAACGAGCCAAATCGGGCCAGAGTCGAATCTGGCACCCCACGAGCAGATGGAGTAGACCTATGGCCCAGACACCACGCCGAATCTGGCACTCCACGGGCAAATGGAGTAGAGCAAGCAGGGGCCCACCCAGTCGCGCCGAGCAGGGAAATCCATCAACACCGCCGAACCAGACGAGCAGAGCCGCCAAGAGATGGCGTCGCCAGAGGAGAACCGCGCGAGGGAGTTGGCCGCCGAGGATGACGCCGTCTGCAGCATATTCATCATATTTCGCCAATCTCATAATTTTACATGATATATAATTCACCTTTTTTTTGAAGATTTGTGAATTGGCTGGCGCTGTGTGCATCCTTATTCTGATGAGGAGAGGTGTAATGCTTAAAACTCCAAGTAATAAAGAAGTCTTTATCAAAAAGAAGTTACACGTTGAGTCACATGGAGACTGAAAGTAGCAGCCGAACTGATGAAAGATAGCTGAAGTTTAAAGTACATGGAAGTTCGACGCTTGAATAAATTCAAGATGGTGGAGAATATTCGTTAAGATGGAGTTTGTTATGTTTGTGTTGAATATTATGTACCAATTGGATTATGTTTAAGTTTGAGACTGTAATAGATATGGATTGAATATTTACTATTAAAGCAGAATGCGTGGTATGGTGTTACAATTCAAATGGTGTCACAAGTAAAATATCCTCATACTTCAAATTAATTACATGCCCTACCACCTATAAGTGGATACCGGTTCAGAAAAGAAAATTGAAATGGAAATTACAAATCAAATGCCACGGCACTAACAACCGGCTCTTGTTTTGTGCGTGATACCTGGTCTCATAACAACCACGATCAACTAACAAATCAAATCCCATATTATTCTCCAAGGAATAAAGCAAACTCCAACGTCGTCTCTCATCTTCGCGTGAGAATAATGGGGACGTGGATGAAGGCAGCCTCAACGCTCAGTTGCCCACGCTCGGTGTCGTGATCTCCTCATCGTCGCGGGCCATGGGCTCAGCGCCGCACTACCCGCTGGGAGTGGCGACTCTCGCTCTCGGCCACGTACCTCTGTGACGAGGGTGGCGGTTCTCATCGCCGCCTTTGGTCTATGCTACGCGGCGAGGGCCTCGTTGCATCTTTACAAAGCTGCCTCCGAAGTTTTCCTGATTTGACCGGTACAAATGGTATTTCTTTTTCATCTTGGATGTATTGTGTTATGGCGTCGCCATTCCGCATTTCCACATGCTTCATGGCGGCTCGGTTTTTGACCGAGTTTGCTTCGTTTCGGGACGACGGTGGAGCTGAACGCCCAAACGCGCCAACCGCAACCTTCTCGCCGAGGAGGGGTCGCTGTGTACCGGGAGCTCTCGTGTCCCAGTTTCCTGTTTGCGGCATGAGGTTTGCCTCAGCCCCCTCGTCAACACAGCCAGAGGTCTTGACACAGCCGAACAACCAACCGGCGGCGCCATCATAAAACAACCAGAGTACGTCCTCACCCTTTAACTCCGTCGTTCACGCTTTTATTCCTGACGATGATTATCCTAATTGATTGGGCTGGTTTGATCCGGCAAATGCGTTGGGCCAGATTCGACCACAACGAGATGGCGCTGGTGTGGCCGGGCACCGTCTACTGGCAGACAAACTCTTGCTGCAGCTACAACGGCTTCTGCCGGTAGGTGCCCGTTTGCCTTATGTCGCTAGCTTTCATCCGCAATTCTTCCTCTCCTACACATTTTCCTTGTGCAAGTTGTTTGACAAGTTAACTTGGTTTTGCATTGTGTGCTGCAAACCAGATAAGTATACATTACTTCTTTTGATTTGAAATGGCAGTGAGAAACATTCAACCACCAATCTATTTTCCGTATAACCACTCTATTTTACTTATCACGTAATGTCTTAGGCTATGTTTTTTTTCCAAATTTTTGAGGTTTGAGGTTCAGAAAGAAAATTAAGAGTAAATCGCACGAAAATATTCATCAAAAGATAATCACATATGTGCCAGATACTGAGAATATAGGTCTTGACTGAAACAACATCCAGTTGCAATATCATTTTATTTTCTTTCTTGGAGACAGATGGACCGTGGCCACTGGCCACAATACACCAATGTTCGGTGGCCATCATGCTCCAGAACAGCCACTCCGGTCAACATGAACAAGCTTCCAATTTGTGGTTCAGTATGACATGTGCTCTTTATTTTAAAGTTTGTTAGTAGATTGTGTTGATGTGTTTCATATAGTTCTTTCTTGGTTCTTCTTGGCGTAGAGCTCTCGATGTTGAGTCCGATACAGGAGACGTGTTGGCCAACAAAGTTGAATAGTTGGTATTGTTAGTATACTTTATTTTGTTGTTTAGTTCGCTTGATACACTACATGTCAGACCCTGAATTCAAGCTACACAAACGAAACGTATCGGTTGGGCCACACAACCAAGAACATACTGGGGTTACCAATCCCAGGAAACAATCAGGCCATGCTCGGAATGGATCATCGGCCGACAGCTCTTGGCGACCCCAACGTCACATACGTTTCCAGATTGTGCACGCAAGAACCCAAAAAGTCTTCCAACTCGTATACTTCAACCATACACACATGGTGTACGAGTCGGATTTTTAACAAGTTGAAACCACAGAATAAACCTAAGACACAAAGAAAGAAAATAATATCCAAAAGCTCTCACTGAGCAAAATATATCGAATGGCACCAATCAGAGGACACATGTCCCAACATTACATCATGCAGCGGAAACAAACCGGTCTGAGTACAGACAAGAAGCAAAGGGCTCAAAGCCGAAACGGAAAAAGAAGGCCCATCCACGCAGTCCACCAGGAAGTAGCCCAGGGGAACTCTAACTACTCGTCGTAGATCTCGTCGTCGAACTCCACGTAGTATCCACCAACCTGGTCGTGCGGAGAATCCTCAACTGCAGAAAAACCACAGCCCGCGAACGGGTCAATACACCGAAGCGTATCGAACAAGCTTAAGCTAACAGGTTACAAAACTGTAAGACTCCCAAAATATGGGGGTTAAGTGTACTTAGCGGCCGCAGCACTAGCAACGTAAAGAGACACGCTACAACTTCCGTCTAATCAGAGAGGGATAAGAGAGCGCATAAGTTAACCATCTACAACTAACACCAATCATAACCCATTCTCGGATTAACCCCCTCAACCAAGTATGAGGAAGCAATTCGGGAATTACTCACACAGTGAACAATTTTAGTTACAAGTTATTGTGAAAGTAAGTCTATATTACTAGTCAGGGTAATTGACAATGATTAGGTGTAAGTTGTCTATGATCTTGTTAGCCAGCATCATCACCAAGTCGTCCATAACCGTGGACACGGCTCATCGATAAGATTATACCCTGCAGGGGTGCACTACTGGACCCGTACTCGTTCGATCAACCCCAAAAGCAAAGCCAGAAGCTAGGGCATCTCAACACGGCAAATCTCTTCTCTACGACCCATCCAGAGAACCGCATGATTGTGTGCACGGCTAATCAGGTCCAGTGCCCGCGGGATACGACCTTCATAGCACTCTAAGAACGTGCCACCCTATATGAGAATCGACTACTCCATCATCATGAGATCGTTAGGTAACCATATGCATGCATCAAATGGAAAGCCCGAACTACTTGCGGCGCCCTGGATAAGAAGCGGATTAGATCGAAGCCGCGGGGGGCTCCATAGGGCCTCCCACAAGCGGTTAGTGCGCTCAAAATTGGATCCGAGGACAAGAACTGAGTTCCTAGGTCGACACTTAGCAGAACAAAGCACCTCGCAAGGCCTTCCGCCGGTGCCTTATCTTTTAATTATAATACCCCAATATAAGACATCATTTTATTAAGGTAGACAATCTATCATGCTAAGTATAAATGACATAGGACAAACAGACTCGCAGAACCAACCTTAAGCATGCACTACGACTCGCAAGGCTAACAGATAAACATACAACAGGTGATAGGATGTGGGGATAAAGCTGTATGGGCTGTAGGATAAACATATGATGGGATCGCAATTCAAGAATCGTAACTAGGATAGCATAGATCAAAAGGCAAGAATGAAAATCAAACAATCGTGTAAACTGTTAGCAGAAACTTGCCTGGCAGCTTGTGGCCCGGCACAAAAGCTGAGATCTCAAGGATGAAAGTATCGGCAGCAGACACGTCGTCGTCTACCCAGAGAAGAGCAAAACACAGACAATAGGAAACATAATCAATACAAAGCAAATGCACAATCAAATGAGGTTGCAATATGGTATGAGATGATTAGGTCATATTAATGCGGGGATGAAGTCCCGGCAATTAATTATGGTGAAAGTTATTTGTGTAACCAACAGATTAAATGTTGTTTAACATATATAGCATGGCATGGTGATCTAATTAATTTAAATGGAATAGGCAATAGATAGAATATTCGCCCAACACATTCCATATTTATTATTTAAGTGCAAATTATTTATCTACACATCAAACTAAATGTTTATTAGCATGGAAAGACAAGGTATAAAAGATATGAGTAAATTAAATGGAATTAGGGCATTTTATATTTATTACCCCACATATTCCATATTTAATTATTTAAGTGCATTGTTAAATTAAACTAAGCATTTAAAATAAATGATGCAAAAATGACATAAGAAGGTGATATTAATGTCTATTGCATTTTTCTGATATGAAAACATATAAAGTTTATTTTATTTGGAGTTATAGAAATAAAGTTATAGCATTTATAAAACCAGGGTCGTTTCTGAAAAAGTGCAGGGACTTATCCGTGATGGCAGAGTTTCTGGCAAGGGCTAAAGTATGGAAAACAGAGAGCAGGGGGCTCTGTGTAATTTTCCCAGTGCCTCTGTCTCTGACGAGTAGGACCCACTTCTGAGCGAGCTTCAAGAAATTAAAAAGGTTTTGGCTTTTATTCAACTAGCCAGGGATTCGAACCGTGCGCGCGCGGAGGGATCGGTTCGGTGGTGCTAGCCACTGGGCTCGGGTGGTGTTGTTGAAAGGAAGTGTGGGTTTTTTTGTTTTATGCCGTAACCAGTGCACAATACTGACGAAACTGAATTTTTCTTCAGGACCCGAGCGCGGCGGCGGAAAAGCTTGCGCCGGCGGCGACCAAAGGAGGGCGGCGCCGTGCTGGGGGTGCACGGGGTTGCGGGAGCACGCGAGGGATTCAATCCAGAGCTCGGTTGGAGAGGGGAGACGCGGAAAGGCTCGTATCGGTGCTCGCCGGCGTGGTGGGCCGTGGCCGTGGCGGATGGTGTCCGGCTCCGGCGGAATCCGGCGAGCGGAGACGGTTTCGAGGGGATAGGAGAGGGAAAAACGGCGTGGCTCACCGAGGGAGCTTGGTGGCGAGGCGAGGGAGCGCGGCGATGACGGGTGCGACCGGACGGTGCTAGGCGAGGCGGCAAAACCGCGGCCGGCGTCGGAGAAGGGAGGAGGAAGCGGCGCCTCCCGGGTCCGGTCCTCTGCTGACGAAGAACGAGACGGCCGTGGCGCAGCCGCTGGCGCGAAGTGGAGGAAGGGCGTGGCCGGAGGAAATGGCGCGGCAACTCCGGTGGTCTTCGGTGGTTGACAGAGAGGGAAAAAAAGGAGAGGGGCGGCGGCGCTAGGCAGAGGGAAAGAGGAGGCCTAGGGTTAGGGTTGGCGGCGCTGCGGCGCTGCGGCTTAAGGAGAGGGGAAAAGCAGCTCGGGGGCGCGCTGCAGTGGGGCGCACCTGGCAGCCTCCCTGCCATGGCTGGCGACGTGGAAAGGGGCACCTCCGTACGGAGGAAAGGGAAGGAGGAGATGGGCCGGGCTGGCGTGCTGGGCCAGGAGTGGCCCAGTTCGGCCAGGAGGCTCCCTCTCCACTATTTTTTTTCTTCTTCTTGTTTTTCTGTTTTCTTTTTATTCTTTTCTGTTTTTGTATTTTTAAAACAAATCAGAAAGGAACCTCATAAAAAACTTTTGAGCAATTTTTGATAGTTTCAAATTAGACATATTAATTATGGGTTTAATTATTTATAAGTAATTTGAAACTTTATTTGAAATAATTGAAAAGCATTTGAATTTAAATATGGGATTTAAATTTTTTAAAGTAATTTATTTAATTGATATGCAATTCAAAAAGAAAGATGCATGATGATACACTATATTACACCACAAACATACAATTTAGGAAAGTACAACTTTGGGATGTTACACTACATGTTGTAATATTTTTGGTGCGTACAGAAAAGCTTAGAGAAGATTATACATGTACAGTAAGCCTATTTGTTTTCTAGGAGCCATATACTAAGGTCAAAGATTTCCCTTCTTTATGTATCATAAGTTTTTATATTGAAGTTGTTGCATATCCAATTACTGAATGTTGTAGGTATTTCGCCAGTAACATTTTGATGCTTAAATAAGATACGCTGGTTATGATGGGCTTTGGCCTTTTACTTTTACATATTTGTTTCATTTTTTACGCAATTCGTAGATTAACTTTTATGGTTTATCATGCTTCATGAAGGTTTTATGTTTTTTATAATATTTTTAGATGTACGTAGGTTGTTCTTTGCAAGGAAATGATTGTAGTCCAGTTACTAGATCCGTCTTAACCAGGTATACATTGTTCCAGTATATGTGGATTGTGCTAGCCTTTTTCTTCAGATCGGTCTTATGAAATTATGGTTAGGGCATGAAGCTTGACAGAAGATTCATGGCTCAAGGTAAAGGTGAAGAGACATAGAGTATCTCTAGATATTTTCTCAGTTATGTTGTTGAAAAACATAGGAGTAAACATATAGAAGTAGAATGTTTATTATTTAGGGTCTGCACATTAATCTGAATGTGCATCAGATGGCAATTTGTTGAAATTACCTTTCTAAATCGCAAGGTTCTTACATTTAGTATTTATATAAAACATTGTCTATTTCAACGCTAATGGTTTGGCTTCCATGCAGGTTGAGGAGGCGCTAATGGGAGCAGATGAAAGAAAAGATGGCGGAGGGGAAACATTCGTTCAGTTTATGTCTTGCATTTTCTTCACCATTCGTAAATTTTGCAAATATATAGAACGAACAGTGTGATCATGTTCTTATTTATGGGAAGGAAGTGTCTATGTAGTGTTGACCACATACTGAATCTTTTATTGCATAGCGCCCATATATAAATTGGTAAAATTTTATTTATTAAAGGAGTTTTAAATAAACACTTTATGAAATTTATAGATTATTTATATTTATAATTTGAAGTTTTATTTAATATTTTATGATGTATTCTTATGCTCAATGATGCATGATGCTTGAATGCAAGTTTTAATTTTTTGCAAAATTTGGGATGTTACAACAACTGAATCAGATAACACACGCGTTTTACTATAATGGAGCATCATCTGTTCACATGCTGTTTCCACCTTGCTTACATGAGTGTGCAAATCTATTGAAAGAAAAACAGATATTAAAGGGCTGTGCAGATGTGCTCATAAAATCATTGGCAACAACAATAATCTGTAACATTACAGAGTGGGATGTGGCAGAATATGTGACAATGTAAGAGATGGTAGCTGCAAAATGTACTTAATGCCTGTCTGAAAAATAATTGTATGTGTAGTCCTTTTTGACAGCAATCTAGTACCACGGTTGTTCAAGTAAATTAGGTCTTTCTAATGACACAACACTGAGGATTCAGTGTTAAGCATGTACGAATCAAATCTCAGTTGCAGGAGAGAGCAGTACACGATTTTGTACTTGACTAAATAAAGAAGTGTTCAGAAGATTATGTATATGGTTGCACTGCTATGAAAATTGCTAGGGCTGTCATATTCATCTAAGCAAATGCGTAATCTGCTAGACTGCAGATATCTTTATTTTTCTTTGCTAGACTACCAAACAGTTCCTCTAATAACTGACCGCCTTTTCCTTCATAGATTCTGGCCACTGGAAATTAACAAGGCAATATGCTGTAAATTGGCTAAAGGAAACAAAAATGGAGGGTATTCTGAAAACAGTTGGATCCCAAATTAAAGAGGATGAAGTTTGCACAGTTGGAACCAAGGTAAGAAGTAGGACCATTTTGTTTTTATCTTTCTTCTTCTGACTTCTAACATTTAGAATAAATTGCAGGCCTTTTCCAGTTGGCCAAAAGATACTTTTACATCTGCTTTTCAAGGATCTTTGGTAATATTGTTGATCAATCAGTTTTCCCTCAAATTAGCTGCTAACTTTTCTTATTTGCGATGATATCTCATATCTGTATATATGTCTAATTTTGTGTAGGATTGTGCAGCTGCTGAGTTTTTCATCATTTCAGAACTTAGTCCCCACGTGAATAATTTCAAATTCTTCGAAGTACTAGGTAAGTTTTAAACCCCCATGGTGATGTTGTTAATTGCTCCTTTTTCATTCTTAATGTTTTGGACAAAGTGTTGTTTTCTCTTATAATAAACCTGTTTTCATTCTTGTAAGAGGAAAACTAAAATCTATATCAAAGCAGTTTTCTTATCTAGACACCATCTAGACATTCTTACACTAGAATTTATAGGTCCATATAGTAATATAAATCAAATGAACACTCCATTTCGGACTATCTTGTGGCAAATACTGTCATCTTTCTTCTGGTCTGCCCTCTTTAGCTATCATCCTTTACTCCTCCAGTTCTCAATCCTCCTTATCGAGTATTGCTCCACCCCAACCAAAGCAGGATGATCCCATTCATTTTCGTCCTTTTCCTGAACTTTATGCCTCTCCTTGAAAGGCGGTGCCGTTGCTCCTCTCACCATTGTGGTCGTTATCCTCTCCAGTTATGATTAATCACTTTACCTTATGTTGTCCTTCGCCCGTTGGATCCACTTTTGGCTCTGTCTTCACTGTACTCCACCCTCCACTCCAGCTTCACTTCACTTCTGCTATCTTTTTCAGTTCTGAGTTATCACTAATATGATACTCATTGAAGCTGTTGGGTGACGCTTCTCATGTGTCACCCTGAAATAACAGTTTGACTGTAGAAGTTATATTTGATTTTGTAACTTTGCATAATGTTCCGCTATGTTAGCTGGTCTAGGCGTAAAGATCGATGATCCTCTGCTAAGCTTTGGTATATTAGCAGGTTTTCTTGAGTCATTGGAATACGGGCCTTTAATTTCTTGATTAGCAACCCTAGGTTCGGCAGATCATGGCAGCTGCTTAGCTGGTGCAGGTGTTCGAGCTATGTCCAGCAGCCCGTGCACCTTTTTTTGCGAAACAGCATGGGCATCTCCAGGACAGTAACCAAATGCCCTCCAGACATCATCCAGGGATGCTCATGGCCAGTCACGAAGCTGCAATGGTGCAACCAAACAAGCCTAAAATCGCGGCAGAGAGGGGCAGTGCGTCCAGGTTAACGATGTTTGGATAAACATAACATCTAAGGGGTTATGTTTTGCTGGACTTGGACAATGTGTTTGAGCCTGGGCAAATAGGCGACGCGTGCAAAATCATGCTGAAATCTAAAATTCACTGAAGTACCCCCTCCGTTCTATAATATTAGATGTTTTAGCCATTTTCCACATTCGTATGTGCACACATGTATCTAGACACATTTTAGTGTACATGTGCACTCATTTTAGTGTGAATCTAAACAACATGTGTTATAGCTAAAACATGTGTGTGAGTGTGGGCGAATAGGCGACGCGTGCAAAATCATGCTGAAATCTAAAATACACTAAAGTACTCCCTCCGTTCCACAATATACGATGTTTTAGCCATTTTCCACATTTATATGTGCACACATGTATCTAGACACGTTTTAGTGTACATGTGTACTCATTTTAGTGTGAATCTAGACAACATGTGTTATAGCTAAAACATCTTATATCGTGGAACTGAGGGAGTACAACTTAGCTAGGATAACATTTGAGCAGGGCGGTCTTTTACCTGTTAATTTTCCTTTGCTATCATTTTCTTGAATTAATTATCTAACTGAGTCATGCATGTTCAGCAGAAACCAACTAGTATGCAATTTACTAAGTACCAAATAAATATAGTGAAACAATGTTCATTGCTACCTGTTAAGGATAAATCACTTGAGCATACCTGCTTTTCTATAAATGTATATACCTAGTCCTTATAGTTATAAGTAAGCTGCCCAATATTCGGAGGAAACATGCCCCTCAGACCAAAATTTAAGGTGCGGCAAAAATTGCACACACAAATTTAGGTGAAAAAACAGGGCACATGCTTCATTTTCTACAGTTCATTTCTTATGGTTCCTATTGAAATGTGGATTGTCAATGTACCATCAAATATATTCTGAACTGGATTGATGGAGTTCACATGTGTTTCCATTAGTTTTGTAAATGACTTCTTGAGCAACCTTTTATAATTGAATTCTGTATAACTATATTATCATCCGGCTTCCAGGATAGCTCTTTTACAGATGTCTTAGTATTACTCTTGGGTAGGTTCAAATATATATTTTCACCAGAAGCCAGTTTCTGCAAATGCAGTAATGGTTATGTATTGTCATCGGGCTTCAAGGATAGCTCTTTTAGGTACATGTGTTAGTACTACTCTTGGGTGGGCTAAAATATATGTTCTCATCAGAAGCCAATTTCTGCAAGTACAGTAATGAAATTAACAGACTTCAGTTTAAATGTGGTCATTTTGGTCTAGAACTACACAGTTACAAACATATCTATAATTTAGGTGAACAGATTTGTTAGATTAAGTAGTTGAAGCATTGTGCATATTTGATTTTTTTCTACCGTGTAGCTTCCAATAGTTTTTTTGTCCATTACTGATAGAAAGAGTGAATAATATCTTGTCGGCTGATGTGCATATGGTATTAACTCTCTGAGATTCTTTAAATTTGCATGCTGTGTTACTACTGCATTCTAATTAGTTTAATACTTGTGATGCAATGAACTGGCAGCCACAAGGTTTGTTTTGTTTTCTGTTATCATTGCAACAGTGAAGTGCAATTCATTAACAACAGTACAACACTGCTTAAAGATATTAGCTTGCGGCACACCTTTACGATTACTACCTCACTATATGAA
Source organism: Poa annua (assembly GCA_026929855.1). Classification (NCBI taxonomy): domain Eukaryota; kingdom Viridiplantae; phylum Streptophyta; class Magnoliopsida; order Poales; family Poaceae; genus Poa; species Poa annua. Next base: position 15,515,905 of record CM049432.1, on the reverse strand, counting down.
TATAGATTAGTCAATTTTATGTATCCGGATGACATGACACTCACACAAATTAGCACGGCTTGCAACACTCACCATTGACTAATCAAGATGAAAGAACATACACTGTTACAATATTGCTTCTGTTCCGTACACTGACGATGAATGGAAAGAGAAAATATATTAAAAAAATAGCCAGGTTGGGTTCAGTTTCGTGCATCTGCTGACGGGGTTGCGTGACATGGATGCACGTGATACAATCACCAGCTCGCGTGTGACATGGCCGTGGCCTCTGTACTTTTCTGATGTCAGGGTTGGAGTCACCCATTAATGGCTGGCATCGGAAGGAGACCGCTAGCATGGCCACGACAAGTGACATCCTAGTCTTGAGTTCGTGTTGTGTTTCATATCCAAAGGCTCTGGTGAAGGGTTTCCATTGCTGGCACGACCCAGAGAAGCGTGGGGTACATGCATGTCAGAAGGCTGCAGCCTTTTGAGGAGTGACCCCGTAAACACAGGGGGCGGTGACCAGCAAGGCAGGGCGAGTGCGGCTCTCCCATGGACGATTGCTATGAGGAAGCTAGGCACCGATCTCCTGCCTCCTTCCACGCCTTTACAATAGGAGCTTTGCAGCATGGGTTTTATTCCTCAGCTGGAATATGGCTGCTAATGGTAGGATTGCTAAGATCAGGACGTATTGGGTAGTTACTGAGGAAGACATAATCAGCTGGGATCATGGGATCAACACAAGGGACACGAAGAGGCAGTTTTCCTGTTTTTTTATTGCTGGTTTTGTCGTGTGGGGATGGCAGGAGGGTGTAGGACGGATGACGAAACTCCCGCTTTATTGTAGTAGAGACAATTCACTTAAACACCTTTAGGGGCACAACATAGCATTACTTTGACTTTGAGTTTACAAACCGAACAGGTTAAATGATCTGCGATGTATTTAACAATTCATAACTTGTTTATTTGGCCCATCGTCATAAATTAATGGAATTTGTAACAGGTGTGACATCAGGTTCTAAAGTATATTGCTGTTCTTATGTGGATACTGCTGCTGGTCGTCTTCAGTTTGCTTTGAAGAAAATGCAAGTAACAGAAGAATTTGATGACAAAGGTGCAATTGATTATAAGGAACCGAGGTCTGCGTCATTCTCCTCACTCCTCAAGATATGACCATTTTTTAGTATGATTATTAAATATTCCTTAATGTTATGTTACAGGGAGATCACTATCTTATCTTCCCTGAAAGATTCTAGTATTGTTACATTTTTTCAGGTATTTTCTTACAAAAATTAGATTTTGATTCTGACTCTAAGACTGCATGATCTAATGGTTTTAGTTTCTAACAGGCATGGTCCTGTGATGGATTGCACAAGACTTTATTGGAGAAAAGTGATGATGAAGATTATGTTGTGCTTGAGGAAGTATCTGATCCAAGATACTTTATTATCCAGATGAATCTCTGCTTCAGGTATACATGGGGACTGATCATTGAGATATGGGCACGGTTGGCTGGGTATTAGAAACTGTAATGCACATGAGTTACCTTCCATGCCATGAGTAGTAGTAGCAGTGCCAAACTCGATGAAAGAAAATCCAATCTAACGGTCTGGCGTTGATGTCATATACCATATGTATTTGTTTTCTCTAGAATCAAACAACGTTCGTTTTCATATCATGCACTGATGCACATATTAAATCTATTCATTTTAATCGTGTAGGAGCCTTGATAAAGTATTGTCTATCGACGAGGAGCGAGTGGTAGATGTAGAGGTGGCCTGGACTCTTTTCACGGAAATAACAAAAGCGGTCAAATACATTCATGAAAATGGTGTTATACACTGAGATTTAAAGCCAGGGAATGTATTTTTAGTGTCAAGTGGTACTTGCAAAATAGTGATTGGTGATTTTGGCCACTCATGCTGGTAAAAAAACTACATTGATGGTAAAAAAGGAACACCCTTACGTGGAACTCCACTATATTCAGCCCCTGAGCTGGAGAAAACAGAAACATCAGATCTTACTGAAAAGGTACTCTTCTAGTTTTGTTGTTGTTGCAATTACAGCAATTCCTTTTTTCACATCTGACGTATTGTTACTTTTGTTATAAGGCCGACATATATAGTCTCGGGGTAATACTTGTGGAGCTCTTCCACTCTTTTACTACGTTTAGACATAAATTTGACGTTCTAGGTGGACTGAAGGATGGAACGTATCCAACACAATGGGCAGGTGACACAGTGCTTCTCAAGCGTCTCACAGCCTTATCCCCTCAGGATAGGCTATCTGCAATAGAAATTTTGGTAATTAGTGATATCACACTAATCCTTACCAGCTCATTGCTTTCAAAGTACTTGTTATTGATAAGTCTTGATATCTAGTTATAGAAATAACAGAAACCTTCCTCTCGCATTTTCTGGTTACAGAATATCCTGTAATTCTTGATGTCTTGATACTTGATAGTAGTATCTGCTATCTTCATTTTCAAATAGACAGGCGTGTGAACTTTATTGCTATCTTTTAATGGGCATATGAAAGACATCTTTGTTGGCCTCTTTGCAAAAGAAATCCAAATACTAGGGGCTTCATTGCGTTTTCTTAGTTGTAACTTGTAACAGTAATGGCTTTAATCCATTTTATGTACTCCCTCCTATTCCTAATTAGTGTGGGGGAGCTGTACACAAATTTACACCAGGCTAGTAGTTTCTCCCCGACACTTTTTATGGTCTAGCAAAGTCCGTTACAACCAGCAAATCCTGTTTTTAAATCAACTAGTTGTTCCATTGACTTGTATCATTTGCCAATATTTTGATGTTATGTTCCATCTTAGTACCACTCGCCCCATCTTCATCATGGTTGCAATAATTTGTTCAACTTTACATTTCAGGAGTACATGGCGCACCACCGGTAGATTGGAGCCGTTCGACTGAAATATCTTGGTAAACCGGCATTTATTCAGATTGTATGACACACTTACGGCCACAGGATGCTCTTGTATACGTCACAGTGACTTGAGAAAAGCATTCTCTTGTATATGCTACGGTTATCTGAGAAAGTATGCTCGTATATATGACACGGTGACTTGTGAAAAGGATTCTCTTTTCACGGAAATGAACTGATAGGGGACTTCAAACTGTGATTTTCTTGCCAGTGTTGTTTGTATATGCCATGGTGACTGCAGAAACGGATGTTCTTGTATAATAGCTAAACTGTGATTTTGTTTTGGTGCATTGCAACCGTGAACCAGTGATGGATAAGTTTATCCTAGATCTAGATCCAGCGCTTCCTCTTCTTTTTCTTAATTTTCAGTTCCATATGATTCTGAATTTTTTGCTCCAACTATTGTGAACAAAGATCAAAACGTGAGTCCTGGACTCCTGGTGTAGTGGATGATATTTTTCTCTACCCCGTCCAATCCAAGATTTCATTTAGTCGGTTTCTCTCATGACTATTGTCATAACCTTTTGCAGTTCTGTGGTGTTGTACATGATATTTGGAAAGATGATTATTATGCGTGTACTAATTTGTCGGTTGCAGTGGAACGGTACCTAGTAATTTGAGCTCACCGTTTCAAGCTTAATTCTAACAATTGGTCAACATCGATATGGTGCGCGTCTGCTGATATACTTAGCTTAATTTAGGAGATCAATATCTCGAGAAAGCATGAGTTTATATGTACTTGTGATAGTTTTTCTTTTACTGATCGGTTTTATACTATTTACAATGTGGAGAAATGCTTGTACAATTTTTAAGGGTTTAGGATTTAGGGTATAAGCCGTATGGTAGAAAATAGAAAAGAGTCCCTTGTGCCTCCAAATGTTGATATGTTCATGTACAGTCAATAACATTACATCTGGAGATGTCTTATGATGGTAGATTCTTACTATAGAGTATATACATGATCATTTTTTTTATCTTAGCTTGATCATCCTATAAGATGAAATATTTAGAGTGAGATCAGTCTTTTTAAGTATGCACGATGAGTCATTTTGTTTGCCCGTTAGCAACGTATGAGCATTTTGCTAATCTATATCTATACCTAATAATCTATATCTATACCTAATAATAAAGGGAGGAAGCTTGTTATTTTTATTCCGATTTTACCCTTGTAGTTCTGAAATATTACCCACCACTGCCACCGGTAATTGAAAAACGGTTAGATTCTGTTTACCGTCATGGGGCGAGAACGGCGGTGGGTGCGTCTCGTGGCCCCCATGGGGCGGAGTTGCGGTGCGAGTCTGCGCCGGCAAGACGTGTGCGGCATCGGGCGGTGTGGTGTAAACTGGGTGACGCTCATGGCACTGATGGCAGACACATGGCAAATGTGCGGTGGCATCAGGCGTGCCGGGCACGGGCACAGACACGGCCGTGCGCAGCGGGCGTGGACACGGCCAGCAGGGGGCAGAGGTGCAGCCCCGGGCGAGAAGCCGAGAAACAAGCGAAGACGCCATGAGCTTGCAAGGGCACGGCAGACTACACGCCGTCCGGGCACGGTGCTCGCCCGCCATGGCCAGCATGTCTGGTTGCGGAAGTGCAGACGCGGCACGCAGGACATAATGAGCACACAGGCGCATGGCCATGGACATGGCGTGGGGGCGTGCGGCCACGGCAATGCCACCCTCCATCCTCACGCGTTGCAGGCCGTGAGTTCTCCTTCATCGGTCGCCTAACTCCTCGAGCTCTCCGGCGCCAGCCGCATCCATCTCGTGCGCTGGTGAGTAGCCATGGAGAGGGTGCAGCTCGTCCTATTGTTGTGCTTCTTCTGCCTCGTTGTACCGCTGCTGCAGCTCAAGCGTTGCTGCCCATCACTGCCGGCACCCGCCGCCCTCTCGAATCCGTCAGCGGCATGGCCTACCAAGAGTCAGGAGGACTGCTCTTCTTTGGTGTTTGTTATTAACAGAGATCCGACTATATTGGCTGGAGATGGAGTTATATGTTGGTACTGCATGCAGACTAATTGTTCATAGTGAACTTTTTGTTTGCTTATCTGCTGGCATGTGTACGATGTAAATATTCTTAGCTTTAATAATGAGCCAATTGTAATCAAGTTTTGTATTTCTGCTCCTTGAACATGTTGTATAGTCTGTTGACCAGAAATGTTTTTTGGCAAAGTGATACAAACATGATGTATCTTTTTAATGGAGATTGGTTAAAATTTAGGTTTTTTCATTTAGAACATGATTTTTCTCTCCGGCACGGTCATTTTTACTAGTAATAAATAAATGAAGGAAGCTTTCATACGATACGCCATTTTTTTATTCTGATTCTACCCCTACAGTTTTAAGAAATTACCCAGCACTGACACCACGTTATATACCGTTCCGTTTCCTTTTCTTTTCCGTCCCTTCCTCCTCTATCAATCCCGACCGCCGTGTTGCTGCTTGCTCTCCGCCGACGCAGGCGGAAGGCTTGTAATCAATCTCGGCAGCCGTGCTGCTGCTTTCTCTCGGCCTATGCAGGAGGCAGGATTGTAATCACGCGCTTCAACAAACCAATGTGCAGAAAAGGCAATCCCATGGTGATATAGGGGCGCGCTGGATCAAACCAATGTGCAGAAAAGGCAATCCCATGGCGATACGGGGCGGGACGACTAGCCGACATCGCAGCGGTGCAGCAGGGACGAACTGGAGCAGGAGCAAGCCTTGGGGAGAAGGATGGACGGGCATCGAACCTCGCCGTGGTTTCTTAACCCCCGAACAATCGTCAGGTTTCTGTTGTGTGAGACGCATAAGGAGCAGCCAGCCACGATTCCCCATGCTCGACAATGACGACATGTTGATGCTTACAGACAAAGGGAACCAGCTCTTCCATGGCTCTCACCACCTTCCGGCGGTGGCAGTGGCCTACCTTCCAGCCCCGGCGTCCATGCTCGAGTTGAGCTCCGTGCAGCTAACCTCACGGCAGTCCGTCGGAGAGTGCGGCATGGACGAGGAAAGAGAGACGGGGACGGGACCGACGGGTGACGGCACCGGCGAGGCCATACAAAGGCTGCTGGCTAGGAGGACATCCAAGACGCGTCGCCGGGAAGGTCGTGGATTCAGAGGTCGACGCCATCTCGTGCCGGCTGTAATCGATGGTTGTTGTCGTTGAAACTGCGTGATCCTTATTAATTTCAGAAAGTTTATCGGGTGTAGAAAGCCCTGCTCTCAAAACTTTGCTGGAAGAGTGGACGCATTAGCTAGGCTAAATCTACTTTAATAAGCAATAAGCAAATCATATATAAAGTGGCGGGACAAAGTTATTGTTGTCATTGTATTTTGTTGCGACATCAGAAAATGATTGGGGGACGCGGAGACACACCCTGACCCTCGCGTCGCTCGCTACGAGCGACTCGGGGGAACCTCGCCGCGCCGCCAAGCTCCCTCTTCGCCGGCCCTCCTCTGCCGCTGCCGCCGGCCCTCCTCTATCGTGGCGGCGGCGGCCCCTGACTCCAAATGACGGTCGGGCCGACCTCGCAGTGGACGCGTGCGCCGCGCTCCTCTCGCGTCTGCGCATCTTGGCGGCTCGCCGGACTTCCGGTGGAGCTCGGCTCGACGGCGGCTGCGGTGGAGGTTAATGTGGTGCGTCTGGTGGCGGCGTGGAGCCGAGGCGCGGCCGCTGCGCTCCTACAGCCAGGGCCCGATCTGGGCCCAAATGGGCTTGGCGGGCCGCGGCGGTTTCCAGCGTGTCGCGCCTTCCTGGGGCTGCATGGTGGTGCCGCCATTGTGTTGAGGCTGCAGTGCGGCCGGCCGGCGGTGATGGATCCCGGGCGGCGGCCGTGCTGGTTTGGTGGCGGCGGCCAGCGTGGCTGCTTCGGGGTGGCATGGTGGTCGGAGTTTGGAGGTTTGGTGCTCCTGCCGGCATGGTGCTGGGAGGTGTCGTCCATCTTTGCTCGGCTGCCTCCGCGCGGTGCGGAGTTCCGGTGAAGATTGATGTTTTCTGGGCCTCAACTCTGGTGGACGGTGGTGGGATGGACCTTGGTCTCGGCTTCTATGCCTTCCTCGGTTGTTGTCGGCTTCGACGACGCTCGGCCGTTCCCTCCGATGGTTGCAAGGGTTGCAACCTCTTCATTCGGCCATTTTCCTGCAGCGGGGCGCCGTTGGGGAGGACGAGTGTCGTGGCTTCGCAGATGGCGGCCATGGTGGTGACGAGCTCCCTACGTGGGGAGCTGTCGTGGCTGGATGTTGAGCCACCTCTGTCTTGCCATCAGTGTCATGCTGGTGTGCTCCATGGTTCTGCAGATGGCGACCATGGATGCGGTCTTCTCTCCGATGCGAGGTGAGCTGTGGCAGTGGTGGTGGTTGCTTCTCCTTGTCAGTTGCCTGGCCCTCGCGTCGGATCCTGTCAAAGTCCTATGGCGTGGCCGGTGTGGGTGGTCTTCGTGCGTGCTCTAGGCTAGCCCACCCTTCGGGTAATCGAACCCAGATGGGGTTGGGGTTGCACTCGGTGGTGCTATGCCCTGCGTCTACGGCGATGATCCCCCCCGTGCGGGGAGGGTATCTCTGATGCCCTTCTAGTTCGACCGGCGACTCACAGGTGTTGTGGCGTCTTCTAGCCGCGTGCGACCTTTCGACCATGCCCCTGACACATGTGGTGTCGGCGCGCTGTGTGGCCTCGGATGCGCGTTGGTGTTTGAGTACGTGGATGGTGCAGAGTCATGGCTGGGTCTCCGCTGTCATGTCCGGTGGATCCTCCTTTGTGATCGCAGTGCTTGGGTCGTGATGAGCTTCTCATCAATCAATTGTCTTCGAGATTTTCTTGGAGTGACTCTCTCTTGTGTTGTTGGTGTGCGTTTTTTTTTCTCTTCGCATGTATCTCTGTAAACTCCTCTTCATTTAAACCTATCTTGTAGAGCCTGAAAAGTCTCATAGTCATTTGATAAATAAAGTTCAGGCTGGCTCTAAGAGCATAGTCCAAAAAAATAATGATTGGGAGCTCACCACGCCATCATACCCTCGTCTGCAGAGCGTCGTAATCCTAACAGCACCCATCACGCCAATGTCATTCAATTAAGCATTGTATTATAGGGTTCTTTTTCACACAAAAATACGTTTAGTGAACTAAAAAAAGGCGTCGCAACAGTTTATTTTTAGTCTCACATATTTTCAACACATCCATGTCCTACGCGTCGCCAATGTTGGAAACAAGGATTATAAGGTTTGAACATCGTAGAATTTTTTTCCCGTTGCAACGCGTGGGCATTTTTCCTAATATATATAATATGTGTAAGCATCACTATCGGTGCGGCATTTTTTATTTAGTCCCTAAAAAAGTGGTAAATTAACCCGCACTCTAGCTGCCTGCCTATCTGTGGGGACCCAGCATATCACTGCATGGTGTAGTGTGCTACAGTTGTTGACATAGCACCAATGGACCACCGTCCATAAGGGTTACGTCATCAGAGTGGTACAACAGAAACATCGCAGGTCCAAGGCTGTCGGCCCAGTGGGAACTGGGGTATCAAGAGCCCATTCCCCCCAGGCCTCGCTCGCGGGCCAGACGGACAAAACGGCTAAGGACTAGGCGACTCCGCCTAACGAGACCCCCGATGGGCAACTCCCCTCGAGTGCCTGAAGAGGGAGTGAGGGCCTCAAGGGACCCTTCGCCTCGGGGGGTCCTCCCCGTCAAGGAACCAACCCGCCTGAGGCAAGTCCGGCAGGAATCTCCCTCAGGCCTGAAGGGAAACGTCGTCGCCAAGGAACCCCGACAGAGCGCACGTGATCTCTGCCACGCTCGTACAGAGGCGCTCACACCCCCGTCGCTGTCCCTGGCGATAAAGCGGTCAACAAAGCTGCTCCGCCTGCTGCACAACTGTGAGGACCTTCTACTCTGACGGTAAAGCAGGTGGACGGCGCAACCCTCCAAGGGAGATCGTCATCGTGGGCTCCACCCCAGAGACTGCCCGCTCTGTGGGCGGTACAAGCGTGGTCGGCCGCCTGTCGTCCACGGGGCCACCTTTATCAACAATGGACCGAGTCCATGGACGAAGGGAGCGCGGTGGACTCGTGCTCCACCCCGCCACTGGCGAGTGGGAGCCACCTTGAAGGCCAAGCCGAAGAAGAAGACCGGAGGCGCCTATAAAAGAGAGAAGACATCCATCGTAGGAAGGGTCGGCTCCTTGCGTGCAAAACACACTTGTAAACCCTAGCAGGTTAGCCTCTGGCTGGAGGAGGAAGAAGATCATTGCTTCCCTCCCCAGGCAAGAACTGCCTCAAGGGGGCTTCCGGCAAGCTCAATTGTACTGTAACCTCCCACATATAATACAGACAGGCATGAGTAGCGGTCTTACCTCCTCACGAGGGCCGTGAACCTGGGTAAAGGACGGTGTTTTTCCTTGGTCGGGTGTGCGTCTTCTTCGGGTCCGGTGAGCAACGTCGCAGAGCCACTTGAGGGTTTAGACGTCCGCGTTCAATCCCCTCTCGAACTACACTTCATGAAGTGACTACTCCCGATTCCTGGGAATCATAACCCGACATTTGGCGCGTCAGGTAGGGGAATGAGGCGCGTCAACAACTTTCGAGTTCGTCTCCGCGCCATGGTGAACACGCGCACCACTCGCACCGCTCGAGTCAGCCGACGCGCGCCCGCGGGAGCACGCGCGCCCCCAGGGGCCGCGACCACCCGCGCGACCACCCGCGCAAGGCGGGCCGACCCCGCCAAGAGGAGCATGTCCCCTCTGGCCCTCACGCGGAGGAGCCAGAGCACGACGCCGAGCACCAGGAGGACGCGCAGTCGTCGCACCCGTCGCAGCGCCCAAGCGGCTCGGGCCCGGGGAGAACCGACCCTGCGCCCCACACCGCGCTGCTCATGGCGCAGGAGCTGCTCCGCTACCAGCCCACCGCTGAGGCCCACGAGCAGTGGCTTCAACGCCTCAACCACCTCGTCGGCATCGCCACGACGCGCCCCGCTCCGTCGCAGTCCAACGCGCACCCCTCTCTCGCGGGCACGGTCGCAACAAATGCGCCTCCGCCACCTCCGGGACCTGCGCCGGCTGCGGCACATAGGGCTGCTTCGCACGCGACCTCGCCGCGCGATTGCATGATCGTGCAGCGCACCGCGCCCGACGCCCGTGTCGGGATGGAGCTCCAGCGAGACCGCCAGAACAGGCTCGTGGAGGAGCTCGGCCAGGCGGGGCAGCAGAACCGCGACGCGCTTCAGCACGGGGTCGTTACGTACACCTCGGGCTGCATGGCGTTCACCCGCTCCCTGCGCCGCGTGGTCTGGCCGCAGAAGTTCAGGCCGGCTCTTCCCAAGGGCTACGACGGCTCCAGCAACCCCGTTGAGTTCCTGCAGCTCTACACCACCTCCATCCAAGCTGCGGGAGGAGACGACAAGGTCATGGCCAACTGGTTCTCCCACGCGCTGCGCGACTCTGCGCTGTCGTGGCTCCTGAACCTCCCGGAGGACTCTGTGAACTCCTAGGAGGAGCTCTGCAAGCAGTTCATCTCCATCTTCAAGGGGACGTACGAGCGCGCCCTCACCCACAACGATCTGCGCGATGTGGTGCAGAGGAAGGACGAAACGCTCCGCAAGTACATCCAGCGCTTCAGCCAAGTGCGCAACAAAATCCCGAACATCCCCGACACTCAAGTCATCGCCGCCTTCCGCGAAGTCGAACAACCAGTTCAAGCAGTTCGCCCGCGAGCTCAACGCCGCCCTCCCAAGCACAGAAACCTCCAGGCCCCTCAAGTGGTCGCAGTACACCATCGCCTTCAACGCTCAGGACCACCCCAAGTCCACCAAGACTGTTGGAACCCTCCCGCTGGTCTGTACCCCCACCATCGACAATGTGGCTGTCTCCAAGACGCTCATCGACGGCGGAGCAGGCCTGAACTTCATCTCCATAGATACGTTCGAAGCACTTCAAGTGCCCTACGAGAGGCTTATGCCCTCGAGGCCCTTCACGGGGGTCACCAGCGGCTCAATCGAGCCTCTAGGCCAGGTCAGGCTTGCCGTCACCTTCGGGAGCGAGGAAAATTACCGCACCGAGCACATCTATTTCGATGTTGCGCACATCGGCCTGCCATACAACGCCATCCTCGGCTACCCCGCGCTCGCGAAGTTCATGGCCGTCACGCACCATGCGTACAACATGGTCAAGATCCCCGGCAGCGCCGGCACGATCACCATACGTGGGCACGTCCTGGACGCTACGCGCGCTGTGGAGACGGCCTACAAGACCGCCGCCATGGCCTTCCCCGCAGACGAGGACCAAGAGCCTCTCGAGAGGCCCAAGAAGAAGAAGCAGTTGTTCTCCCAGGAGGCAGCTGCTACAAAGAAGATTTCTCTGAGCTCAGGAAGCTCGGGGGCTGAAGGCTCGGGGGCTAGCGTCACCATTGGCGCCGCGCTGCCGCCCAAATAGGAAAGCGCCTCGTCGCCTTCCTCCAGGCAAACTCTGACATGTTCGCGTGGACGCCGTCAGATATGTCTGGTGTACCGAGGGAGGTGATCGAGCACCACTTGGCCGTGTGCCCAAACGCGCGCCCCGTCAAGCAAAAAGCAAGAAACAAGCCCCCGAGAAGCAAGCATTCATCGTCAAGGAGGTCGAGAAGCTCAAAGCGGCAAATGTAGTCCGCGAAGTCGCGCACCCCACTTGGCTCTCCAACGGCGTGGTGGTACCAAAACCCGCCGGCGGAGGCCGCCTCTGCATCGACTACACCGACGTAAACAAGGCCTGCCCCAAGGACCCTTACCCCATGCCCAGAATCGACCAGATCGTGGACTCCACGGTAGGCTGCGACCTCCTGTGTTTCCTCGATGCCTTCTCTGGTTATCACCAGATTAAGATGGCTAAAGAGGACGAGGAGAAGACGGCTTTCCTCACCCCATGTGGTGTGTATTGCTACGTCTGCATGCCCTTCGGCCTAAAAAAAATGCCGGAGCCACTTTCCAGAGATTAATGAGGATAGCCCTTGGCGGGCAAATGGGGCGAAACGCTGAAGCGTATGTCGATGACATCGTCGTAAAGTCACGAGAAGGAAATACTCTGCTCGGAGACCTGGAAGAAACCTTTGCCAGCCTGCGCAAGGTGAACATCAAGCTAAACCCCGCCAAGTGCGTCTTCGGAGTACCTTTGGGAAAATTGCTGGGCTTCCTCGTGTCTCATCGGGGCATAGAGGCAAACCCAGACAAAATCAAGGCCATAGAAGGCATGCAACCTCCACGCAGGCTCAAGGACATGCAACGCCTGGCGGGCTGCATGGCATCTTGGGTCGATTCATCTCCAAGTTCGGCGAAAGAGTGAACGGATAGACGTCGCCTAGAGAGGGGGGGGGGTGAATAGGTGATTTAAAACTTTTTCGAGAAGCCGGATTATCCGGTCCAAGAAAGACCCAGATATTCCGGTATGCTTGATAAAGGCGGAATAAAACTAGAGGTTTACTTTAACAAGCATACAACCTAGATAAATAAAGTAGGCTCACCTATGTGCACCAACAACTTATGCTAAGCAATACAAGTAACAAGGTGATAGCAAGATAGATAACTTCAAGCACGAAGGCTATCACAATGTAAAGTGCATAAGTAAAGAGCTCAAGTAAAGAAATAACCAAGGCACACGGAGACGAGGATGTATTCCCGAGTTCCACCCAAAGGTGTACGTCTCATTTGGAGAGGTGTGCGCAACCACAACAGGTTAGCCGCAACGCCACAAAGGCTCACCTTCTTCTCCTTATGAACTCAACCACAAAAGGTTGCGAGTTCACCTTCCACTATTGATCTCCTTTGGGGCGGAGATCGAATCCCGTACAACACTCTTGAGGCACACACCCACAACTTAATTGGGGGCTCCCAAGTCTTGAGGCACACACCCACAACTTAATTGGGGGCTCTCAAGTGACCACAAAAGGTCTTGGCCACAAAAGGCCGGCCACAAAAGGCGTCTAGGGTCCAATGACCCAAGAGTACCAAGCTCACAAGTATCACAACCACGAATCCTCGTGGAGGGCTCAAACCGATGCAAATGCAATGGCAAGAGCACACAAAGTGCTCAAGTCCTTCACTCTCAAATTCCAACAAAGCAACAAATGCTTATGGGGGAATAAGAGAGGAAGAACAAAGGAAACCACAAAGGAGTCAAATCCTTCACTCCCAAATCCCACCAAAAGCAACTAATGCTTGTGGGGGGAGAAGAGAGAAAGAACAAAGGAGAAGAACCACAAAGGAACTCCAAGATCTAGACCCACTAGGTTCCTCTCACTTAGAGGAGAGATGGATTGGTGGAAATGTGGATCTAAATCTCCTCTCTCTTTTCCCTCAAGAAATAGCAAGAATCATTAGAGGGATCGAGAGATCTCAAAGCTTTGGAAGTCAACAATGGAGGAGGAGAGAGCACCAAAAACTTGGGAACCATTGGGGAAGATGACCCCTTAAATAGGTTCTCAACAAATCTGGCCGTTGGGCACGGTTTTTCCTCACTTGGGCCGGAAGTTCCGGGCTCACCCCGGAACTTCCGGACCCCCCGGACACCCCAAAACGCGCCCAGGAAGTGTTCTCTGGTCAAACCGGAAGTTTGGGCGGAAGTTTGGCCGGAACTTCCGCCACTGGTAGAAACGTCAACACGAAAACGATGATATCTTGACCATACGAACTCCGTTTTCGATGATTTTTGGCTCGTTGGAATCACCACGAAGAGCTCTATAAGATCATGCAGAGAAACATCATAGTACAACAAGTGAGGTTAAAACCAAATGAGAAATGTAAGACTCTAGATAATAGAGCAACCGGTAAAACCTTCAACATAAAAAACGGAACATGTTTTCCAAAGTAAATCCGTTTTCGATGAACTAGAGGTTGACATGGAGATGAACCAAATTCTAATACTCACAAGGATAAAAGCCAAATAAGAACCAAGAAATATGATATGCCAAATATGCAAAGGTTTGAGCTCTCCACAACGATGCGATCAAGTTACTAACTTGAGAGCCCCTCTTGATAGTACGTCTATCTATCCTATAGCCCTATCAAGATCATAACTTTGCCTTGAGCATTCCACTTGAGTTAGATGATGACTATCTTGATCTTTTCAAGTGGTTCATCTTTCTTGATTGCGCGTCCAAGCACATGCTTGATGAAGACTTCTCCAAATACTCCCCATACCCATAATGGGAGAGTCTTTATAGACTCCATCTTCATGTATACATAGCAAGCTCCAAGCATAGGATATCTTCAAGAAGCTTCTCTTGGTCTTGCACATCTCAACCTCGATGACGATCACGCGTCATCCTCCATGAGCTATAAGAAATCTTCATTTGTTGCAATCCCATGGGAAGATACCTAACCTCATATAAAGATACCACACACACATATATCATGGGTTAGTTCACAAAGCTATACGAACAAGTGTTTACCATCCCAAGAGATACAAGATCCCTCTTGGTACATCTTGTAGCTTTGTGTGTTGATCAACATCTTGATCAAACTTGTATCTTCCAACATTTCTTTCCTAATATGATGTCTTGAATACTTCAAACATACTTGCAATATGCTCAACTCAACCCATGACCATCCATCATATACATCTTTGAATAGAACCTTGGTCATCAAATAAGCTTCTAGAGTCCAACACATGAACTCCATTATTCCCATGGACACGATCTATAAAGATATCTCAATGCAAACATTAGTCCATAGAGATTGTCATATAATAACCAAAACCACACATAAGGGAAAATTCTTTTTCAATCTCCCCCATTTTGGTAATTGATGACAATCTCTTTTGAGAGGGTTTATAATATGTAATTTAAGGAACAAGAATGGTTGCACTAACATCAAATACTACAAAGGTATGTGATGTTAGTCCAATCACATATATAGAGCAAACTCCCCCATAATTTATGCATATGTGTATGCACATGAATTCATTGCATATATTGTCAACCATTACCGATGGTGGAGCTTCCACTAGATATAAAACCAAGCAACAAATGCAAAGGCAAGAAAGCCAAATACTTAAGAATAAACCAAAGTACAAAGCCAATTCCATACAACCCTCTAAAACTTCTCCACCATTGGCAACGATTGCCGAAATGGGCGAAAAACTTTGGAAAGGTAACATAATAAGATCTCCTTCATGATTTATGCATTTCTCATGATATGAGTGAAATCAAATGCACTTATCCAATGACGAATAGATGAAGGGGATCAAACTATATTGAGGATCCAAAAACTTCACAAGAAATATATCAATTGAAATCCACTAGACGGATATCAATTGCAAAAGAGGAATGCATTCACAAAGAAGCAAGCAATCAAGAGATCCAAAAACCAATTGAGCACAAGAAGATATTATGATAAGATCAACCAAGTGTTCTAAAAATCAAGAGGGAACTCCCTAAGGTACATGCACAATGAAAAGATTTGTATTTCAATATGGTGTGCATAACATGGAATCCTCATTCCCTCC
This sequence comes from Poa annua, assembly GCA_026929855.1. Lineage (NCBI taxonomy): Eukaryota > Viridiplantae > Streptophyta > Magnoliopsida > Poales > Poaceae > Poa > Poa annua. The sequence continues at coordinate 15,500,541 of CM049432.1, read as the reverse complement.
TAGATAATTTCGAACACAAAAAGGTGCAAGATTGAATAAAGGCTTCCTCAACCGGGAAAGGATGGGTGTGGCATGGAAATACAATTTAGGAGACTAAACAAGGATGAGACTAAGCAACATCATAGTCTTTCAAATTATAAGGCACATAGTACATATCATGTATTTCACATACAAGCACACCAAAGAGGATACATCAAATAGGATCACAAGCTTATTAAGAGGCAATGTTATACCAATAGAAAAACAAATCTTGTGCCTTTTAGAGATCACCAAAGAATCAAGAAATAAATAAAATGTGATCACTAAAGATTTTGAATACCAATTAAATATGTAACTACCTTCATGTGTATAAGTTTCCAAGTAGACACTAAGTCCACAAAGAAACATGCGCACACAATGTAGATACAAGGTAAAGCACATGGTATCAAAGAGGAAGTTATAAATACACCGATAATTTTTTTGCTTAAAAGCAAAGCACATAGCTCAAATTATTCTTAGAGGGTATAGATGAACTTCCAACACCAAGTTCTCAAAGCATCACAAATACCCACATAGTATAAGTGATAGTTGGGATACTTCGAGACACAAAACAAATATCACATAAGGCAAATGATTTATGAGAGTTCATCAATATTGCACATGAGAGACTTTGAAATGAATTTGCTAGATTAACATATTGGGGATCGGTGAATCATGAAGATGATTATATAAATCCCCTTGATGTGTAATCATCCCGGCTTACTCACATTAGCAATGAAGATATTTTGAAAGAAAACTTTGCAAAAACCATATCAAATGCAACTTAGAGAAACTCATACCAAAGAACAACCTACACAAGGTTGAGAGCTAGAAGTATATGCATGAGTTAGATACTTGTTACCGAGATAGCATAGACGGTGTAGAAGATGAGAGTTCACAATCATCCAAGCTTGGCTCCAAGAAGCACATGGTGAAGACATTTTTAAAAAGAGGCAAGCTTTCAATGCATCTCTCATGTACCTAAAACAAATCAAGTACACTATGGTACCCAAACTAATTGGGTCCAAAGTAGTTAGACCAACTACAATACATGGGACAAACTCCACATAAATATGTGCATATTGATATGAAATAGAATTTCATGCACATCTTAGCCATTTAAGATTTGATGGAGTTTATCCTATATATTGGATCAACGAAAGTAAGCATGCCATAAGATATACATATAGTAAATATGCATGCACAAACCTTTCAAGAACCAAACGAGATACAATTTGGACAAAACACCAATTAAATCAAGAAGCTACACAAAAGTGTGGCAAGAGAAAGATTTGTCCTCATTGTATCAAAGACTCAAACCAACCCATGATTGGAGAAACCAATTTGAAAAGCTATCAAATGAAAACACGGTGAAGGCTAAACCAATGAGCATAAGAAATAAATCAAGCAAATATGCTCGAAGGTTTATCTCATCCAAGAAGGTAGACTAGGAACCATGTGATGAGATAGCCAACTCCACAAAGAAGAGTAAGGTTTCAACAAATAAACCAAGCCCTCTACACTTTTCATGATGGCACAAAGTACCAAGACGAAAAATGTTTGTCTTTCAAAGAGACATGTCATCGGGATCGAAAACCAATTGAAGACAACTAATGTTCAATAACATATAGGGTTGCTCCCCCAAGATAAGTGCATTACTTATGATCTTGTATTTGAATACAAAATGCACACAAATGAGATCATTACTCTCCATATACATGTTAAAACATTAGTCATGTTCAAGAAGATCAATAAGATACCAAACCAATTTAAAGAATAGTGTTCTAAAGAGTATAGAGTAGCTACCTCATGATTAGTGCATTATTTGAGATCTTGTATGTAAATACAAAATGCACACAAGTGGGATCATTACCCTCCATATATCCTTTTGAGCACAAGGTTCAAGAAAAGCAATAAGACCCGATAACAATTAAAAGGATGATGTTCTACTCAATATAGGATAGCTCCCCCAAGGATGGTACATTACTTAGAATAAAGTCTTCGAATGTAAATGCACAACAATGGGATCCTTGCTTTTCCTAACTCAAGAAAGCACAACACAAATTATGAGTAGAGCAACAGAAAGATCCAAATGAAACAAGGATGACAAAGGGGTGGTTAGACCAAAACAAACTTGGCGATAGAATAAGACAATTTATGAACAAAAGCCAATGTAAATATGATCAATAGATTTACCACAAATATAATTATCACTTGTCAAAGACAATGATTGTATATAGATAGTTCTCGGTGGTACATGACATATATATATATGTATTCAATATCATATTCACAAAATATAAGCATGTGGCAAAATATAAGCATGTGGCAAAATATAAGAATTGAAAAACATATTTGTCTAGAGATTCTTGATGACTTCACATATTCAATGGTCATACTAAGCATAAAGAAACTCTCTCACAAACAAGATACCAAAATATGGGTGAACAAAATGCATTTAAACAAATATGGAACTTGTTTGAGTACTGCCACCTAGGAACAAGATAATCAACAATATCAACTCTAGGTGACACTACCTCACATGTTCACATTTTCTAGACTTGTAATATGCACATAGCTTATTACTCCCCCATAATGTGATAATCCATTCTTTTTAACACGAGGCAAAATAAATCCAACAAGAGATAATTAATGGACATTAGAATTTGAATTTCTCATGAGTAAGTGTAAAGGCCCTCCTTATTATAAGGTAGCGACCTCCTGTGTATAGTGCTAGTCCCTGGATCGACTTGCTAGCACACACAGTTTAAGATGAAATACCATAACATTGCGTCAATATTCATTACACGATGATCCAGAAATAAAAGGGGTTCGATACAAGGTGCATAGCCCATGGCTAGCTCAAACCGAAATAAACACACATCGGAAAGCAAATGGATAAATGAGCTCCATCTTCATCATGTGCCACAGGCAAGGCATGTTGGTTGGAGACTCGCGACCCTAACAATCCTTACTCCTCGTCTGAGGGTCCTGCAATGGTGAGTTGCAGCCCAAACTATATTGGGTCAGCACAATTGAATTGTGGTGGCAAGATGACACTTTGTAACTAAAATTACTAAGACTATATCTACATGCATATTTGGCTCGGTGGAGTTTCAGGATGATTTGCATAAAGCCAGTTTTGTCCTATCATTTATAAAACAACTTTTCATCTTAGACAAAGAGTACCACTGATAGAAAACAGTGAACACCTTTGACAACAAAGAGTACCACCGATAGAAAACGGTGAACAACTTTGAAAACTACTCACAACGAGCACCACCGATAGAAAGCGGTGAACTCTCCCAAACCCTTGTTCACCCATCAAATTTTATTTTAGAAATTGGGGTGAGGAGATCTTCAACATCTGCCCTGTCTAGTTGCTCAAATGTCCATAACCGGGGACACGACTAAGTATACTTAGTTTTTAACTCTCGAGAGGGTGTACACTTTCACCACAAGACCCAATCATTCCCTCGTCCATGTCACCCATTTATGATATGGAAAAGAGAAGACCGAGACGAGACCTTTCAGAAGCAATTCCCCAAAATCCATAAAGCGGACCCATCCCCACCTATCACCCTACATCTGCTGGTCACGCGGATCTCGGGGTCTCGCAACTTATGTGGTCAAGACAGAGCCCATATGACCTGTGGTTGCACGGGAAGCTTCTAAGCAAGGTGTGTCTACAATCTCTTTAAGCCTGGGTGACTTTCCACATTTGTGCGCTTCCACCAAGGGTAATTACCATAGACATGAACCATAGACATGGACCCCCTGAGTAGCCACCCACCATGGTTCTCCAACCAGCACCCAGGTAGTTCATTAATTAACTTCATTAATTTTTCACTATCCAACTAGTCAAAACATTTTTCATTGCTTGGCTAAGCATCCTACTAAGTGTTCTTGCTTCTATGCTCATGGTGGGGGATAGCTAAACACTACATAGGAGCATAGCATAATAAAGTAACCACACACAACTCCTAACATGCATACTACAGAAAAAAAAACACTACTATGCATATAGTGAAAATAATAGGTGGTTTATGAGCGTCACTTGCCTTGGCCAACTGAAGAGTTGAAGTTACACTCTTCACAACACGTAAGACACTCCGCACAATCTAGCACACAACAAACATTCAACGATTCAATACATATGCACAATACGAAAACAATGCTATGCATTTATGAATGCATGTTCCGAAATTAAATTGTTTAATAGTTCTCTGGTTACAAAATACATTCATGATGGCATGAATCAAATTTTAATTTAATTGCATTTTTAAAAATCATTTGATTTAAATAATTTTACGCAAAATAACTACACTTGTGTAATTGATCATCCATAAAATTTATATTTTTAGTCCCTCTGGACAGAGGGTACAATATGGCAACTTTTAACATAGGTTTCACTTTTTAAAAATATTCTTGGAATTTTGTTATGGACTATATGGCCGAAATGGTTCTCTGTGAAAAATCCATTTTTAACAGATGCAAAATAGGAAAGTAATGATGCCAAATTAATCTACATGAGGAGAGCTTTTCAACGATATAAAGTTTGTTAAATTTGGACTTATAGTTTGAAAATTATGAATTTTTGAAATTTGAATTGTTTTCTGTTTTATTTAACAATTTTTCAGAGAGACGATTAATCTGGGCCGTTCGATCTAACTAACGCGGACGCTCCGGATCCACCGATACCGATTCGTAAAAGATCAAACCCGAACCGTTAGATCTCGATCCAACGGCCCTGGATCTCAAGACCTAGCGCGGGCGGCGCGTTTCAACGGAGCGAACTCCGGCCGCGGCGGCGCCATGCCCGGCGAGCACGGATGCGGCGGAATAGAGGAGTACGGGACACGCGGTTGGTACCTGGGGACAGAGGGAGTCGAGGCGGGGTTGAGGGTGCGGTCGAGGTTGTCGATGGGGTCTTCGTGCGCCGGCAGGGTCTCGCCGGCGTTGACTGTGCGCGGCGGACTCGAGCGCTCGGACGTTCTCGTCGCCTCCGTGCCCCTAGGTTCACCGGATGATGTCAGAGAGGTGCGCAAGACTACGAGGGTGCGAGAGGAAGAGACGAGAGGGGTAGAGGTGTGCCGGACTCACCGAAATCGGAGACGGACGGCGGCGGCGGTTCGACGAGCTCGGATTGAAGCAGCCCGGCGGTGCGTCTGGGGTGTACGGGTTTGGGAAATGGGAGCGGGGGTGCAGGGGTTTAAAGAGGCACGGTCAGCGCACCGTTACGCGGCTCGAGGGAGTGGGGATGGTGCGCGGAGTGGGCGGCGTGGCGTCGAGATCGTGCGCGGAGAGCGGAGACGGTTGGGGACGAAGCTGACACGCGGGCCCGAGGTGTCAGCGACAGGAGGAAAGAGGGCGCGCGTGTGGGCCGGCGGTGGGCTGCGCTGCGACGCTCGTGCGGGGAAAGAGACTGGGCCGGCTCGGCCGCCCTTTTTTTTATTCTTCTTATTTTGTTCTGATTTAATATTCCTAACTTCAAATTTAAAACAAAATTTGATTTTAAAATTCTTCAGAAAATTATGAAACAATATATTTGAAAAGCCTATCAAAATAGAACCCTTTTATAAAATTTAGGGCTTAATAAAGTTTAGTGATATTTAATTTCTTGTTCAATACACAAATAGTGCAATTTAAATATTGTTTCATTTGTTAATTGATAAAAGGAGACATAGTGACCACTAAAGATTTTAGAATACAATGATGATATGATGAATGTATGCATGTTTTGAATTTGTAAAATTTGGGATGTTACAGTAAGACATACCACAAAGAGAGTAGATTATATTGAAATATCACCACTAAGTGGTATTTCTCATGAATACACATTTTAGGGTGGTGAGTTACCAAAAAGCACATCACTCCCCCAAAATGGGATAGTCCATTAAAATCCCTAAAAGAGCCAATTAAGATGAAAGCAAATAGACAAGAGGCTCAAACATACATGGTGTGCAAACCAACATACACAAGCTTGATTACTCAACATAAGTAAGTAGAGTGCACAACACATATGAAGCACTAGTAAGGTACAAAACCAAACACATGCAAGGGTGCAAGTAACTTTCAATGAGTACATATGAATTAAATACAAGTTACCGCAAGGAGGAGCATTGGATATATGTTAAGACAATATAATCCAATTGACTTGACTTGAGAGAATATGAATGATGAAGATCCCTTAATTCTTCATGATGTAGTCAAGTCTCCAATGTCCTCCGCTTACACCTATTGATCAAGTTTTAGTTTGTTGGTCCCCAACCAAGTTGGGTCCTAAGAGGTTAGTCACAATAGGCTTGGCAACCCAAATGGTTCTTTTGTTGACACCACTTTGAGTACCAATAACTTTGGCAAACACATTGCCAATCTTATCCTTTCGAAGAGAATAGACATTGTCAATTATAGTAGGGTTGGATAAGTTACCATGAGTGCATGAAGAAGCAAAGTGATCCTTCCCACGGCATTTGTAGCAAATTCGGCTTTTACCTTTCTTCTTGGGAAGGGAAGGTTCTTCAACTTGGGAAGCTTGAGTTTGAACTTGAGGTTGCTTCCCTTGTTGCTTCTCACTAAAAGGCTTCTTCTTCAACGGGCAAGATCTAACATGGTGCCCTTCAACCTTGCACTTGAAGCACACAATCTTGGCCGAATCAATAGCTTGTTCTTGGCCCTTCTTCTTAACGAACTTGTGCTTCTTCTTGACATTGGACTTGTTCTTGTTATTGGAGTTGAATCCAAGTCCACTCTTGTCATGAGGAAGTTATTGCACTCTCAACATGTTGTCGAGGGTGGACTTCCCTTCATGACACTTCTTCAAGTCTTTCTTCAAAGAAGTGACTTGTGCCTTGAGCTCTTTGACTTCCTCTACATGGTTAGTTTCAACACAAATACTAGAGGAAGTACTAGCCACATTGTTAGAGCAACAAGGCAAGGAAAGTAATTCACCACAAGATGTAGCAATTTTATGAGTGGATGAATTACTAGAACTAGCACATGGCAATAATGCATTAGAAGTAGAGTTTGTGCTAGTGACCACAAGAGGCTCACAATATTTTACCTTCATAGTGACCGCCTCATGAGCTAACTTTAGCCTAGCATGGGAAGCTAGAAGATCCTCATTAGAGCTAAAAGTTTTTCATGAGTTTCTTCCAAATTCCCATACTTGCTAGTTAGCAAATCAAGTTGAGCCTTTAGCTCAACATTCTCCTTCAAAATAGATGCTTCACACAAAGTGGAGTTAGTTGCATAAGCATCATTAACATTAGAAATGGAAGGAGACAACATGACAAGCTCATTATTTAACTTAGCATTCTCTTTACTAAGCACATTACATTTAGCAATAGCATGGTCATGTTCTTTAGTGAGTTTAGCAATTACTATATTATTTAACTCCTCACTAGATTCCAATCTCTCCTCAAGAGCAACCCGAGTTTCTTGCTCTTCCTCAAGAGCATTTTCAAGATTGTGGACCTCACCCGCGGAATCACGAGCAAGACCCCACCCTTCATGACAACGGGTCTCCATAGTCTCAAAGGTCCCCTTGAGCTCAACAAGGGTAGTCATCATTTCCAAGAAGTTTGTATGAGCATTTTTATTATTTAAGAGAGCATGAGAGACAATATCAAACTTCTCCTTAATTAGATCATCATCATCATCATCATCATCATCATGAGATATATTGGAGTGAACGGTAGGAGATACCTTAAACTCCTTAGCCATAAGGCAAAGGTGAGTAGTGGATGAAGACGATGAAGAGTTACTTGAAACACCAATGAGATCCATGTCTTGTTCCAACAATTGTTGGGATTCCTCTACATTGTTAGCCAAACAAGTACTAGAGGAAGTAGAGACATTTTGACCATGGAAACAAGACAAGGAAAGCATATCATCATGAGATTTAGTTAAGCAACTACTACATGATATGCAAGGACTATCAACACTAGCATTTATGACATTTGAAGTGCTAGAGGTGTTTAAGTCCAAAGATAGAGCATTGCAATACGATGAGTGTAAAGTATAGTCAATAGTAGATTCACCATCAAAAATGCAATTTCTATCACCACTCACCATATCATTACCTTGTGGCAAACCACATGTCGGTGAAGTGGAAGAAGACGTGAGCTCATCACGACCGGATGTGGAAGGAGGACAATCATCCTTGGAAATGTTGGACACCTCATATATATCTTGAATTTTTGTCCATAATTCATGAGCGCTCCGAAAAGGCATGATTGACGCAAGGACTACATCGCTCAAAGCACATATAAGACCATTAGATGCTAGAGTATCGAGATAAGAGTTTTTCTCATCCTCTAAAGATAATTCTTGTGAATCCTTTGGAGGAGAAAAACCCATATCTACAATACTCTCTAAATTTGAACCCATGTCTCTAAAAATATTAAGCATGCGAATTTTCCAAACAACATAATTTGTGCCATCGAATCTATAAGTGGGATTGTGCACTAGATCTCTAAACGACATCTTTATCTCTAGGCGGTTAGTCCTAATAATGAGATAACCTGGCTCTGATACCAATTGAACGGATAGACGTCGCCTAGAGGGGGGGGGTGAATAGGCGATTTAAAACTTTTTCGAGAAGCCGGATTATCCGGTCCAAGAAAGACCCGGATATTCCGGTATGCTTGATAAAGGCGGAATAAAACTAGAGGTTTACTTTAACAAGCATACAACCTAGATAAATAAAGTAGGCTCACCTATGTGCACCAGCAACTTATGCTAAGCAATACAAGTAACAAGGTGATAGCAAGATAGATAACTTCAAGCACGAAGGCTATCACAATGTAAAGTGCATAAGTAAAGAGCTCAAGTAAAGAAATAACCGAGGCACACGGAGACGAGGATGTATTCCCGAGTTCCACCCAAAGGTGTACGTCTCGTTTGGAGAGGTGTGCGCAACCACAACAGGTTAGCCGAAACGCCACAAAGGCTCACCTTCTTCTCCTTATGAACTCAACCACAAAAGGTTGCGAGTTCACCTTCCACTATTGATCTCCTTTGGGGCGGAGATCGAATCCCGTACAACACTCTTGACGCACACACCCACAACTTAATTGGGGGCTCCCAAGTCTTGAGGCACACACCCACAACTTAATTGGGGGCTCTCAAGTGACCACAAAAGGTCTTGGCCACAAAAGGCCGGCCACAAAAGGCGTCTAGGGTCCAATGACCCAAGAGTACCAAGCTCACAAGTATCACCACCACGAATCCTCGTGGAGGGCTCAAACCGATGCAAATGCAATGGCAAGAGCACACAAAGTGCTCAAGTCCTTCACTCTCAAATTCCAACAAAGCAACAAATGCTTATGGGGGAATAAGAGAGGAAGAACAAAGGAAACCACAAAGGAGTCAAATCCTTCACTCCCAAATCCCACCAAAAGCAACTAATGCTTGTGGGGGGAGAAGAGAGGAAGAACAAAGGAGAAGAACCACAAAGGAACTCCAAGATCTAGACCCACTAGGTTCCCCTCACTTAGAGGAGAGATGGATTGGTGGAAATGTGGATCTAAATCTCCTCTCTCTTTTCCCTCAAGAAATAGCAAGAATCATTAGAGGGATTGAGAGATCTCAAAGCTTTGGAAGTCAACAATGGAGGAGGAGAGAGAGCACCAAAAACTTGGGAACCATTGGGGAAGATGACCCCTTAAATAGGTTTTCAACAAATCTGGCCGTTGGGCACGGTTTTTCCTCACTTGGGTCGGAAGTTCCGGGCTCACCCCGGAACTTCCGGACCCCCCGGACACCCCAAAACGCGCCCAGGAAGTGTTCTCTGGTCAAACCGGAAGTTTGGGCGGAAGTTTGGCCGGAACTTCCGCCCCTGGCAGAAACGTCAACACGAAAACGATGATATCTTGACCATACGAACTCCGTTTTCGATGATTTTTGGCTCGTTGGATTCACCACGAAGAGCTCTATAAGATCATGCAGAGAAACATCATAGTACAACAAGTGAGGTTAAAACCAAATGAGAAATGTAAGACTCTAGATAATAGAGCAACCGGTAAAACCTTTAACATAAAAAACGCAACATGTTTTCCAAAGTAAATCCGTTTTCGATGAACTAGAGATTGACATGGAGATGAACCAAATTCTAATCCTCACAAGGATAAAAGCCAAATAAGAAGTAAGAAATATGATATGCCAAATATGCAAAGGTTTGAACTCTCCACAACGATGCGATCAAGTTACTAACTTGAGAGCCCCTCTTGATAGTACGTCTATCTATCCTATAGCCCTATCAAGATCATACCTTTGCCTTGAGCATTCCACTTGAGTTAGATGATGACTATCTTGATCTTTTCAAGTGGTTCATCTTTCTTGATTGCGCGTCCAAGCACATGCTTGATGAAGACTTCTCCAAATACTCCCCCATACCCATAATGGGAGAGTCTCTCTAGACTCCATCTTCATGTATACATAGCAAGCTCCAAACATAGGATATCTTCAAGAAGCTTCTCTTGGTATTGCACATCTCAACCTCGATGACGATCACCACATGGCGTCATCCTCCATGAGCTATAAGAAATCTTCATTTGTTGCAAGCCCATGGGAAGATACCTAACCTCATATAAAGATACCACACACACATATATCATGGGTTAGTTCACAAAGCTATACGAACAAGTGTTTACCATCCCAAGAGATACAAGATCCCTCTTGGTACATCTTGTAGCTTTGTGTGTTGATCAACATCTTGATCAAACTTGTATCTTCCAACATTTCTTTCCTAATATGATGTCTTGAATACTTCAAGACATACTTGCAATATGCTCAACTCAACCCATGACCATCCATCATATACATCTTTGAATAGAACCTTGGTCATCAAATAAGCTTCTAGAGTCCAACACATGAACTCCATTATTCCCATGGACACGATCTATAAAGATATCTCAATGCAATCATTAGTCCATAGAGATTGTCATATAATTACCAAAACCACACATAAGGGAAAATGCTCTTTCAAAGAGCCCTGCCATTTTTCAAGATCATGAAAAGGACGGGCACCTTCAAGTGGACACCTGAAGCTGAAAAAGCATTTGAGGACTTGAAGAAGTACTTGGCCAGCCCACCTGTAATGGTCGCCCCAAGACCTGGCGAGCACCTGAAGCTGTACTTGTCAGCCACCCCACAAACAACCAGTGCTGTCCTTGTGGTGGAAAGAGAGGAGGCTGTACTTCACAAGAAGAGTGCAACCACTCCAAAGGAAAAGCCTCCTGATAAAGAGCTCGAAGAAGGGGCAGTCATCATAAGACCCACGCCAGGCCCAAAGCCTCAAGAGGAGACCGCCCCAAGTCAACTGCTGAAAGAGGCTAAACACTCGAGGCCCAGGAGGAATGCTGTGGGGCCACGCCCCTCGAGGCCAAGTCCCTAGAGGCCACGCCCCTCGAGGCCAAGTCCCTCGAGGCCAATTCCCGTGAGGCCACGTCCTTCGAGGCCAAGTCCCTTGAAGCCACGCCCTCCGAGGCCTAGTCCCTCGAGGATAAGACCCTAGAGGCCAAGTCACTCGAGGCCACTTCCCTCGAGGCCCAGGACAAGCCCCTTGAAGCCAACCCCATCGAGGATCAGGCTGGGCCGCCTCAGGCGAAAGACGCCAAGGAAACAGGAACTACCCTCGTCGAGCACCCAGTCTACTTCGTCAGCACAGTACTGCGTGATGCTCGCGAGCGGTACCCGATGCAGCAAAAGCTTCTCCTCGCCCTCCTCACCGCCTCAAGAAAGCTGCGGCACTACTTCCAGGGGCACCCCATCACGGTGGTAACCTCTTTCCCCCTGGAGCAAATTCTGCGCAACCCAAATGCAACATATCGTGTCGCAGAATGGAACATCGAGCTACAGCCATTCAATTTACGCTTCCATACCACAAGGGTAATCAAAGGAAGAGCGCTGGCAGACTTCGTCGCCGAATGGACTGATCCAACCCCTGAAGAGCCCTGGGAAGAAGAGCACGAGTCTTCTGGAGCAGCAATGCCCAGCTACTGGACCTTGAAGTTCGATGGAGCTTTCGCTTGTCGCCACGGTGGGGCAGGCGTAGTGCTGACCTCGCCAAAAGGCGACAAGTTGTATTATGCAGTCCAGCTGTGCTTCAGAATCGACAAGATATCCAACAACATCGCCGAGTATGAAGGGTTGCTTGCTGGCCTACGCGCAGCAATCGCCCTAAGCATCAAGCACATACTCATCAAGGGCGACTCCCAGCTGCTCGTCAACTTCTCCAACAAAAGCTACAAGGCCAAGGACGACCACATGGCCGCATACCTTGAAGAGGTCCGTAGGCTGGAGAAGAACTTCAGGGGAATGGAGCTCATGCACATCCCAAGAAAAGAAAACCAAGAGGCTGATGACATCGCAAAGCGCGCATCAAAGAGGCAAGCCCAACTGCCAGGTGTCTTTGAGGAAAGGCTCGTCAAGGCATCCATAAAGCAGCCCCTCGAGGCCTCGCCCGCGAGCACAGACGAAGCGCTCCCACCGCCACCTGCAAGGGGAGCCCCAGGCTGCGGGCCCACAACAGGGGAGCGTCTGTTGCTCACAGCGGTGCACCAAGAGGCAGGATGGATCGACGAGATCAAAGACTACCTACAAAAAGGGATCCTTCCCGAGGAAGATGTTGAAGCGGAGCGAATTGCCCGCCAAGCAAAATCATACCAAATCCTCGAAGGAAATCTCTACCGCAAGCGCCCAAACGGCATCGCGCTCAAGTGCGTCCCTCCTGAAGAAGGAAAACTGCTGATTAAGGACATCCACAGCGGGGAATGCGGCCACCAATCGTGCGCCCGCACCCTCGCAGGGAAAGTCTTCAGGAGCGGCTTCTACTGGCCTCAAGCGCTTCAGGATGCAACGGACATCATCCAAGCTTGTGAAGCCTGCCAATTCCACGCCAAGCAAATCCACCAACCAGCACTGGGCCTGCAAACCATTCCTCTCTCGTGGCCGTTTGCGGTCTGGGGGCTGGACATCCTGGGACATTTCCCAACGGCGCAAGGTGGATATCGCTACCTCTTCGTGGCCATCGACAAGTTCACAAAATGGCCTGAAGTGGAGGCGACGCGTACAATCACAGCAGGCGCGACGGTGAAATTCATCAGAGGCCTGGTCTGCCGCTTCGGAGTGCCTAACCGCATCATCACCGACAATGGCTCGCAATTCACAAGCGGCATCTTCAGAGCTTACTACCAGAAAATGGGCATCAAGCTCTGCTTCGCCTCAGTTGCCCATCCGCAAAGCAATGGGTAGGCTGAGCGCGCAAACGCAGAGGTCCTCAAAGGCTTAAAGACCAGGACCTTTGATGTCCTCAAGGGCCACGACAAGGGCTGGATCAATGAGTTACCCTCGGTGCTCTGGTCCATCCGTACCACGCCACCCAAGCCCACCGCGGAAACGCCGTTCGCACTCGTCTATGGAGCCGAAGCAGTCATCCTCGCAGAGATAAAGCATGGATCCCCGCGGGTCCTGGCCTTTAATGAGGACCAACAAGAGGACCTCCACAACGACGACATGCTGCTCCTTGAAGGGCTAAGACGCCGCGCCGCTATATGGGCAGCCAAGTACCAGCAGTCCCTGAGGCGCTACCACAGCCGCAATGTGCGCTCGCGCACCCTGGAGGCAGGCGAGCTCGTCCTCAGGCGAATCCTCTCCAGGGAAGGCCTCCACATGTTGTCCCCGATGTGGGAAGGTCCCTACAGGGTCGCCCACATCGCCAGGCCTGGCGCGGCTCGCCTCGAGACGGAAGACGGCGTCCCCGTCAAGAATCCATGGAACATCATGCATCTACGCAAGTTCTACCCGTGATCATCATCACGTCAGGGCATTTAGCGAAAGAGGCAGCCCACGGCTCAACCTCCAAGCACCTTTTTGTCCCTCAAGGTTAAAAGCTCAGGGCTTAAACCTCTCAAACCTTTGTATCCGCCAGGAACAAATAAAAAAAGTGATTATTGTCACACCCGTGATCATTGTCACGACAAGACGTCAAAGCGGACGACGCAGCCTACGGCTCAACCTCTAAGCATTTTTCGTCTCTAGAGGTTAAAACACCGAAAGGCTTAAACCTCCAAAAACAAAGCTTTGTCTCCTAAAGGAACAAATGCCAAAGTGGTCATTGTCACACCCGTGATCATTGTCACGTCGAGAAAACAAAGCGGAAGAGGCAGCTTACGGATCAACCTCCAAGCAATGTCGACTCTAGAGGTTAAAACGCCAAAAGGATTAAACCTCAAACAAATGCTTTGTCTCCTAAGGGAACAAACGCAATCGTGGTCATTGCCACGCACGTGATCATTGTCACGTCGAGACTACTAGCAGACGAGGCAGCTTACGGCTCAACCTCCAAGCATCCTTGTCTCCGGAGGTTAAAACGCCAACGGCTTAAACCTCCAAAGCCCCAAAGGCTTCGCTCGAGGGAAAATCCCTCCGAGCTCTCAATTAAAACGAGCAACCTCAGGACGCTGAGAGTCTCAGCCACCAATAGGTGGTCCCCATGCCTCGACATGGTCAGAGCATTACCTTGGCAACACCAAGCATAATGACTCAATCTCGTTACTAAGTGAACTTAGCGCTTCAGCGCCGCTTAAAAAACGTTTTTGGTTTTTTTATTTATTTACGCACTACTATTGTTGAAGTGTGCGCTTATATCTCTCCACATGAGTTACTCGCGAGCGGGGGCTGAGTACGGTGCCAGTGCCTCAGATGACACACCAGCAGCACTGCAAAACCCAAGAGTCCGAGCTCTGGCTGGAGGGCAATTCCCCACAAACGAGCATCCTGAACAGAGGACCTTGGTACTTACTCTCCTCGCAAGGAACGCCTGAGGGGACCTATAAAAGCGCACGATCCCTAGATCCGTGTTCTAGCGTTTGGGTTCACCCTCTAATACTTGCAGGGAAGATCTTCCCCCCGCAAGCCTGCGGGGACATCCGTGAGCGACCCCTCAAGCGGGCAACCTCACCAGGCAAAATGCCCCCCAGAGAGCGACCCCTCAAGCGGGCAACCTCGCCAGGCAAAATGCCTCCCCAGAGAGCGACCCCTCTAGCGGGCAACCTCGCCAGGCAAAATGCCTCCCCAGGAGCGACCCCTCAAGCGGGCAACCTCGCCAGGCAAAATGCCTCCGCAGGAGCGACCCCTCAAGCGGGCAACCTCGCCAGGCGAACAACCTTCGCAGAGCGAAAACCTCGAAGCTAAGTCCCGCACTCACGCTTTAAGAGCGTTTTTCTCTCCTTGGCGCGCGTCTATGTCCCTCGAGCGACTTCGCTTTCCCTTACGCTTCATGGACTACTCGCACGTCTAAGGGGGGCACTTGAGCATCGCGACTCAAGGCTCTTACCTCTCCTGCGCCTAAACTCCCCCTTGGCCTTGCAGAGCCATTGCTCCCGCGGGCCGAGGTGGCGAAGTCATGGCACGAAGAGATGGGACCTAACGACGCAAAGAACAAATAGACATGAAGATGAGTCCAAAGAGACCTCAAGAGGGGCAGATGAGCTCGAATTCAAGCAACAATTAAAGTATATTACAGGCCAAAAGGTCTTAAGGTGTCTAAAAAGCACACAGCTGGTGCAGATACAAACGCTCGCAGGCACAATAGAGGATGGTTCAGTGAGAAGCAGCGCCATCTCGGACCTCTTCAGCGGCGGCCTCGTCAGCCTCAGCGGAGCAGACCTCCTCCTCGCTGTCCTCCGGCGCAGCCTCCGCGCGCCTGAAGCGGTTGCAGAAGGTGTCCACCTATTCGCGGAGGGAGCCTGAGACACGCTGAGCATCCTCGCCCTGGGCGGCCTCGGTCACGGAACCCAGGTCGAAGTCCAGCGTGAGGAGCTTGAGGTTGGTGAAGATGCGGTCCACCACCACCCCCAAGAGCTGCCGACTCTCGTCCTCGATCATCTCCCGAAGCTCGGCGACGGGACCCTCAAGCGCTGCGAAGAGCTGCTCGAAGTAGACCAAGTACATGGCCACGTCACCGCGGCCCCGGACGTCGGTGTGCGGCGCATCTGCTCCTAGCTGCGAAGCCAGCTCGTTGCCACGAGTGACCAGCGCCTCGAACATGCGCTCGCGCTGCTTCGTGAGTGCCTGAGCCGCGCTGGCGGAATTCGAGGCCTCCACCGCCCGCTGCATCGCCGGGGCCACCTGCTCCTCCACATCCTTGGCGAGGGAGTTGAGGTTGTGGACAGCCTCGGTGCGAGCCTCCTCCGCCCGGCGGCGGCCGTCCTTAGCGCGAGTAAGATGAGCCTCCAGCTTGGAGTTGGCCTTCTCAAGCTCGGCGATCTTCCGAGCGTCCACGGCATGCTTGGCCTTGAAGCGGTCCTCCTGCGCCTAGGCCATGTCGTGATACTTCTGAGAAGTGGACTTGCAGAACTGCTTCTCGCGCTCCACGAGGGCGTCCTCGGCCTCCTTTTTCTTCTCAGCGTAGCGCCGCTTGAAGCGCTCGTAAGCCACCTTCTGGGCAGCAACGTTGTCCTCGTACTTCCGAGTCACCTGGGCCAGCTCGTTCTCTCGCTCCTCGAGGGCCTCGCGCTGAGCGGCCAGATCCCTCTCCGCCTGGAGGCGCTGCTCCTCGCGTTGCTGCAGCTCCTCCTCCTTGGAGACCAGCTGCCGCTCGCGCTTGGCAAAGGCCTTGCGGTCCTCCTCCAGAGCATCCGCTGCGGTCTGGTGGGTGGAGAGCAGCTGGGCCTCCAGCTGGCCCAGCTCGCGGCGCTTCTACGCCAACGAGCCCTCCATCGTCTCGCGCTCCGCCCCGACCTCGCGCAGGAGCTTCGCCGCAGCGTCGCGTTCTGCCTGAAGGGGGAGGAGCAGCTCCGCAGCGTCGCGGGCGGACGCTACACGGGTCTCCTTGGCGAAGTTGACGGCTTCCTCGCGGGCGGCCTGCAGCGCCAAGTCCTCCAGCCGGCGCGCCTCGATCGCCGCGTGGAAGGACTCCCACGACCTCGCCAGCTCCTTCTGCCGCTGAGCGAGCCATATGTCCCCAAGGGCGAGGTGCGCCTCCAAGCCCTCCAGGGACTCCCTCACGAGGCCAAAGGCGGCCTCACGGCGCCCCGCGTTCCAGTCCCAGCCGCGGAGCACCAGGGCTCGGCTCACAGAAGGGCCAACCTCGGTGTCGAGTCCCGCAGGTCCGGCCACGGGAAGGTCAAGGGGGCTGGCTTG
Organism: Poa annua; assembly: GCA_026929855.1. NCBI lineage: Eukaryota > Viridiplantae > Streptophyta > Magnoliopsida > Poales > Poaceae > Poa > Poa annua. The sequence continues at coordinate 15,483,375 of CM049432.1, read as the reverse complement.
AGCCCCGCCGGAGCCCATGCCCGCGCCCCCTTCAGGCCCTGCAGCCGTGAGGCGCTCCTCGCCTTCAGCCTGGCGCGGAGAAGAGGAGGAACCGTCCCCGGCAGACGCGCCCGCTCCCGTCGGTGCCTCGGAGGCCTCCGCCACGGGCTGCGCAGTGGCAGTGGGCGCTGACGGCGCAGTAGGAGTAACCGGAGGAGTGGACATGCGCGGCGGCGTCGGCTCGCGTGGCGGAGTGACCTCGCACGGAGGCGTAGCCGCGCGAGGCGGAGTGGCGGCACAAGGAGGCGCAGAACTCCTCGCCTCCGAGCCCCCCACCAGCGGAGACTCGCGCGGTGATGCGGGAGCGTCCGGGCCTGCAGCGCTCTCCCTCTCAGGTGGACCAGCCACCCCCGTGAGGGGCACTGTCGCTTCTACTTGAGGCGCCTCCTCAAGAGGGACCGTGGGGGCCGCCCCCTCAGGCCTCACCGCCGCCATTTCCGCCGCCGTTTCTTCGGATTTCGGTGAGCACGATCGACCCTGAGCTCCCCCTCGTGCCTTCTACTCCTTCCCTTGACCGTGTGCGTCCGTCTGACATGGTCGTGTGTCCTTTCATGCGCCAGGTCGACGATACCGTGCGCAACCGAAGCACGTCGCCGCCACCCGCGACTCCAGCGAGCAAAAGGAGGAGAAGGGGGGTACACCGGAGCTCATCACCGCGCCAACGACTTCGCCTCGACGCCCTCTACCCGTAGGTATGACCCGCTCGTCTCGGAACACAGTAGAACTCCGGTAACGGCTGTTGCCGATGCGTCGCCGCCGCGGATGGAGGTCACCGGAGTAACTCCGGCCGGCCGCGCCGCTAGTTTTTGGGTCAACGCCCCTGGACCGTCCGATCTACCCTGTGCGACCCAGATTAGAAGTTTTAATCGAAACGGTACGAACAGATCTGGACCGCCAGATCCAGATCTGACGGCCCAGATTCTTTGACTTATCCACGTCAGCGCCAGAGTGTCAGCCCAGTCAGCGCACAGTCAGCAGCCTCGTGGAATTTGATTTCTTTTAATTAGAGTAAATGGCAGTTTTGCAAAAAAGCCCCTGTCTATTCAAACTATTATATCTTTTTCTCTGTTTATCCAAATACAAATATTTTTATATATTTGGAAAGCCCTTGACATGTAGAATATTTTGGATCTGCCAAAACTCAAATTTGAATTAGTTTAAAATATTCAAATTTCAAATGGTAAATTTGAGTATTTTTGTCATAACTTAAATCTGTAAATTCAAAAATTTCAAATAAAATTGTTTTAGAAACTTTAGAATAATTGTAAATTGATGACACTGCTATAAAATATTTTTGAGTAATGTTTGAATAAATTCATAGTTATATATGAATAGTTTGAGTATTTTCAACATAACTATTAATGGAAATACTATTTTGATTTAATCAAATTGCTATATATTTAATTAAATGCTCCCTGTCTATTAACACTATTAATAAAATTAAGTTATAAAAATATTAATCATAGAAAACTTTAATCTTACCCTTTTATTATTTTCTCCAAAAATCGAAATTAATTAAATTGCAATTAAAGCTAAATGCATACTTTATAAAATATCACAATTTTTGTATGATATTCTTAGGATTTAAAAGTGCATTGCATGCATGACTTATTTTCACATGTTATTATAATTCCCAAAATAAGACTCCTCCCCCATTTTCTCTAAGTCAGAAATATTTTCAAAAACTTAGTATTTTCAACATGGAGCAAGAAGACCAATGAAGGGCTTAGCCAAAACAAGACTCCAGAAGAATCTCCAAGAAGTAGAAGCACTTAGAAGAAAAATCAAGAAGAAGTTCATGAGAAAGTTACAAGTATGGAGAAGATTTCTAGAAGACCAACTACATCTTTCTTTCTATCTTTCCCCTCTTTCCTAATCTTATCCTTCACTTTAGACATAAACGATTTTTGATCATGTTATTACCATCTTGAAGTTTGTTGAATCCTAGCGGCATAGTGAGATGAAGCGGCCTGGGAACAAACCTTACATGTCCACGTACATGAGACCTGTTCCACAATTTAAGTGGCTGGTCGGGTGTCTGTCTCTCTCACTATAGTGAATATTCAATTTACAAAGAGTTGATAATAATTGTTGATCACCTCGAAGAATAGAGCTAGTTTATTCGCTAAGTATTTTACACCTCAGGACTAAGCCATTAGAGTGCTTATTCAAGATGATACAAAACAAAAAAAAAATCAACTTATGACTTTAGTCCTTAGTCATTTTGACCAACACATTTCCTTGCATTAACTTAAAAGAATTTCAAGACATGACATGCATTTCTAGTCCTTAGAAATAAATTGCATATCATACATGACATGTTTTCCTTAGAAGTTTTACAAAACTTGTTTGTTCACTAGATATGAGCATGTATGTTTGATGATTGTTGTTTGTTGATTGTTGTATTGTTGTTTGCTTATATTGTTTAGATTAAACGGAGAGCAAACGTTCGTTGTTGAAAAGAGTTTGTGAACAACGACAACATTCAAAGGCAAGTGGCACACCCCCATAAAAGTCCTATTATTTCTATGCATGAGTAGAGTATTTTCTATAAGCATGTGTAGGATAGCATTGCTATGCAAGCCATGATAGACCTCTTTATTCCTGTGTCTAGGTTCCTAAGAAAATACTTAGTAGAATAGTGATGCTATGCAAAAACTATTTTGATGAAAAAGATAAAGTCTACTAAGTTTTAAATCAAACACCTGGGTGGAAATTGGTTGCTTGGCTGTATGAGTTGAGTGTTGTTCCCAGGGGATTTACCTGTGGAATATTCACTTGTGGATGGCCACCCAGGAGCAAAGGAATCTGAAGAACTCCAAGTGAAGATTGCTTCTCGTGCAGCCATTGCCAATATGGGCTCTGGCTTGATCAACTAAGCTGCGTGGACTCTCCCCGGCCTGACAGGTGGTGGTAGAGGATTTGTAGGTGGAGCGCGTCAGGCCAGAGTGGGAGGGAAAATGCTTCTGAAAGATCCCGTCTCATTCTTTCCTTTCCTTATCACAAATGGTATGTAAAGGGTAATTTGGGTTGAATGGGTACAATGGTGAACGTGCACAACCTCTGCAGAGTTAAATCTAAGTACTTAGCCGTGTCCCCGGAAACGGACAATTGAGCAGCTGAACGAGGATGTCAACGGAGGATTCCACCATTCCAACTTACAAATTAAAAACTTGATGGGTGAACAAGGGTAGAATGAGACAGTGGATTTCATGCCACGGATGTCTCGAATAGAAGAAAAGTGTTTTCAAAAAGGTTAGGGAAAAACTTGCTTTCTGCAAAATAGCCTTGAGCTCCACCAGCCAAATAAGCATATAGGTCATAGAGTTATTCCTCTAAGTGTCCACCATAGTGTCACTTGCCAGTTCCATTTTAATGGTTCTGACCCACGTTGTTGCAATATATATCTTATTGCAGACTGTCCTGATGATGAGTGAAAGTTTTACTAAGGGTTTCGAGTCTTCAACCAACATGCTCGCCTGTGGCACATGATGATGATTGGGGACTCCATGAAGAATAAATTTTCCGTTGTTTACTCTGTGTACTGCTAGCTGTATGCTATGCAAATTTGTAATGAATATTTTCCTAGTCTGGATCAGTGTTGTAATAAACTGATACTTTGTTGTGATATTACATCGTAACTGTGTGTGCAAACGAATCGATCCAGGGATTTGCACCATACACAGGTATCTGCCATATTTTAGGTGCAGGTACACTACACCCCACCAGGGGCTGAACACCAGTTTCTCCAAACTGAGCTTGGACATCTTCGAGGTCCCTGCGCCTGGAAAGTTTGGCCAGGGGCGGAAACTCCGGTCCTCAGGACCGGAAACTCCGTCCCCCACCAGGGGCTGAGCACCAGTTTCTCGAAACTTGGTTTGGACATCTTCGAGGTGCCTGAGGCCGGAAACTTTGGCTACGGGCGGAAACTCCGGTCCTCAGGACCGGAAACTCCGCCCCCCACCAGAGGCTGAGCACTACTTCGGCAACAGAGGCTCATGGAAAAGATTCCGGTCCTCAGGGACCGGAAACTCCAGGTAGGGGCGGAAACTCCGGCCCCTGAGGCCGGAAACTCCGCCCCCCACCAGGGGCTGAACATACTTTTCAGTGCCGCCTCTTTTTCTCCTTTTTGGTGCTGATGCATCTGAAATGTTCCTAAATTATCCTGCATCACTTAACACGAACTTAATAGATCCATATGTTGTTAACTAACACACAAAACACAGATATCATAGAAATGTCCTTTCAATCTCCCCCTTTTTGGTGTTAGATGACAACACATGGATTTGCAATAAAAGTAATTTCACTAACATGTAATGATAGCTGAAAGAGCTCCCCCTAGATGTGTGCATGAAGAGTATTTGCTTTGGAATGCACGTGCACACATATAGAGGCAAGTTCGAACAACAATTTGCAAGCATGATAAGTAGGCAATACATAAACCATACCTTGTGCATAAAACTAAAGATATTAACCCCATATAACCAAGGCACAATAGTAGTCTCAACCATATAATATAAGAAATCCAAATGTCTTACACACACATAGTTCATGATATAGAGAAGGAAAATAAGTTCGAAAGATCCAAATACCAAATAACATAACAAGGACACAAGCGCAAAAAAATGATAGAGGCACATGCTTGTGTCCCAGCCCATGCAAATCCCGGGGAAAACCTAATAGAACTACTTCTCCCCCTTTGGCACCGAGACACCAAAAAGGGAAAAGAGCATAACTAACGAGCCCATGAGGATCACTCGGTGTCTTCATGCATGTCGTCATCCCCTTCGTCGTCATAGTCCTCATCGGAGAGGTTCATGCGAGCCTTGCCGGTGTTGTGAGACGAGGAAGGAAAGGAGGTCACATCCGCATAATCAGCCCACGGAAAGACATCTTGGTTCCATTGGTCAATAGGGACCATGTCAGACGATGAGGAGGAAATGATGGGAATGCCAGCTTCATCTTCTTTCGGGGGAGGAGTGACATTTCCATTGTTCATTTTGTGCATCTCCTTGATCATCAAGTTTTGGTTGCTCAAAATATGTTTCTCTCTCACATAAGACCCATGATTCTCCTTGTGAATAGCAACGTCCATGCATAACAGTTTCCTCTTCCACCAAGAGAGCTTGCTAAATTCCGCGTTTACCTTGGCCTTCCCTTGAAGACTAGTGGGGGGATCGGCATTCTTGGTTCTCCTCTTAGGTAAAGGGGCGTCGTCTTCGTCACTAGTATGGGGAGGAGGTGCACGAGAGGAAGACGCTTGCTTTGTGTGCTTGGAGAGAGTATGAAGAGTACCCTTGGCATGCTTGGTGAAACTAGAGCGATCAAGTGTGGGCACCTTGGAGAGAATGAGCTTCATCACATAGGGAGCATAGAGTGGGTTCTTGTGCTCGAAAATGGCCCAATGCATCTCGCACTTGATGAAATCCATCACATCCACTTCTTGGCCTCGACACTTCGGACCGGCTTGAAGGACCTTGTAAGCATGGTAGAGTAGGTTGACAAGACCTCCTCGAATAGAATCCACATTCCCGACTTGAGGAGCAAGGTTGAGCCGAACCATGCGGAGGAAGGTGTTGAAGGTGGGAAGGAGGTCTTGATTAGAGCCCACTGAAGAAGCAACGGTGTAAAGAGGGCGCAAGCGGCGCTTGTTGTATGCAGTCCCTTCCACATGCATCCTCATCCCAACTGGAGTAGTGGCCCCTTGAAGTCATAGCCCAGAGCTGTCGCAAACTCCACAAAGTTGGAGGTGCACTTGCACGGTCCAGTCATCCAAGTCATCCTGACATCATCATCGTTGTCAAACACCACCGTGGCAAAGAACTGCTGCACCAGCTGAATATCATAATCCTGCTGAGTGTAAGAGATGAGCTTCTCCAGACCAAGCTTCCTGGCAATCCAAACAGCCTCCTGAAAGTATCCTTTCTTGTTCAACGCCTCAAGATCCAGGATCTTCTGTTCACAGAACGCGTGCTTCTCAATCCGGGCATAAATCTACTGCATAATCAGCTGCTGCTCCTTCCTTGGGAAATTGGGGTTGGTGGTGTTGGGAGGCAAGTCATAGAACTGTTGTGACCTCATACAACGGAACTCTAGCTTCCCCATGCCCAGAACGGTGGTCAACGAGTCAAAATGAGCTTGCTCAGCCTCTTCTTCATTATCAAAACCACCAAGTTCAGCTTGTCTAGTGGCCTCCTCATCGATAGTGCTCTGCTGTCTCATGCGGTCACTGCTGCTATCAAAGATAAGTTTGTCCCGTGTTTGAGCTCTTTCTTTACTTGAAGCAAGAAGCGGATTCCGGGTGACCACCTTTTTCCTCTGACCTGTGAAACAGAGAGTACAGGGATAACATGGAGATAAGTTTGCATGTCCAAGAAGGCCAACGAGAGAAAATTAAAAGTGTCGAAATTTCTCTCAGATATGAGCTAGACCGGAGTTTCCGGCCACAGGGGCGGATATTCCGGCCTACACCGGAGATTCCGGTGTATGAAGGACCGGAGTTTTCGCCCTGTGGCAGAAAACTGCAATCTAGTTCAAATCTAAGGAAAAATTGAGCACAGCTAATTTTCTATATATTAAAATGCCAACATTAGGGTTCTATACCATGCAGCACAGGCAAAACTTCTCTCAAAACAAGATCTAGAGTGAAAACCTAGAGAGAGAGAGAAGAGAACCTCTGCCTGACATGGGGAAGGTCAAATGCGAGGGAGATGGATCCCCAGCACTTGTACGGAGGAGAAGCCGGTGGCACGGCGGATTCCGGTGGCGGGGAGCGGCCGGAGAGGTCCTTGGAGGCGGCGGCGGCGACTGGGAGAGGTGTGGGGGTCGGGGGTGTGTGGGGAGTTGTGGATCAACTCCTCACCCCGATCCCCTTTGTAGATCCCAGCGAACTGCCCAGACCGGAGTTTCCGGCCTTAGACACCGGAGTCTCCGGCCCAGGACAGAGATTCTGGTGCTAAGAGCGGAAACTTCAGTCAGACCGGAGTCTCCGGCCTGGAAGACCGGAGTTTCCGGCCCCACCGATTCCAAATCCCAGATTTATGTGTTTTGGACATGCAAAATGCAAGAGGAGCAGGTTTTTAGATGAGATAGGCCTAGTATAAGACAAAAAGTCACTGGAGATGGTACTATACACTCAAGTTTGGTAAGAGGCAACAAAAACAACATTAAGAAGCAACGCTTGAGTGTATTTTCCATAAAAGCAAGAATAAAGCAAAGAAATTAAAATAGCAAAACAAGAAGATCAAATCTTCACAAGGACGAAGTTGGTGGCCTAGGCCACCATGTATGAGTTTATCTGGTGTGATACCGCGAAGATATATCTTGGGTTCACCGCCGATACTCAACATTTAGGCTCACAATTCATAGTAATGAACAAAAGGAGACGAAAACAACTCTTACTATTGGCATAATGGGGGGAGAAATAGTCCAATAGATTAGGACCGCACTCCCCCTATGTCCATGCCTACACCTAGACCAAAAGGAGAGTTGAGATAGAGGTGTGTATGCAAGGTAGTCAACCAACGCTCCTAGAATCCACAATATTTAGCTCATGCCTCAAAAAGGTGAACCTTGCTTCGTCAAGTGGCTTTGTGAACATATCGGCAAGTTGAATCTTCGTAGGAATATAACCAAGCTCAATTTCAGCCCGGTTGATGTGATCTCCAATAAAATGATAGCAAATCTCAATATGCTTCGTTCTTGAGTGCTCCACCGGGTTGTGACCAATCTTGATAGCACTTTCATTGTCACACAAAAGAGGCACTTTGTCACAAAGGACACCGTATTCCTTTAAAGTTTGCCTCATCTAAAGTAATTGAGTGCACGCACTAGCGGCCGCCACATACTTGGCTTCGGTGGTGGATAAGGATATGCAATTTTGCTTCTTGGAAGACCAACTCACCAAGGATTTCCCAAGGAATTGACATGCACCGGAATTAGACTTCCTATCATCCTTGCAACCGGCCCAATCCGTATCCGTGTAACCGGCAAGAGAGAAGTTAGACCCCCTAGGATACCACAAGCCAAACTTTGGTGTATAAACCAAATATCGAAAGATTTGATTCACCGCTATCAAGTGACTTTCTTTAGGAGCCGCTTGATACCTTGCACACACTCCGACACTCAACACAATGTCGGGTCTAGATGCACAAAGATAAAGCCAAGAACAAATCATAGAGCGATAGAGTTTTTGATCGACATCTTTACCCTTTGGACTAAGTTCAAGATGGAATTTGGTGTCCATAGGAAACCTCTTCTCTTTAGCATCTTGCATCTTGAACCTCTTGAGCATATCTTGGATGTATTTGGCTTGAGAGATGAAAGTCCCTCCACTTAATTGCTTGATTTCAAAACCAAGAAAGAATTTCAACTCTCCCATCATGGACATCTTGAACCTATCCGTCATAAGCTTTGAAAATTCGTCATTGAAAGCTTTGTTAGATGAGCCAAAAATAATATCATCAACATAAAGTTGACACATGAAAAGCTCCCCTTTTACCCTCTTTGTGAAGAGAGTGTGATCGATTTGCCCCACTTCAAAGCCACGGTCTAGCAATAGCTCTCTTAGGTGCTCATACCAAGCACGAGGTGCTTGTTTGAGACCATAGAGGGCCTTATCAAGCTTGTAGACATGGTTTGGAAAGTGTGGATCCTCAAATCCCGGTGGTTGCTTTACATATACCAACTCTTTTAAAGGACCATTAAGAAATGCACTTTTCACATCCATTTGTTGCAACCTAAAATTAGGATGTGATGCATAGGCAATTAGGATACAGATGGACTCAAGACGAGCCACGGGAGCATAGGTCTCTCCAAAATCAATGCCTTCAACTTGAGAGTATCCTTGAGCTATCAATCTCGCCTTGTTCCTTACAACCATTCCATGCTCATCTTGCTTGTTCTTGAATATCCACTTGGTGCCAATAACATTGCGGCAATCTTTTGGCTTCTCTACTAGATTCTATACTTTGTTACGCTTGAAGTTGTTAAGTTCTTCATGCATGGCTTCCAACCAATCCGGATCTTCAATAGCTTCGAACACCTTCTTTGGTTCAACCATAGAGATATGAGCTTGATGTTCACTAAAACTTGCCAATTGACCTCTTGTGGAGACCTTGCGAGACACATCACCAATGATGGCTTCAACTTTGTGACACTTGATCTCCAAATTTCTCTTGAGTCTTGCTTGACGACGGGTTTCGATATCCCCATTGTTGCGAGGGATTTCGTCTTGATCATCTTGATTATTTGAGTCCCCGTCTTGACCGGTTTGATGAGCATTGCCATCTTCTTGCACATTTTCAATGATGGGAGAAGATGGATGCTCTTGCTCTTGATCTTGACTAGAGTTGACAATAGGAGTGCTTGAATCTTGTGAGGCCTCTTTGTCAACTTGAGGAGGAGCTTGTTCTTGTTCTTGGATAGGTGTCTCATTTGCTTCCATAGAGGGTGCCACTTCAACTTGTGATGATGGAATCTCCACTTGAGTAGAGCTTGTACTTCCTTGAGGAGGCTCATGATGAATCTCGATGGGGCGATGAAATCCAACTCCCATTCTTTGTATTGCATCTTGAGGTTCCTCGTTATCTACATCACAAACATGAAATTGCGCCACTTGGGAGCCGTCATTCTCATCAAACCTCACACTACAAGATTCTACAACTCTCCCTAAGGATTTGTCATAGACTCTATAAGTGTGAGAGTTCGCACCATACCCAACAAGAACACCTTCTAAGGCTTTAACTTCAAACTTAGAAAGATGTACACCTTTGATTTTGTAGAAACACTTACAACCAAAGACTCGATAGTAGGAGATGTTGGGCTTGTTGCCGGTAAGCATTTCATATGGAGTTTCCTTCTTCCCTTTGCGAAAGAATAACCGGTTGGAGGAGTGACACGCCGTGGAGATAGCTTCGGCCCACAAGAAGAGTGGAGATTTAAACTCCGCCAACATGGACCTAGCCATATCCATAAGAGTTCGGTTCTTCCTCTCGGCTACACCATTTTGTTGAGGGGTATATGCGGCGGAATATTGATGTCGAATTCCCTCGTTGCTAAGAAACTCATTTAGGGTGTAGTTCTTGAACTCGGAGCCATTGTCACTTCTAATGGCCAATATGGGAAGATTGTGTTGACGTTGAACTTCATTGGAGAAATCGATGATGGTTTGTTGAGTTTCATCCTTCGTCTTGAAGAAGAAAACCCAAGTGAATATTCAATAGTCATCGACAATCAGCAAACAATATTTCTTCCCACCAAGACTTGGTTGAGGTACGACAACAAAAAGATCAACATGAAGAAGTTCCAATACCCTTGATGATGAGATGATGGTCTTGCTTGGATGGGGAGAATCATGCATCTTTCCTTCAACACAAGCCCTAAAGACGATCTCTGGAAAAAGAAACATTCTCATTTAGTCCAAGAATGTGGCCACCCTTGTGGAGACTTTGCAAAGTTCTCATATTGACATGGGAAAAGCGGCGATGCCACAACCACCCCACGTCGGTCTTTCCGAATAAGCATGTTTCTTGAGTGTTGGTTGACCCCGAAAAGTCTACCACATACAACTCATTTTCAACATACCCAACGAACATGACCTTTAGTGTCTTGCTCCTCAAGAGTACCACCATATCAAGAGTAAAGTGGACATCAAAGTTCATCTTATTAAGAGCACGAACGGACATAAGATTGTAACCTAGAGACTCAACAAGCATGACATTTACAAGGGTGATATCCCTTGCAACTACCACCTTGCCGAGACTCTTTACCTCGGCTTTGGACTTGTCACCATACGAGACGGTTGAATTATTTATATTTGGTCTCAACTCCGTCATGATCTCCTTGCTTCCGGTCATATGACTAGTGCATCCACTATCAACCACCCATTTAGATCCACAGGAAGCATAGTCCTACAAGAAATCATTTCTTGCATTTAGGTACCCATTTCTCAATGGGTCCCTTTCGGTTAGCAACAAGGGTCTTAGATACCCAAATAGAATAATCAATGTAACCATCATAAGGACCAACATATTTTGCATAAACATCACCATAATAACAAATATAAAGAATGTAGTTGGGATTGTTATGCCCCGCAAAGTCACTACGATTGGTCTTGCCCCTAGTGGCATTACCACTTACAATGTTAGTCTTAGCTTGTGCGGGCTTGGTATTGTTCTCCTTGGTGTTGCTCACCTTCTTCTTTGCCTCGGCCACATACCCAAGACCTTCCTTCCCTTTGTGTGGTTTTAGCTCAAACAAATAAGCAAAACCCTTATCTTTACCTTTGGGAATAGAGGTCTTAGCATGATCCACCTTCAACCTAGCATTTTATTCAATGACATTTTCATGAACACGAGGAAGAATGGTTATGCTAGTTGAGCAAGTTTTAGAGAGTTGAGTTTGGAGTTGCTCATGTGACTTAACAAGGATGGAGTGGGTCGTTTCCAAGACCTTGTGAGCTTTATCAAGCTTCTCCATATCCTCAAGAAGTCTAGTATTCGCAACTCCAAGTTCAACTTTCTCCTTTTTAATCACTTTATATTTGGCAAAAACATGATCTCTATCCTTAATGATTTTACTAATGATTTCATCATTTTTAGCATCAAGAGACTCAAGTCTTTCCTCTAGAGTGGTTCTATATTCACTTTCTTCATCAAGAGAGCCATTTAGAGATACTATGGAAGCATTCAAGGAAGCAATGGTGAGAGAATCCTCTCTCTCAATCTTACTCTTTTCTTGAAGAAGTTCTTCGGCCGCACATAGTTGTCTCACGAGAGACTCAACATGTTCTTTGGCTTCACCTTGCAAGTTAGCCACCAAAGTATCGAAAGAAACTAGCTCTTTCTTAATCTCAAGACTAGATTGATCATGAGTAGTCTTAGGTGAGGGATATGATACCTCGGTGACATGAGCCATGAGGCACCGTGCGTTGTTGGTAGAGACATTGTCATTGGGGGATTCAAAGAGTGACAGTGATGATGGTGGAGTAGATACAATAGCTAATGCGGCAACCTCTTTATTAGGTGTGTCTTCATCATCGGATTCACTTGTGGCATATTCTTCTTGTGCCACCAACACAATCCTTGGTGCCTTCTTGAAGAGAGGCTTCTTTGGTCTTGCAGATTTCTTTTGAATCAACTTTGAGTGGTCCTTCGGGACAAGTTTCCCACCATTTTTCTCACGGTTCTCATAAGGACACTCTCTTATGTAGTGATTCTTGTCATGACAATTGTAGCACGTCTTTGTCCTTGAGGCAAGCTCTTTCTTGCCACTTGAGTTGTTATCTCGATCAACACGAGCTTTAGCACTAGCCGGGTCATTCCAAAACACTCTTGTGGCAAGGGCAATGTGACCATTGAGGGCTTGCTCAAGATCATGTGGAGCAATGTTGCTAGGACAAGCTTCAACTTCATCATTGCCATCTATGCAAGTCACCTTGGCCTTCAAGGCAAGAGAAGGACCTTGTCTCATTCCCATGGCCCTAGCACGGTTATCTTCGGCATTCTTGGTGGCAACCTTGGAGGCTTGGACTTCTTGCATAACTTCATGGGAAGACATTTGATGATAGTTGTATCTTCCTTGAATAGACTTCAACTCCATAGGCTCCGAAGGCAAGAGAGCATTCACGTACTTCCTCTTGACCCAAGCATCATCAACATAAGTTGCTCCCACATCATAAAAAGCTTTGGCAAGAGTCTTGAGTCTCCCATACATCTCTTCATGGTTATCGTTGTCAAGCATGTAGAAGGCTTCAGAAGAATTGATCAAGGATTCATATCTATTTCTCTTCATGCAATCATTTCCAAGGAAGGCACGCTCAAGACAATCCCAAGCATCTTTGGCGGTGGTGGCATGTAGAACATGATGCTTGTCGTTGTCGCTCAAGGAGAGTTCAATCATGTGTAGAGCGGAAGCGTTTAGTTGCTTTTCGGCGAACTCTCTCTTGGTCATGTTGCTTGGATCCTCCACCATATATCCTTCTTCAATAATCCTCCAAAGCTCGATGGAGGCACTGTTGACATGAGATTTCATTGAGCGTTGCCAACTAGCAAAATCTAATGCATTAAACTTAGGTGGGGGACCTAAAGGGTTTATGCGGGTAGTGATAATTGGATCGGGAGGGTACCATCCCCGAACGGCATGATACCCTTCATTTTCCTCATGCGAATTGGGAGATGACTTAGGCTTATCATTGGCTTTCACCTCCTTCTCTTTTTGCTCTTTATTCTCCTTGGAACCACCCTCATCGGAGTTAGAAGCTTTTTCAAGCGGGATGATATCCAAGGGCTTGTCGTTAATGAGTTTATTGAGCAAGTCACGAAACTCGTTAAACCTAGCATCCATGGAAGATGTCAAAGTTGTTTCCAAAGCTTTGATATCGGCCATGGATGCCACGGTGGCTTGGTACTTTTTAAGGGACTCATTAGCCTCGGCAAGCCTTGCGGCCTCATCCTCACTTTGTGTCATACTTCTCTTAGGCGGTTAAACCCAACAAGAGAGCCAAGGCTCTGATACCAATTGAAAGGATCGATATGACACCTAGAGGGGGGGTGAATAGGTGCTAATTCAAATTTTAGTTCTTTTTCAAATTAGGCTTGACACAAAAGGTAAATTCTCTAGATATGCAACTATGGTGAATTTACCTATATGAAAAGGTAGCAACTAAGCAAGATAATATAAAGGCGATAAATAAGGATAGAAGTAACCGAAGTGAAACCAAGAGACGACACGGATGTATTCCCGAGTTCCTCCCTTAAATGGGAGTACGTCTCGTTGGAGAGGTGTGAACCAACACAATGGTTCAACGGCCACAAAGGCCTCACCCAAATGTCCGGTGAACCGCACCACAAAGGTTTGGTCCACTTTCCACTATCGGAATCCTTCGAGGCGGAATCCGGAGCCTTTACAACAACGATTCGGGGCACGACCCACAAAGAGCTTGGGGGCTCCCGAACAGCTACAATCTGTCACAAAGACAAGAAGGTAAGTACAACAATGGGCTAGGTTTTCCTAGTAGAAACCCTAGCAAGTGTTCCCTCAAGTGAATGAGGGGGAAATGAAGAACGGCTCGGTGAAGATGTAGATCGGGGCCTTCTCCTTCAATCCTCCAAACATCAACGAGTTTGGATGGTGGGATTGGGAGATCTAGTGATTCTTGGCTTGCAACAATGGAGTTCCTCTTTTTCTTGGTCAAGCTCACTAGCTGGAAGAAGGAGGAGGGGTATTTATACCCCTCCAAAGATGTAGCCGTTGCAGCCATTCATCAGGCCGGAAACTCCGGTCCCGGCCAGGGGCGGAAACTCCGGCCACTGGAGACCGGAAACTCCGGGCCCCACCAGGGGCTGAACACCAGTTTCTCCAAACTGGGCTTGGACATCTTCGAGGTCCCTGCGCCTGGAAAGTTTGGCCAGGGGCGGAAACTCCGGTCCTCAGGACCGGAAACTCCGCCCCCCACCAGGGGCTGAGCACCAGTTTCTCCAAACTTGGTTTGGACATCTTCGAGGTGCCTGAGGCCGGAAACTTTGGCTAGGGGCGGAAACTCCGGTCCTCAGGACCGGAAACTCCGCCCCCCACCAGGGGCTGAGCACTACTTCGGCAACAGAGGCTCATGGAAAAGATTCCGGTCCTCAGGGACCGGAAACTCCAGGTAGGGGCGGAAACTCCGGCCCCTGAGGCCGGAAACTCCGCCCCCCCACCAGGGGCTGAACATACTTTTCAGTGCCGCCTCTTTTTCTCCTTTTTGGTGCTGATGCATCTGAAATGTTCCTAAATTATCCTGCATCACTTAACACCAACTTAATAGATCCACATGTTGTTAACTAACACACAAAACACAGAGATCATAGAAATGTCCTTTCAATCTCCCCCTTTTTGGTGTTAGATGACAACGCATGTATTTGCAATAAAAGTAATTTCGCTAACATGTAATGATAGCTGAAAGAGCTCCCCCTAGATGTGTGCATGAAGAGTCTTTGCTTTGGAATGCACGTGCACACATATAGAGGCAAGTTCGAACAACAATTTGCAAGCATGATAAGTAGGCAATACATAAACCATACCTTGTGCATAAAACTGAAGATATTAACCCCATATAACCAAGGCACAATAGTAGTCTCAACCACATAATATAAGAAATCCAAATGTCTTACACACACATAGTTCATGACATAGAGAAGGCAAATAATTTCGAAAGATCCAAATACCAAATAACATAACAAGGACACAAGCGCAAAAAAATGATAGAGGCACATGCTTGTGTCCCAGCCCATGCAAATCCCGGGGAAAACCTAATAGAACTACTTCTCCCCCTTTGGCACCGAGACACCAGAAAGGGAAAAGAGCATAACTAACGAGCCCATGAGGATCACTCGGTGTCTTCATGCATGTCGTCATCCCCTTCGTCGTCATACTCCTCATCGGAGAGGTTCATGCGAGCCTTGCCGGTGTTGTGAGACGAGGAAGGAAAGGAGGTCACATCCGCATAATCAGCCCACGGAAAGACATCTTGGTTCCATTGGTCAATAGGGACCGTGTCAGACGAGGAGGAGGAAATGATGGGAATGCCAGCTCATCTTCTTCCGGGGGAGGAGTGACATTTCCATTGTTCATTTTGTGCATCTCCTTGATCATCAAGTTTTGGTTGCTCAAAATATGTTTCTCTCTCACATAAGACCCATGATTCTCCTTGTGAATAGCAACGTCCATGCATAACAGTTTCCTCTTCCACCAAGAGAGCTTGCTAAATTCCGCGTTTACCTTGGCCTTCCCTTAAAGACTAGTGGGGGGATCGGCATTCTTGCTTCTCCTCTTAGGTAAAGGGGCGTCGTCTTCGTCACTAGTTTGGGGAGGAGGTGCACGAGAGGAAGACGCTTCCTTTGTGTGCTTGGAGAGAGTATGAAGAGTACCCTTGGCATGCTTGGTGAAACTAGAGCGATCAAGTGTGGGCACCTTGGAGAGAATGAGCTTCATCACATAGGGAGCATAGAGTGGGTTCTTGTGCTAAAAAATGGCCCAATGCATCTCGCACTTGATGAAATCCATCACATCCACTTCTTGGCCTCGACACTCCGGACCGGCTTGAAGGACCTTGTAAGCATGGTAGAGTAGGTTGACAAGACCTCCTCGAATAGCATCCACATTCCCGGCTTGAGGAGCAAGGTTGAGGCGAACCATGCGGAGGAAGATGTTGAAGGTGGGAAGGAGGACTTGATTAGAGCCCACTGAAGAAGCAACGGTGTAAAGAGGGCGCAAGCGGCGCTTGTTGTATGCAGTCCCTTCCACATGCATCCTCATCCCAACTGGAGTAGTGGCCCCTTGAAGTCATAGCCCAGAGCCGTCGCAAACTCCACAAAGTTGGAGGTGCACTTGCGCGGTCCAGTCATCCAAGTCATCGTGACATCATCATCGTTGTCAAACACCACCGTGGCAAAGAACTGCTGCACCAGCTGAATATCATAATCCTGCTGAGTGTAAAAGATGAGCTTCTCCAGACCAAGCTTCCTAGCAATCCAAACAGCCTCCTGAAAGTATCATTTCTTGTTCAACGCCTCAAGATCCAGAATCTTCTGTTCACAGACCGCGTGCTTCTCAATCTGGGCATAAATCTCCTGCATAATCAGCTGCTGCTCCTTCCTTGGGAATTAGGGTTGGTGGTGTTGGGAGGCAAGTCATAGAACTGTTGTGACCTCATACAACGGAACTCTAGCTTCCCCATGCCCAGAACGGTGGTCAATGAGTCAAAATGAGCTTGCTCGGCCTCTTCTTCATTATCAAAACCACCAAGTTCAGCTTGTCTAGTGGCCTCCTCATCGATAGTGCTCTGCTGTCTCATGCGGCCACTTGGGGGCTCCCGAACAGCTACAGTCTGTCACAAAGACAAGAAGGTAAGTACAACAATGGGCTAGGTTTTCCTAGTGGAAACCCTAGCAAGTGTTCCCTCAAGTGAATGAGGGGGAAATGAAGAACGACTCGGTGAAGATGTAGATCGGGGCCTTCTCCTTCAATCCTCCAAAGATCAACGAGTTTGGATGGTGGGATTGGGAGATCTAGTGATTCTTGGCTTGCAACAATGGAGTTCCTCTTTTTCTTGGTCAAGCTCACTAGCTGGAAGAAGGAGGAGGGGTATTTATACCCCTCCAAAGATGTAGCCGTTGCAGCCATTCATCAGGCCGGAAACTCCGGCCAGGGGCGGAAACTCCGGCCACTGGAGACCGGAAACTCCGGGCCCCACCAGGGGCTGAACACCAGTTTCTCCAAACTGGGCTTGGACATCTTCGAGGTCCCTGCGCCTGGAAAGTTTGGCCAGGGGCAGAAACTCCGGTCCTCAGGACCGGAAACTCCGCCCCCACCAGGGGCTGAGCACCAGTTTCTCCAAACTTGGTTTGGACATCTTTGAGGTGCCTGAGGCCGGAAACTTTGGCTAGGGGCGGAAACTCCGGTCCTCAGGACCGGAAACTCCGCCCCCCACCAGGGGCTGAGCACTACTTCGGCAACAGAGGCTCATGGAAAAGATTCCGGTGCTCAGGGACCAGAAACTCCAGGTAGGGGCGGAAACTCCGGCCCCTGAGGCCGGAAACTCCGCCCCCACCAGGGGCTGAACAAACTTTTCAGTGCCGCCTCTTTTTCTCCTTTTTGGTGCTGATGCATCTGAAATGTTCCTAAATTATCCTGCATCACTTAACACCAACTTAATAGATCCACATGTTGTTAACTAATACACAAAACACAGAGATCACAGAAATGTCCTTTCAGAGAGGGATCATACAAACTGAATGGTGGCGGCTCCGCCCTGGTTTGGTCGCCGGAGTTTGCTCGACGGCGAGCTTTTGCGGCGGCCGGAGGTGGTTCTCAACAGACTACAAATCCCGGACGAATTGAGATGAACGGAGAGTACTGGGATGTTAAGAAGCTCACCACAAGCACAGAGAGATTCTCGGTGAAGCAGGGAAGCGACGGACGGCAAGGAAATCATCTGCGTCGGCGGCGGTCGGAGAGGAAGAAAACCTTCGATTCCCAGCCTCCCTTGCTCCTCCAGACGGACAGCTCACGGACGAGGATGAGGAAGACATGGCTCTTCTATGCAATAGCTCCAGGTGTCGAGATATGACCGGAATCGGGGCGAGCATCTCGGGAAGGCGGCGACCGGAGCTGAAGAAGACGGGCTGATTCCCGGCTTCCCGCCCTCCTCCACACGAACGACTCGATGAGGAGACTCCTAGGGGCACCACGATCCGCCCCATATGCTCAGGATGCAGGAGGTGTCCGGAATCGTCGAGGAACGCCGGTGCACGGCGACGGCCCGGGAGAGCTAGGGTTTGGAAGAGGAACAGAGAGAGGATTAGAGAGAAGAGAAAGGGCGTGAGTGAGGGAGATACGGACGGCTCCTCGGCGTCCTTATCGCCGCGGGGAAGCGAAGAGAAGAGAGGCACGGCAGCACAGCGGCGACGACACGCTCTCCTCTGCTTTCTGACCGGAGGAAGAAGGGAAAATCGATTTAAAGCCATTTTGCAGAAAACCCCTGGGTTCGTAAGAAACTGCTAAACCAATGTAAACAGGTCCCTGGTTCATGTCTTTGGATCTGTTTTAGATTCTAGAACTTGCAAACAAGTCCAGAGAAGTTTATATTTGAAATAAAATGTTTATTTACATTAAGACATTTGTCTATTTGATATATTTTGGATATTTGGTATGTTCGGAATTCTTTTATCATATTGATGAATTTGGACTTATTTGCTATCTTCTTGTAATAAATTTTTGGTGGTGCATGTGAAGCATATGAGACTACTTTGTTTTATGTTATAATTTAATTGTGGAAATTTGTTATTTAAAACTTTAACATGATTTAGGTCTGTGACTCCAAGAATATATATACAGATATAAACGTTCCATTTGTGTTTTGGTGATTTAAAGAGCTCCTTGCAACACCAAATGGTAATCCAGCGGAATTGGTAATTTGATCATTGTGATTCCTAGAAAGAGTATACACAATTATATAATCCCAATCCATGCTAGGCATGGGATATTAACATATTTGGGTTTACTTATGTTAACTGACAACTAATCCTGAGTGACATGATCAGATGTTTCTAGGTTAACAGGGTTTAGATAACCTGCCTCAAGTTAGGTCTTATGGTGATATGATAGATGCAATATTAAGTGAAGACTCCTTCTAAACTTGAGTGAATTTACTACCCCATAATCATGAACTTGAGATTTAACTCATTTAATGTTTAGAATATGAATATTGATCATATGGACTTATGATTTGGCATTACTTTCCCTTTGGGCTATGATTCCCTTGGAGGAACACCATAATCCATAGGTGGCTTTAATTAGGTACTGATCCTTCTAAACAAGAAGTAGATACCCAGGACAAGTTCTTCTTGTCCTATCTTGAAGTTCCAACAACACTTGATTCAATTTAACCAAGGCAACTTTCTTGGGTTGGTGGTATATGAATGTATGTGTATTTTATGACATCAGAGAGCTTTGAGGTACTGTATGATCTCTCCTACTATTCATGTGTATATGGCACTCCATTGTTTGTGCATACCAAAATGAGTTGTCAACAAGGTTAAAAATTTGTTATCAACCTATTTCTATATAACACTAACACTGTAATGCCATACCATTTCGTGAGAAATAAAGATGGTTGATGATAAAAGAGTTTCCAATTCTTCATGATAGATTGGCATAACACTTCTATGCCAATCTAAGGAATTCTCCTGTAATACTTCTGGTTGTGTTTCCTCCTTCTTGGTAGCTTCTCTTATTGATGACTCCGAGAAGATAGGGGATAAGAAAATAAGATGTCTAGATCAGGGAAGAAGATCTAGGTTAAGATTTAGGTGAATCAGCTTGGTCTTCAAGACCGTCATGAATTCCATGTACTAGAAATATGTCTAGCACAATTGATGAGAATAGATGCTTAGAGGATAGCTCAAATAGTTGGGTTGATCATTAACTCCTAACTAATGCTTATGGTGACCGTGTGTTATTTCATTTGGCGTTAAATTTTATCGTATGTCTCTCTACCCCAAAATAAGGTTTAAGCCAAGGTCATCTCAGAGTTTATAGCGCTCAAGTTGATGATCTACATCAATTCCACCAACTCAAGTGAAACTCCGATCACTTAGTGTTTTGAAAAGTAATTGCGCGAATTTTTTTCGGATTTTCTGATGCATGAATGCAATGCACACTCGTGTGTCCTCTATATTTATGGACTCTAAATCCTGGGACGTTACACTATCCGTATCCGATGACGTTTGGCCTTTTCGCACTTTGACCCCCGCCTCGTTTCAGCTGATCCTCTCGCGATTGGCCACCACCGTCCTCCTCTCTCCGGTGACGGCTGTCCTCGCCCTCCCTACTCTCCGCGCCTCCTGATGCCTGCGTCTGCCCCATTGACTGACGCGCCTAAGGCTGGCAAGGGCGTCGCCACGCACACCTGGGCCTGACGACACCGACTTTCCTCCGGCAGACCAGAAGGACTCCAAAAAGGACTCTCTGTTTGTTACTGGATGCTACCTGCTCGTGCTACTCGAAGATCATGGACGCATGATAAGATCATCTCCAACAGATAGTGTAGGAGGAGGTGTATGCTAAATATACACTATGTGAGGGCAAAAAACGTTCCTAGTGAATCGTGTATGCAGGAGAAAATTGCAGAGAACACCAACCTTTGGTGCAAAAGTTGTACAAAACACAGAAATCAAACATCTTTTGCAGCTAGCACCAATTTTTTGTCTAATAAGTTGCATCTAGCCCAAAACATTCATTTAGGAGCTTAACATGAATCTGACGTGTGGGTTCATGATCATTATACTGTATTTTTACAATATATATCATAATTATATGATATTATGATATATATTATAACAAAGGCAGTTGATTATGTTTATGTTTTCTGACTAGATTTTATTTTAAAATGTACCACCGTCACCATGCCATGACATACACTCACACACAAGCTAATTACCTTGAACAACCCACGTATATACATCTCTCCCTCTCCCTGTTTGAGTTTTTCTTCTTAACGGACTAGCTAGTATATTATCTTGACGCACTAGTGTTAATAATACCCATAAACGCTCTTATCAAGCATGAGAGTTGTTTCTGTAACGAAAAATATGAGAGTCAAAAATGGATAAAACGGATCGTTGAATAAAAAAACATACGCGTACATGATTATTATGTACGTAATGATTTTTCATGTTGAGAGTATTCCAACTTAATCCTGCCAACCTAGATTATTCGGTAACATATCTATAATTTTCTTATTAATTATTAGTCATAAATTTTGGATCTAACTATCGAATATTATAGATGATGTAAATTGTCCTATAATTATGATATGTGGTATGTAAATACTCATGTTAGTTAGATGTTAAGCCCCTAAATCCATGTTTTGGGCTAAATGCAACTTATTAAGCAAAAAACTGGGGCTAGCCGCAAAAGATGTTTGATTTCTGTGTTTTGTGCAACTTTTGCACCAAAGGTTGGTGTTATCTGCAATTTTCTCTGTATACAGGGGTGGATCTTTACACCTCCTCTCCACCGCGGTACCTGTGGTGGGAAGAAACACCTCGCTCCCACCTCCTGTATCGAGGGAGGAGAGCAACCGCTCCCGACTCCCGCCTTCGCATGGACTCATCCCTGGCCATCGCCGCCACTCCTCCCGCTAATCGTCGCAACTCCTCCCGCTGGTCGTCCCAACTCCTCCCCGGCCGGACCAGGTAAGCTCCAGCTTCCGTTTTTTTTCCACCGCGAGAGAGAGGATGGAGGGGCGGCGGCCGTTGGCCTGCAGCCAGATCTGGCCGAGGCAGGTCGCGGCACTGTAGAGGAGAGGTCAGGGACATAGGGGAGAGAGGCCCTCGTGGACGTTGGGATGGAGCTTGGGGCGGTAGTTGGGGAGAGAGGCAGGGCGCTCGCGGAGGTCGGGGAGAGAGGAGAGGTCGGGAATGGAGTGGGGCGGAGGAGGAGAGAGGTAGGGGACGACCTGGAGATGAAGGAACCGCCATGGCGTCCTCGATTTGAAGATGGAGCTCGAGAATTGAGTGGGGCGTGGGAGGGGAGGACGGGGAGACATGGGAGGTCAGGGTGAGAGGGGAGGTCGGGAATGGATTGGGGCGGAGGAGGAGAGAGGTAGGGGACGGCCTGGATGAGAGGGAAGTGGCCATGCTTTCTTGATTTGGTGCTGGAGGAAGAGAAGGATGGAGGTGCTGGAGGTAGGGGACGACCTGGGACTGGGAGGATGGTGCGAATAAAAACCGAGGCTGTGCATATGTGGTCTTGGCCAGAAATAAGCTGTATTTTGGAGCCATCTAAAAAAGATATACGCGGGTAGTCACCAAGCTCTCCCAGCGCTTTGGAGGTCAGAGCCGTCCGATCTTCTCCACGAAACGATCTCCACCGTCCGTTTTACTGCTGACTTTTGCTGACCGTTTCTAGGCCCACCCGTCATTGGCTTAGTGGGTAGACAACTCGGTCCAGGCAGCTTTATTCTCACCGATTAGTCACTCTGAGCCGTCTGATCCGAGCGACTCGGTTCCGCGCCGATCTCAGCCGTTCATTTGACAGATAAAACTGCCCCGTAGAAACCCTAGCCGCCACCCCCGTCGCTCCTCTCCCTCGCGTCTCCCCTTTCCTTTCGCTCTCTTCCTCCTGCAGCTCCTCTCTCTCGCGCCCTAGCCGCCGCCGTCGATCTGGTGAGCTCCTCCGCTGGATCCACGCCGCCGACTACCTCGAAGCGGCGCTCCTTCTCCTCGACGCCCTATCTCGCTCCCACATCTAACCCCGCCTCCCCGAGCTCGAGGAGGGGTTCACCAAGTCGCGCAAGAAGAAGAAGGAGCGCGGCTCCTCCGCCTCCGTGTCGGGCGCCGACGTCACCTGCCAAACAAGCGCAGGCGCCGCTCGGCCGCCGCACGTGAGGAGAGCGTGCTCCTCTCCCTCGTGGACGACGTCGTCTACAAGCCCCATACCAAGGAGACCCGCGCCGCCTACGAGGACATGCTCATCGTTGATGGTGTTGGCCCCATACCAAGGTGAGATTCTATTGGTTCTCCCTTTTCATATGGCACTACTCTGCTCTCCACCTCCCATTTTTTTACTATTAACATTATGTCGTAGCTGCTTGCTGCGCTTGGTGTGGCTTGAGCAGCAACAATCAAAGTTTTGGTAATAAGCTTCATAGTCGTTGATGTTCAACTTTTCCTATGTCTATTAATGTTTAATCTCCATGGTTGCCTGCAGCTTTTAGTTTATTTATATCTTGGACGTGCACTCTGAAGCCAGAAGTTTGCTATCATTTCCCTGTGACTCTGTCTGCAACAATAAGAAGATTCATATTGCAAGAAATATTATTCATGCAGACATGCAGTGTTTTATATTTGAGGCTTTCCTCTCAGCTCTGTTGTTGGTAGGGAATCTCCTCACTCTCTAAAATTGTCCAGGTATTTCTTGCTTTCTCTCTTTTCTTAACCTAATCAGACGTCTTACAATTCCTCTATTACAGTAAGTTGCTTTGAGATATCTGAAGTTTACGTTCAATGGGGAAGTGTACCGTGTGAATCCTAAATTATATGGTCCGATGATACAAGAAAGGTCATTTTCATCTTACTTTACTACAAAGGGTAAATAGTCATGTGTCAATTGGTAGAGGCAATTTTTGTGTGATTCTTACCAGTTTGCTACTAAATTGATTTCATATGCATGTACTTTTATATTAAGCATAAACACTAAGAGGATTTGAGATGCATGTATTCAATCGGTCAAGATGTGCTAATTATCTGGCATATATTATTTTGGTAGTAAAAGTAAGTATGGATATATGTTGCTGCTACCTAAGTATGACTGTATTTAGATTCTGAATTATAGCACCGGAAATGTAAATTCCATTGTTGCAATTTAAATGCAAGCAATTGAAGGAGTGGTGATGTGCCTTTCTGATCATTATCTAGGAATGTCTACTACGGCTAGCCAGTTAGTTCCCTGTTTTTCTACGGATTGATAAAAACCCATAGGAAAAGTCCTTATTTGAGGTTAAGTTAGTTCCCTGTTTTTCTACCGATCGATAAAAACCCATAGCAAAAGTCCTTATTTGAGGTTACCGCTGGTTCAGTAGCCTAAGTAAATCCTTGAGTTTTCGTATACTTATAACACTTTATCATGAGCTGTTGCGTGATATGTTGTTCAGTTATTTTTTGTTTTTTCCCATCGGACATGTTGCTACAGATTGCTGAATAGGCCTACCGTGGGTGATATTTCTACACCTTCTGCTAGGTTTAAAATTCTGATCCATCCTTGGTAGTTTTATAAAATTGGTTGCCAGTTTTCTCTTATGCTCAGTAGCAGACTAGCAGGTCTATATTCGGTTATCTATTATCAAAGCAATTTATCATGTCATGTTGGAGGAAAGTTTAATTTTGTTTTCTCTGTAAGTGATTAGAGGAGTTGTTAGCTATGTATAGCCTGTAGGTTCCAAGTTTTCTGATTAGGTTAGTCCTTATTTTCTCTGGTGGTAAGCTCAGTGCTGCCACAATTGCTTTGATTAAGAATGTTTATCATACTGTTTCGCAAAATGAAAACCTGCTGATTGTATGTTTATCTAAAATAACTCTCAATTTTGATTCTATGTTTTCACCTATATGTTTGCCTTGCATGTTCATTTTTAAGCACGTTGGATTTGTCTATATGCTTTCTAATCTGAATCTGTGCATCTTCATGGATACATTTAACTGATTGCTTATATCGAACTGAGCTCTAATCTGAATTTAAGCAAAAGAATTGTTATGTTTGTATTCAACCAGATTATCAGTTTTTCTTTGTTGCGGCCAATTGTTTTATTTGTTCCAACTATTAGATTGTGAGGAACATGTAGGAAATACACTAATGTTTAATTATTTTTTGATTGCAGAGGGTTCCTCTGGCCTCCAACCATGGGTGCCAGTAGTTCATGGGCAAAGGTAATTTTTTGGTTCCCCTTTCCCTCTCAAGTTCCTCTTCCCGAGCTCAGCGCAGTGTTACTTCACCACATGCTAGCGTTGAGAGCTCCCGCTGACGTTAGCAAGGAGGACCTCCCGGTAAGGCGGTGGACCGTTGGTTATTTGTGACAATATAGAAATGTTAGTTCTTTTTTCCTGTGAGCTACTAAATGAATTGAGATAAATATTTAATTTTCTTTGTTGTTGAATTGACATTGTGTAGTCCTTCTATGTATCACATTATTTCCTCTTTCTCTATGATATTTTTCTTATACTGGCCCTTACTGGTTCAGATTGGACATTAGCTAAGTTGTATTGATGGGTCATGCCCTCATGGGTGTAGTTTTCAGATTCTTGCAATACCATCCATGCACAAAGCCATATTTTCTCCCTCCCAATATTTGTCATGCACAAACCATATGATGTATTATACATGTAGCACATGAATTTAGAATATTAATGACCGCTCAATTATTCATGACTTCGAAAGAGACATGGAGGCAACAAATGTGGTAGTTCTTTTAATCTCTGCTTCGGTGTTTGCTTTTTTTGCAGGTCATCACATCGTTGGAGATTGCTACTTGAAGATTCATGTTGCTGCTAGATTTGGGAATCTGTTTCCGAGCTGATAAGGTTCATAATTTGAAAGAAAATACACTGATAAAGTTTGCGGTTTTCTGTTCTAGATGAGTTGCGGGTGTGAATGTTATTTGCTTGAAGGAGTGTTGGCTTAACATTTGCATAAATTAGGTTGGTTGCAGTAGATCCT
This sequence comes from Poa annua, assembly GCA_026929855.1. NCBI lineage: Eukaryota > Viridiplantae > Streptophyta > Magnoliopsida > Poales > Poaceae > Poa > Poa annua. Next base: position 15,457,587 of record CM049432.1, on the reverse strand, counting down.
TTAGAGTTGAATTGTTGGCTGATTAGTGCCTACGTTCACGTGATATTGTGGTTGCTTATATTATTTGCCTCTATTTTGTCAAGTGATAGACACGTACTTGAACACCAAAACTTATGAGGTAGGCTTTGGTTACACGGCTAGATTGGTCCTTCAGAGTGGGTGTTTTTGATGATTAGTGCCTATGTTTGCGTGTTATTGTATTTTCTTGTATTATTTGTCTCTGTTTTGTATACTGATAGGCACGTACTTGAACACCAAAACTTACGAGGTAGGCTTTAGTTACACAACTAACTTCTCTTATTTGTTGTGATATGGTGTACTTTTTAAAATTGTATCAGTTGCCTGCTGCTCTTCCTAGCTCTTTGTTTTTTTCTTTATTTACTGGCCCATGGCGGAAATTAATACTGAGTAGTGCCATTGGTTTTGTCCTTATGGGATTATCACGACATTAGTATATTTTGGTTCGGTTTACTTATGGAAACAAAATAGTTTCTTGCGATTATCCTGAGAGGTTATTCTGGTGTTGAAGCTGTGTCTATCTATCCTTGCAGGTCCCAGGACTATCTCTTAGATTTTTTGTGTGAATTAGGATTATTAGCTTTGTTGTTCAACTTAGTTATGGAAACAAAATAGCTTTGTTGTAAATTATACTGACATGTTCCTCATATGTTCTAGCTGTGTGTCTATATGTCCTACTCGAATCAGTTTGGCATTGGAGATGATTTAAAGCTGATGATCTTTATTTTAAATCAATAAAAAATACATGAAGCTTCACAATCAATCAGAGCACCTTCACTCATGTTCAGAGTATATTGGAAGCAAAGTTACTAATCCCATGCCTATTTAGGTTAATTATCATTTCAGTCAGCTTGACTGGGTCGATCTCCGTTCGGGAGAGAGGTTGAGTCTTCCTGCATGCTTATTCAGGTACATGGTGAGGTGCTACTTTATTTTGGTTCACCTTCTCTTATTCTGCTTTTTTTCGTTTCCCATCAACATGGTTGATCCTGTTATGTTGGAGTTTGGCCGATATCCGGAGGTGTATCCTCTCTTGCTTTAAAGGCGGTGATGGAAAATTTATTTGCCACGGCTGAAGAGAAGGCTATTTCATGGGGATTGGTCCCTAACATCTGATGCAGCTATTCAGTCGGCCTGCTTTAGTGATCTGGTTTACCTACAGGAGGTAAACTTGCTGAAAATATATGCTATACACTCGACTGAACTTAAGCGTTGCCGAAGGGTATTACTCCAAGCACCTTCCTGGGCAGAAGCTTTTGAGCAGCATGCAGTAAAGCTACATGTAAAAGTAACTGCAATGGTTAAGGAGAAATCCCCGGTTCTGCCCATCTCTCAAACCCCGTTAAACATCAATATGATACAAGAATCCACTGGTACTGAGGTAGACTTCTTCACTCCTGATTCATGTCTCACCTATTCATTTCCAAGTTTTTACTCTTGTTTCTGTACTTATCGAGCAGGCTACTGTTTGGTCTTTTCAAGGAGGATATGGAATCTCTGCTTCTACGTCAATAAGTGAACCACCTCAACATAAGAGAAAGAATAAGTCTCTTTATAATGTTACATAGTTGTTTCAGTTTCTATTTCATTGCTTCTACCTCACAGGATGTTTACTTTACTGTCTTCTAAACATGAAGGATTTCGGTGCCGGTGCTTGCTCCAACCCCTGTCCTTGATCCTGCCGAGGCAGCTTTCAATCGAAAAAAACGCAGGCTGGCCATCGATTTACAACATGCTCGGACTAAAGGTGTTCCTCTAGCCAGAGATGGTTCGTCTTTGAAGACCATATCTGTTGTTGTTACCAACCTCACTGATGCTACTACTAATGTTAAACCAGATCAAGTTGATGTGAGTTTGCTTATATGCTTTTACTTTCCAATTGTAGTTTGTTGTTGCTTCATCTCTCTAATTTCTATCTTGCACCACTTTATTTGTAGAAATCTGGTGTTTTCATATTTTTTGTTGTTAGCAAGATCATGAATGCTCTTATTAGGCTGTATGTCTCCTGCAACACCATCTTCCAGTTAACAACACGGCTTCTCTGGTAGTACAACCAACTACATCCTGAGTTAACATTATGTCTTATAGAAAGATTGCTGGCATGAGAATATTAGCACTCGCTTGGACCTTTATTATGTATTTTTGGCAGGACAAGGACATTGCCGCTTGCTTCCAAGGTCTGTAAGCCTCTGTTCCAAAACAATGAAGATGGCTGTTAGACAACTGAGCCAGGAATTGAGATGCTACAGACTACGAACGAAACATGTCTAACCGGTAAGGTGATGTGTTGTTCACGTTGTATTACAGAATGTCCACCATGCATCTTTTATGATGATGTTATTGCATTGTTTTGCTTGCAGCCTAATACTCAAGTTGTGAAACATCCAATAGTTGATTTAGAGCTGACTGTCAGTTCACACCGTTGCCAAAGAAAGACAAGCCTTGGACTATGTGTGTATGAAGAGCAGTACGTGTGAATGTCGTTTTATGTGCTATTATACTCAGGCAATTAGAAAATAGTGCTCATTTAACTTCTACGTTTCACACCTGTTTCTCAGGTTGTCTTGCAGGATTTATTTTGCTCCACCTGTAAACGTGATCCATTGGTGATGCTTAATTGATTGCTGATCGGTGCACTTTACGATGTTCATACTGCTTGAAGCTGGTAGTGACTATCTATTTGTGTTTAAGATGGTAAAACCCATCCGATGATTGACCCTTAAGATCAAACGCTCTAGGTTGCTAGAACCTCCTATTAATCCTATGTCATCTATCTTATGTAATACACTAAGACAGTATTTACAATCTATGTATATGGGTTAGTTTCTAAGACTTTTATTTCAGTGTTGTTGATACCTTTTTTTTAACATCACCACAAAGAGTCCCACAATAACGTCCATGCAAATGAGGATCAAAAGGGCGTTCGACCTGGGCTCAAAAATTATTTCAAACCAGGTGGCGCGCGGCAAGCCACGTCTCAAAACTAGTTTGCAATAGAATTGGGACTGATATGTAGAAGAATAGTTGTGTGTTATTGGCTACCAAATTGTTACCAAAATTCTATTGATTTGCTGACATATTTGTTATTGATTGTTGCTACAGATGGAAGTTGATGAAAACTTTTTGGACACAGTGGGTTTTGGTTATTCACAAAAACAAGCAGAGAGTCCAATTGGAGAGCAAGTGACGCCATCAACTCAATAAGCTTCCGCGTCTGTGAAAGGAAAATCAAACAAAGGGAAAATTGGTCTACTTATGAGGACAAGATGTTGATAGCTCGCATGGGGAAATACAAGTTTGTATGCGGTTGTCGGGACATATGAAAATAAGGATGCTTATTGGTCTAGAATTTCAGAGTATTATGATGCACACAAGCAACCATCATGGCCAGAGCGTAATGCTAATGCACTTAGTTGTCGGTACACGCTCATCAATAGAGAGACGACTAAATTCTTTGGTTGCCTTCAACATATTTTAAACAGAAATGAGAGTACTCATCGGCACCATCAGCTGCTATTCCATATGTTAGCATCCGCATTGCCGCGGTCATCTTTTGCAGATGATGCAACCCAAGAGTACCAGCAACACTTCTTCTTTGTGTAAAATAACCATCATAGTCATGTGCAAGTATACCCTCAGCTTGCGGTTGAACAAATTACGAGACATCCTAAATCTCTACATAAAAAGTTCCATGCCTCATTTCATAGGGAAGCCCAAAAAAGTGGCTCTATTGAGAAAGGGAGATGAAAAATAGGGAAATACAGAGAAGTGTAATAATTACGAACCTTCGCCGAAAGTAATTTTCGGGATAGCGAGGAACTTGCTTGAAGTAGTCATCCCACAGACGAAGAAATCCGGCATCTCTCTTCCTCGATCGATTGTCTGACGTCCAGGCCTTGAACCGCCATGACGTCGAGTGTTCATCTGCTCTTCCTCTTCGCACTTGGCGAATGCTGCAAGCAAGAGTTCATCGTCGCCAGATGAAGACGATGAAGAATTCATGACCATATCCCATGTGGATGTGTTCATTGTGTCGTGTGAAGAGGGTAGAGAGCTGTATGGAGATTTGAGAAGGCACTGGCAGGAATGCTGAGAGAGAGGTGGGAGGGTATATAGACCAGAAATATAGCCGTTGGAAATTTATCTACTGAAATTTAGAACCGTTTGAAAAAAAATGTTATTGTCGAATGCTAGTTACAAAAATACTATTATAACATAGGAGAGAGAATATACATGTCCTGCTATACACCTTCCACTGAAAAACTAGGAGGTGTAAAATTTGGAAGGTGTATATGGAGGTGTATATGAAGATATACACCTCCAAATTTACACTAGCCATTGGAGATGCTCTAAGAGTTGGAAACGAACCAACCCGTCATTTCGAAGGACCACGACTCTACCAGTTGTTATGAGCGCACATAGTAGATACACAATGAAAGGCATATCCAACGGATCTGTTAATCATCCCAACCTAATAATCATGGATGGTCTTGCGTGATCTGTTATTATAGTCCCAACTCCCAAGCAAATACTCCGTTCATCAAGCTGATCATATAGGTGCAAAGGTTGTTCTGTTGTGCATTTTATTTGTTTGGTTGCTATATGGTACTCCCTCTGTTCTAAATTAATTGACTTAGATTTAATATAATTTATATTAAATCAATTAATCCAGAACGGAGGGAGTATATTGATATGCTTCACATGTTGGACCTCAAAATGATTAAGTATTATGTGATAGTATAGACTTCAAGGTTGTGTTTGCATCTCACATGATTATGTTAATCTAGGTTCAGTCCATACCAAATAATGATTTATGATCTAGCTAACATAAGTAATTATATTTTTAATTCAGTCCTGCCATTGTAAGAGTTTCTTTTTTTCTTTTTATAAAAACTCGATAACTTGTACTTGAAAGATTATAAGTCTCTGGTTGTGTGTTAAGGTATAGTGATTAAACTGTGCATATCAGTTCCGTGTTCCTGGCTGGTCCAAACTTTAACTCAAATGTATTTTATGATTTTTGGGAGATCTCACTTATTTCCTCTTTAGTCCTAGTTTACTGCGCTTGGCAAAGCCCATACTGTAACCTACGAAAAGCAGCAGACAACACCCACGACCCACGAGTCCACGCCAGTGACCCCCCATCGGGCCACCAACGACCCCACCTTCCCATTCCCATCCTTATCCCTATCCGTCCCGTGACTTCCCTGCTCCTTGTGCTCACCCCGCTCCTCCTCTCCACCACCTCTGCCGCCACTCGCAGAGACGGAAGTCCCACCGCGCCTCGCACCCACCGACGCGGTACAGCAGCCGGATCTGGCCTCTCCAACCCCGGCCCCGTCGATCTCTGCCCTCGCGCGCCCCGGCGACCTCAGTTCCCACGGACGGTGGCCCTGCTCATCCATGGCCCGGACATCCCCGTCCTTTATCTACCCGTCGAGCTCCGTCCCACGCCACCCCACCTTCCCGACGCGCCTCCGGCGTGTGCGGCACCGGATGCAGAGGGAAGGAGGCGACCTCCGGCCCGCCCGCCTGGCACCGTCCCTCTTCCCTCTCCTCGCGGCTCATCTGAGGGCAGCACCGGATGCAGAGGGAGAGACACCGGAGCCCGGCGAAGGCGGCACCGGATGGGGATTTTGAGGGACCGGACGCCTCCTCCTCCACGGCTCCGACCCACAGAGGCAGGGGACCCCGCACCCGAGGTCGACGGCGGCCACCACGGGATCCCCGGCCCCGGCACCCCGAGCTCGCTGGATGCGGCGGTCCAAGATCCCCCTCCCTCTCCATCCTCCCTTGTCCGGGCGCACGACGACGCACCAGTCGTCAGCTTTGGGCAAGAGGCCAGGAGGTAGCGAGCACCGGCGCCATCTGCGAGCCTTCTTTTTTCATATTTTTTCAAGACCCAATTTTTCGATGAGAAAAGGATCGCCCCCGTTGCATTTCTCCCTGGTCTGCAATTTTCTGCCGTGAATGATATTTTCCATCGATTGTTCATGGATGATTTCATAATTATATGTACAAATGGGAAAATTCAATGTGGATCTTAAAGCAAACGAACAATACCGATTACCACCTTCCTAGTTATGCAATCTGTTTATGCCTATATATATATATATATATATATATTGACCCAGATTTTCTACCATGGTGGCTAGCTATGCATACCCGTGAGCCATTGGATATGAAGAGTACTAGATCCCTATGGTTTTGGTTGTACTAGATAGTGTTTTGTATGCGTTAACACTGTTACATGCTATCTGATACATTCATGCCACATTTTGGATTGTGGACGGACGATAGTACTGTTGTGGAAAAAAAGAAGCCTTTTTGTGAGTTTTTTATGTTGTGGACCTAACTTTTACATCTCTTTGGTTGTGAATGGAATTTTTGCATTCGCTATTTGGTTGTCTCTCTAGTCTTCTTCCATGCACTTGGTATTTATTCCCCAACTCCTAGCCCGTGTTAGTTGTGATGATATGGAAGGTGAACTAGGTAGCGACGAGTTTGTGGTACATGATGCACATGGTGGTGTGTTGTTGGTAAACCCCAAGAGGAAGGTATGATGAGTGCAATAGCAAGCTTCACTCAGTTATGAAACAAAAGTTATCGAACCGGAGATGAGAGTTCTTCTCGAGATGACAACGGCGTCAGAAAAGAGCTTGTGTTGAAGGGAATATCAAAGTCTTCTGAACAGAGGTGTCTTGATCTCCCTAGCAACGGCGATAGAAAAATGATGTCGTGTAGTTGACGTGGAACCTACACACAACACAATCATGATATTTTGCCCCAACTTAAAGTGATGTTGTTAATCTCACTAGCTTGCTGTAACAAATGATTGAACGTATGTGTGAAAAAAGATGTTTCTATACAGAGAATGAAAGTAACAAGATTGCAGTAGGTTGTATTATCAGTTTAAAGAAAAGGACCGAGGTCCCCAGTTGACTACTGGTGTCTCTCTATAAATAATAATAGCTTACATGCGGGTGGGCAATTGACTAAATAAAGAAGTGCATAATGATGCATATACTAATGTCATGATGTCTAGTATGAGATTCATTTGGGCATTACAACAATATGCATAGAAAATTCCAACCGCATCTATGACTAATAATCCACCTTCCGGTTAGCATCCGCAGCCCTTTCAGTATTAAGTTGCAAGCAACTTATTATTGCATTAAGCAAAGTGTGTAAAGTAAGTATTGTTTTAGGATCCTGCTAATTCGAGGTCGGCCTTGTTTTAAGAAAAAACAAGGTCAGTTCACACAACCCACAAAAATTTCAAATTATGGAATAAAAAAAGCAAATGAGTTTCAGCTTTATTCCAAAACGGGAATGCACTACTCAGTTGTACCACGCCCACTTTTAATTACGAAATCCAAAATTCAAAATACTTTGTAGTTCAAACCGTTTATCCGATTCAAGATCCGTTTTCACCGTTGGACTACTCTCGACGAGATCTTCAAAACTAGATCCCATGTCGATATGTTTCGACGACTTTTTTGGATGATGTAAATTTTGATTCGATGTAATTTTCACAAAAAATTTATATTCAAGTTATCAAATAGTTACATCCATTAGTAAGTTACATCTAAGTCAGCAGAAAAAGTTACATCCCAGATATTAGAGAAAGTTACATCCAGCAAAAAGTTACATCCTAAAAAGAAGTCGTCGAAACATATCGACATGAGATCTAGTTTCAAAGATATCATCGAGACTAGTACAACGGTGAAAACAAAATATAATTTGAATAAACGGTTTGAACTAGAAAACATTTTAAATTTTCAAAATTGGTAATTAAATGCAAGTGGAAACATGCAGTGCCTCCACTTTGACCTCGTGTTTGGCTAGAACGAGGTCAGTCTCATAATAGAATTGGCGATTGTTTTATCCCTAGTAGCAACAATTTTAGAGCTTGTTGTCACTACCCCAGATTAAATAGAGACATGAACCCACTATCGAGCATAAATACTCCCTCTTGGAGTCACAAGCATCTACTAGTAACGGAGAGCATGCAAAATCATAAATAACACACACATAATATATTATGAAGCAAATGACATAGTACTCAATATTCATCGGATCCCATCAAACATAACATGTAATATTACATAACAATTATCTTGATCATGATAGGAAACTCACAAGATCTAAACATGGTAGCACAAAAGGAGAAAACAACCATCTAGCTACTGCTATGAACCCGTAGTCCAAGGATGAACTACTCACGCATCAGTCCGGAGGCGGGCATGCTGATATAGAGCCCTCCGGTGATGATTCCCCTATCCGGCAGGGTGCCGAGGAGAGGTTCTGATCCCTCCCGAACTAGGGTTGATGATGGCGGCGGCTCTGGAACTCGTGGAGGAAAAGTGTTCGCGGCCTAGGTCTTGTATTTTCGGGGGGTTTAAGTAGGCGAAAGGGCGAAGACGGTGGAGGACCGAGGCTCCCTCCTCAGGTCCCCGCGTGGCAGAAGGTGGGGCCGCGCTAGCACCTCTTCTGGGGTCCTCGTGGCCCCCCTCCGTCAAGTCTGCGGTGTTCTGGAACCTCCTGTGAAAAATAGGGACTTTCGTGTTAAATTCGTCCAATTTCGAGAATATTTCCTTAAGAGTTTTTTAGAAACCAAAAACAACAGAAAACATGGAACTGTCACCGTGGATCTTGTTAATAGGTTAGTCCCAGAAAATGCAAAAAAAAGTATATAAAATGTAGCAATTGGTATAATATAAGCTTGGAACATAAGAAATTATAGATACATTGGAGACGTATCAGTACACGTCATGTTTATGGTCGATTTTTTTGATGTGTGTCACCAAATTAATTTAGAAGTAAAAAATTATAACACTGGACCTCCCACATGTAACGATCTGGTTCCTAATTCAAAATAAAAGATCCAGTGACCCAAAAAAGAACACCATAACTGTGTTCGGAAAGTGAAGAGCAATCAGTCAACATTATAAAATCGTACTTATTTTTGTCAAATGCAACTGCTCGTATTTCTTAGTAGTGTATTTTGTTTTGTATTTTGCAGAATTAGCATGTGTAAAATAGAAAACTGTAACACATGATAACCTACTAGAAGGAAAAGGCGCGCTTTGCCGCACCCGATTTGGCTTATTGCGTTAAATTGTTCTTTCTTTAAATTTTGGTGGCATGGTAGTTGTGACCAGGAATAATCTAGAATATATGTGTGTAAACTATGTATAAATGGATGGCTGAATCTGTCATGGTTTTACAAGGATGAATAAAGTAAATCATAGAGGGAAAATGGACCCCAGCCGCAACAAAACAAACTCAATATTTTTTCACACATATAAACATAGATTGTCAGTGCCTGGCAACAAAACTCTTCAATGTGGTTCTATTACGTGTCAAAGAGGAAGGGATCACTAGGACGTGGCAACAAACGAATTTCTTTTTTAGTTTGTTGTCTTCTCAAGAAACCAAATTGACATTGATCAAAATTACTAAGCATTCGTCGGCGGAGTCCTAGGTGTCACCGATGTTAAAGAGGACAATGTCATTGAATCAAACATCGTATTAGGATTCTTTCTTACAAAAATATATTAAATAAATTAGAAAATAATTAATAGGGCATCGCAACAAACTGAGTTTCCTTTTAGTCTCACATCTTCTCGACAAACCCAAATCCTAGGCGTCGCCATTTTCCTAGTAATTCCTATGGTACTATTAACAAGACAAATTGATCCGTTGAGAGGCTTCGTATTGAAATATACAATACAACATGCAGTGACAAAGATTTTAAAGGAATCATCCCTTTCAGCTAAAGAAAATAAAATGATAGTCTAATAACTATATGAAGATAGTGACCACTGGGCAAACACTAATGAAAAGAATTGGCACTTCTTAATCACAACCTCATCCATAAGGGACATTAAAATATGGAAGAGGCTCAGCCATAATAAGTAAGCTATACTTGTAACAGAACTCTTCAATGGAGAGTTCAGTAATGCCGTTTCAACTTGTCATGTACAATGTGCATTCAATAAACATGTCTGGTTGTTTTTGTTTTTCAGGTGCATACAGATCTCTAGATAGTATTAAAAAATCCTTCAATTTTAATGCACTCTAGTGATGCCCAAAACAAATAAAATTACTGGAAGGTCTTCTCAGCAAATAATATTGTCTGCTAATAGATGATAGGAAATTCTTGTAGTTGTTGCTGGTAATATGGACAATGTGTATGATGTTGTCCAGCTCAAGATCTAGCTTCACGGGTCGAACTTCTTTAAGTTTCATCATGGGACTGAAGCTCTTCCTGACTGTATTTCTCTATCTAGAATTCTAGATGTCTCCACTTATCTGCAGCAATGTATTTGGATAGATTAGCCATCCAACTTGTTCTATGTACAGTTGCACAATATAAGCTTAGTAGCGAAAAGTAGCGTGCAAAAGCAAAAGCAAGGAGAGTAAGTACTAAAGCATCCACTATTTCTCATAGGGTTACTGCAACATGATGGTTCGATAAAGCAAATAACATATGAGACTGGAGTATGCAAACAATACTATACATCAGCACACTTAAGAAATCGTATGGTTTCCTGCTACAAACAGAAAGACAAAGGTGCTCATGTCCACTGCACAATGATTTTTTTCACAAATCAAATCTTTGGGAATGATCTAAAATGAAATGTTCTCTCTAGATAGTTGAATGCATGTGCAATCTACGACCTCTCAACATACCTGCTTCTCTTCTCTCATTCTACCCTCTCATATTGGAATCACTTTTGTTGTACATAAAGCTTCGTATAAGAATTCCATTTCATAACAAGATGCATTCGAAAAGGATATGCATGTTGCCAGACAGTGATTTGCATGTTGTAGGCGGTTATCGGGCATCCAAAAAGTCTTAGTCCCCACCCAAGAAGAATAGGCGCCCCTAAGTTATCACAACGTCATGTAAGGAGAAAACATAGGCTTCACAAGCCAGGAAGCATAGTTAAGCAACATGAGCAATCTGCTTGTTTACCTTTCTTTACATTTTGTCTCTTTGTTGAATAATTCCTACCATAATAGAAAACTTCAAATATGGACTAAAATAATAAGCAAACATAATACATAACCTTCAGTTAAGAGAAAAACAAGCAACATATTTTAAGTCAGGCGAGCATTAGGTCATCTACATGCATACCAAATAGTCAAGAGAAACGTATGCCAATGCTCAATAAAATCACCAAACCGAGTACTCTCTGATTCTAATTCAGCACATAAGGAATGATCATATGCTTTTTTGCTCAATCGTTTTTCTGAAGTCTTCTATGAGCACATGCAAACATACATTAGCGAGACTATTCTCAAGTAGAGAGGATACTAAAAACGTGCTAGATGACAATTTTTTTGACTCGCAAACAAATTCAGCACTTGCAATTAAAAAACTATACCAATTATTATGGCACAAATTTCACAGAGAATACATCAGTCGGCACAAATTTCACAAACAAATTCTACGGTAACAGGAAACATATCAAGAAGCTAGGAGCAAACAAATCCGCTCCATCTAGATAGCAGCAAACATATATAGCAGTGTACGCATGAAGCAAAAATTGGCTGCCGTATCAAGTGTCGCGGCAACTCGCGTGCACGAGGCAAGGACATGAAAAAGAGTTAAGACTTGCCGGCCATAGAGACGTGGATCCAGCTCCATGCCCATGGCATGCGCTAGCTCCCCGTTCCCATCGTACAACAACATGAAAAAGTCGCTGAAACACATCAAGCTGGACGGAACTAAAGGCAAAAGTTTCAGTTCAAGTCATGGAGATTACATCCTGTCAATCCGGTGACATATGCTTTGATCTCGGAGGAGAACTCGGAAGCCAAGCGACATGAATATGTCCTTTATCTGAGTAGCTGACTTATTATGTCCATATCACATACACACTTTGTTAAAACTAATTCAGCTAAGTATGAGGCTTACAGAATTGTACAAAGATTGATTGGAGACTTCAAGCTCACTTATGTAACCTAAGAGTTATAGTAGAAATTCGGAGAATAGAGAGTACCATTAAAAATAGAGGAATTGGGGAAGAATAGAATTTGGTCCGCTCCATTGCTACCCCATCAACCAGGCTAGCATATTCCAGCTGCCTCTCAGGACCAAAAGGTTTCAATATCGCATATACATATGCTCCAACTTTTGCACTCACTAAACCCTGTATTACAGCATTATTAAGCTACGAGAACAGATGAAAATAAGAGTGGTCCCTGTAATAGAAAGGTAACACATATACAAAAAGTAGAAAACAGGGCATAGATACATAATCTGTTTAATATGCATAAATTCACAACGGGCTGCTTTGGCCACCGATACAAACAATCTATACTGCTAATTCACAGGGTACAAAAGGGATTCAGAAATCAAACACACATATAATAGGTAGAGCGGAACGAACCGTGTTAAAAGGGATTCTGTAGCAACGCACGGCAATTAGTTGTTGCAATGTTAAAACTTGGTTTCCTCTCTTAACATGTAATGCCCAGCCATTCATCCAAAGCGAAACATATACACCAAACTACTAATTTCATCGACATCTAAAGCAGAGTGTACACACAAAATTACGCTCAGCTCTTGACCTCACATTAGCCGTTCCATAGTAATCTACTTCAGTGAATAAACCAATTTTCTCAAATAATAAACAGTGACGAACTGAAAGACCAAACCAATTTAGCGGTGGGGAAGACATGTGCACGCTTGGCGATCTCCTCCACGGCTCCGAAGCCCGATCAGAGCACCCTAACTCCCACCAATGCTATCACCCTAACCTGGATTAGAGGTCGTTCAGTAAAATGGTCATATATCAAAGTGTAAATACATGGTATAAGAGAAAATGGCGCCAATCTTGCAGAACATAGTGTTGATACTCTACAGGATTGGAGCAAGACAGTAATTAAAAAAATGTCTGCCATGACAAAGTGAGAATTAAACAGCTAAGCACTGTGTAACCTAATAAACATAAACAACAAAAGGAAGTCCAGATAATCTACCATTTTATAGAAAACGCCATGAATTCTTCCTACCAAAGCTCTGAAAGCCACACCTAAACAACATCTACACAAGCACCAAGTCGAAGAAAATCAGTGTGTCCAAGCAGTTCACTTCATCTAAGAAATTAATTCAGCCAATTTAACAACAATCTTTCGGGAACTCACCTTGCTCGACTTGCATCTCGGTCTTGACCTCGTCGGTAGACTGGAGGATGACGAGCCCTAGAAGCCACGCGGTTCCGATCTCTTGGGCGGGCATCATCCAATCCGGCGGAGATGAGGGGTTGGATCGGCAACATGGCAGGTATCAACGCTGCTGCGATACAGAGCAGGGGGTGGCGGAAAGCTTGATGTGGATGGATCAGCCGCGCACAAGGAGCAAGAAGAGCCGGAAGGAAAGCTTCCTGTGGACCGGCGCCGGCCGGAGCTGCCGCCCTACAGATCTGGGACTGGCACAAAGCTCGACGGGGATGGAGGTCGGTTGCGTGCCAAGAACAAATAGAGGCGGAATACTGGGTGAGAGGTCCGCATCCTAGATGAAAGCCGCAGGAACCAACCATGGTGTTGGATTGGCTGCTAGAAGCGAGAGAGAGGGTTGGAGGAGGACGGAAACGCCTGGTCAAAGGCGGTATGCCCGACACAGCGAGCAGCGACAGTAGTACACGGGAGCAGGTACGAGAAGGCACCAAATTCATCTGACGCCAACAGTGGGACCCACAGTGTAATCAAGCACCCATACGCCTTTTGCCACGTGGGAGGCTTCATGGCACTCTATTTCACGGGAGTTAGGTATTGGAAAGTGTAGGCTGGGATGAGAGACTAACCTCGTTAGGTTTTCATTGACGGCTGTGTGCTAGGAGGACTGAGAGAGCGTGTGCTTCTCTTTTTGAATTTTTTTTTGAAATTTGAGAGCGTGTGCTCCTCTGTACAGGATAGTAACCTTTATATAGGTCATGTTCTAGGCTGGGCTTGATGGGCCACAAAGAACTTAAAGATGGCCCAGCCTGCATCCAACAGGTATCTTCAACAATATCCAACACTTCCCCTCAAGATGGTGATAAATGTCGATCATTCCCATCTTGTCACATGCAATATTACACTCCTTTGTTCCTAGCCCTTTTGTCAAACAGTCTGCCACTTGTTGTCCTGAACGCACATAGTATAATGATATAATCCCTGCATCAATCTTCTCTTTGATAAAGAACCTATCTATTTCCACATGTTTGGTTCGGTCATGCTGGACATGATTATTTGCAATGCTTATTGCAGACATGTTATCAACCACACTGCACTTTCAGCTCACTTAAGAGGTTTCTTACCCACAACATTTCACTTAAGCCTTGTGACATAGCCCTATACTCTGCTTTAGATGTTGATTTTGAGACAACAAATTGTTTCTTGCTTCTCCATGACACCAAGTTTCCTCCAACAAACACACAATATCCCGAAGTGGATCTTCGATCATCCAAGCAGCTAGCCCAATCTGCATCACAGTAGCCATCCACATCCAAATGACCATTACTTTTGAACCATAGCACTTTTCCTGGAGCTCCTTTTAGGTACCTCAAGATTCTTTGAGCAGCTTCCCAATGTCCATCCCTGGGATCATGCATATAACGACTCACTACACCCACATCATATGATATATCTGGTCTGGTGTGGCACAAGTATATTAGTCTTCCAACAAGTCTTTGGTATTTTTCCTTGTCTACAGATTCTGCGGTTACTTTGTTGTTTTGGTCAATAGGAGTTGAAGTTGCACGGCATCCCAGCATACCCATATTTTCTAAAAGATCCAAGGTATATTTTCTCTGTGATAGTGCTATTCCTTTTGAGGATCTAGCGACTTCTATTCCAAGGAAGTACTTAAGTTTTCCTAGATCTTTCACCTCAAAGACTTGACTAAGGCACTCCTTTAGTTTTGCAATTTCCACATCATCATCCCCTGTGATGATAATATCATCAACATATACTGCAAGAATGGTGATTTTCTGTTGAACATGTTTGTAAAATAATGTATGATCTCCATTGCATTGACCATATCCCATGCCACACACAGCTTGTCTAAATCTATCAAACCAAGCACGCGGGGATTGTTTTAGGCCATACAGTGATTTCTTCAGTCAACATACCTTTCCTTTAGTTTCAGCCGAGACAAATCCTGGTGGCATCTCCATATACAGCTCTTCTTGTAGATCACCATGCAAGAAAGAATTTTTGACATCAAGTTGGTGCAAGGTCCATCCAAAATTTGCTGCGCATGAGATTAATATTCTAATTGTGCTCATTTTTGCCACCGGTGCGAAGGTCTCATCATAATCAATGCCATAAATCTGACTATATCCTCTTGCAACAAGTCTTGCCTTATATCTTTCAATCTTCCCTTCTGAATTTTGTTTTACCGTATAGATCCACTTACAATCCACTGCCTTCTTTCCTACTGGGAGATATGTCAATTCCCATGTTTTATTTTTCTTCAATGCCTCTAATTCCTCCATCATTGCATTGCACCATCTTGGGTTCTGTCTGGCTTCCTTCCAATCCTTAGGAACAGAAATAGCTTGCAGCGATACAACAAATGCTCGAAATGAGGTAGACAAAGCCTCATAGGAGATATAATTTCCTATGTCATGGTCATCGTAGCCTAGTCGATGTATTGGATTAACTTTCCTTACCCCTTTTCTCACTGCGATTGGCAAGTCTAGATTACTATTTGATGCAGTATGAGATGGACTTCCTTTAGCAGATTCCACACCTGTGTTCTCTTGTTGTTCGTGTTCCACTGGTTGCTCCCCTTGCTCATTTACTTCTTCTTCCCTTGAAACCCGTCTTCTGGAGTAGACACGTGGATTCGGCGGCCATCTTTGTGGTGGTGTAGGTGTGTGCTGAATTCCAGGAATCTCCGCAACAATCGGATATTGTTGTTGCTGCTGCTGGTCGCCAAGCTGCTGAAAACCATCACTTCCAACCTTCTCCCCCTCTTGATCATCACCAAGATGGTCAAGACCATGGAAAAAGCCAATGAGACCATTTGCTTCGCCATAAAATGGTTCTGACTCACGAAATGTAACATCCATGCTCACAAATGTCCTCCGTTCAGTTGGACTCCAACATTTGTACCCCTTCTGTCCAGAGGAATATCCAATAAAGATGCATTTGATTGCTCGGCGATCTAGTTTACCCACATATGGCCTATGATCCCTGACAAAACATGTACAACCAAAGAGTTTTGGTGGAACAACAAATTCATTCATATTTAGAAGGAGTTGGCACGGAGATTTCATACCCAATATTTTTGAAGGCATTTTGTTGATCAAATAAGTTGCTTTCATAACAGCTTCACTCCACAGGAACTTTGGTATATTCATGGTAAGCATGAGAGATCGAGCAACTTCAAGAATGTGTCTGTTCTTCCTCTCATCAACTCCATTTTGGGGAGGAGTATCAGGACATGAAGTCTGGTGCATGATACCCTTGTGAGGATAAGAACATAGCAAATGTTTTATTGAAATATTCAGTGCCATTGTCAGTTCTAATCATCTGGACCTGTACATTGAACTGATTTTTCACATAGGCACAAGAACTCTGAAAACAGGTGAACACTTCAACTTTGTGACGCATAAGATAAACCCAAGTCATTCTGGAATAGCAATCAATAAAAGTCACAAAGTACTTCATACCACTGACTGACACCACGGGACATGTCCATACATTAGAGTGCACAAGCACAAATGGGGATACACTTCTTATCCCCTTACTAACATAAGAGGTTCTTGTATGCTTAGCATACTCACATGCATCACAACTTAATTTGGTTCGGTCCACCCCATTCATAACATCAGGGAATACTTGGAACATTTTATCAAAAGCCATGTGGCCCATACGACAATGATGCACCAGTGCCATCTTCTCCTTTCCTCCTTCAATTGCAGCAAGCATAGGATTTTCCTCACGTCCCATCTCATCACGATCCATGCGCCAAAGACCTCTATGCCTGGTTGCAGTCCCAATCTTCTTGCCCGTCATCCTCTCCTGAATTAAACACATATATTTATCAACCATTATACGACAGTCCTGCTGATCACATAGGGCAGTCATGGACACCAAATTTACTGGAAAGGCAGGAACATGTAGAACTGATGATAGTTTTATGTTGGGTGTACACTAAACTGAACCCACCCCTTTTATAGGTTGCGATGTGCCATCGGCTGTTTGGATTGTGCCTGTATGTGTGGGAGAATATGGACTATAAGAATCAAATTCTCTAATATTTCCAGTAACATGTTTGGATGCTCCAGAATCTTGGATTCACTCTGAATCAAAGCTATGAGTGGCCATAGACACTCTATCAACATTACCTTCATTCGTGTAGACATAGTGAGCAAAGTTCCCAAATGTTGCCTCATTTTCTCCTTCTTCCTTTGACTGTCCTGATGACGTGCCAGTCTTGATCTATTCTGTTGCAGCCATATGTACCTTGAAAGGTGCAGCATGTTGTTGTTCATACTGCCGTCCACTCACCTCTGCCATATTGTTGTCCACCACCTCTGCCATATTGATTCCCAAACTGATGTCCACCACCTCTGCCATCACCTCTTCCTCTGTACCTTCCTCTGCCATATGCATAACTTCCTCTCCCCCTAGCGGAGGTACACTGATGCTTCAAGTGCCCCCTCTGTCCACAAGAGAAGCAATCTCTCATCTCCCTTCTCTCAGTATTGTAGTAGGTAGGATGAGGGAGTGACTCATTGCCTTTTGTCATTTTCAGCCTCACTTCCTCTCTGGACATAGCAGCGATGGCTTCTTTCAGTGAGGGAGTAGTGGTTTGATGCAATAGAGCAGCCCTTATACCCTCAAATTCTGGATTAAGACCTTTGAGAAACTTCATGACTCGTCGGCGTTCAATCCAACTTGCGGCAGCAGTCACACATTCAGCATGGACCAGATCTAGAGGATCAACATGGTCTAAATCCCCCCACAAATGCTGCAGTTCAGCCACATATGCCATCACAGTTTTATCTCCTTGTCTGAAGTCATGCACCTTATCCTCAATCTCAGCAATCAACATAATGTTCCCCTTTCCAGAGTAGAGATTCAACAGGGTATCCCATACCTTTGAAGTCTGTGTGAGTGCCTCCACAGACGCAGCAATCTCAAGAACCAGGGAGTTCAACATCCATGCCACAATCAAAGAATTTGTGGCACTCCACTTCTTCCATTAAGGTCTGGACTTGTCTGGTGGTTCCGCAACTCCCCCGCTCACTTGCTCATCCAACCCTTTTGTCTTCAGAATCAACATAGCCCTCCTCGACCACCGGAGATAGTTAGACACTCCTTCTAACTTGATGTCATTTGGCATCAGTTCAAGCCTCTGAACAGCTTCACTATGAGGAACAATTGCTCCCCCTGCAGCAGATGCTGCTCCATCCCCTTTGATAAGATCTGCCAGCTTCTCCAGAACCTTGGGCAAGCTCTCGTCCCCCATGCCTGATCTTCACTGCCCTACTTCCTCTGTTTTACTACAATGGAACCTCCCACTGCACCTAGGGCTCACCCGCAGGAAGCCCTCCTCCTCTCCTTGCTTGTCACGGCCTTCACCTCTTCACCACTGCAGCAGAATGCTTCCTCCTTCCACCTCCTTGCTACCGCAGTAGCCTGCTGACTCCTCCAGATCCACCACTCACCCTCATGCCCTTTGCTCTGATACTATGTAGGTTGGGGTCAGAGACTAACCTGGTTAGGGTTTCATTGACGGTTGTGTGCTGGGAGGACTAAGAGAGCGTGTGCTTCTCTGTACAGGATAGTAACCTTTACATAGGTCATGTTCTGGGCTGGGCTTGATGGGCCACAAAGAACTTAAAGATGGCCCAGCCTGCATCCAACAGGTATCTTCAACAATATCAAACAGAAAGATCCTAGATGAAAGCCGCAGGAACCAACCATGGTGTTGGATTGGCTGCTAGAAGCGAGAGAAAGGGTTGGAGGAGGACGGAAACGCCTGGTCAAAGGCGGTATGCCCGACACAGCGAGCAGCGACATTAGTACACGAGAGAAGGTACGAGAAGGCACCAAATTCATCTGACGCCGATAGTGGGACCCATAGTGTAATCAAGCACCCATACACCTTTCGCCACGTGGGAGGCTCCATGGCACTCTATTTCACGGGAGGTTAGGTATTGGAAAGATATGATATCAGAATGCTATAATGAGCAACTGCTAAAAAAGACGCGTCCCATTCACATAGTTCTTGTGCTAAAGAGGGTTAGCACATTCTGAGAGTACTAGTGCTAAATTTGTGTTATAAGCTGCCTAGACTTTAAATAAAAGGTGTTGTGTAACTTATAGGAGATGTAGCCAAGTTGAGAACGGTGTCAATGCTTCTGTTAAATGTGATCTATAGGGGTGCATACTCTCAGTATCTCTATAGGGTGATCCGACGGCAACCAGACCATGCACAACTAGCCACCATGTGAGGAAGCTATTTCCCATATATATATGCACATTATGCAAAAAAAAATAACAACCAAAACGGTAAATTTCTTACTTGGCATCATCATCATCAGTCCCAACAACGTCCCCTACGTCATGTCAACGACAATTTACTTTGTGTGTCTTCGTATTACAAACGATAAATCAACGCACATGCATTTTGCTAGTACATATTATTCACATGTAGACAAATAAAAATCATCTAATTTAGAACTAAGAGAGTAGAAGATAACATCCACTCCTCCATGTCCTGAGAATTCAAGGACGTGAGACTCTGAGGCTGGTGGAGGTTCTATCATGGTCTTCATTTGGAGAAGGCTTCGTGTTGCTGATGGTACTAAGCTAGGTGTGGTCTTATCTGAACGGAAGTTGACCACGTAGAGGGGGGTTGAACGGATAGACGTCGCCTAGACGGGGGTGGGGGGGTGAATAGGCGATTTAAAACTTTTTTCTGATGAGCCGAATTTTTTGGTATGCTTGATAAATGTGGAATAAAATTAGAGTTTTACTTTAGCAAGCATACAACCTAAATATACTAGGTTCACCTATGTACGCTAAGCAAAACAAGTAACAAGGTGATAGCAAGATGGATGACTTCAAGCACGAAGGCTATCACAATGTAAAGTGCATAAGTAAAGAGCTCGGCTAAAGAAATGACCGAGGCACGCTGAGACGAGGATGTATTTCCGAGTTCCACCCAAAGGGTGTACATCTCGTTTGGAGAGGTGTGCGGAACCACAATACGTTAGACGTAACGCCACAAAGGCTCACCTTCTTCTCCTGATGAACTCAACCATAAAAGGTTGCGAGTTCACCTTCCACTATTGATCTCCTTTGGGGCGGAGATCGAATCCCGTACAACACTCTTGAGGCACACACCCACAACTTAATTGGGGCTCCTAAGACTTGAGGCACACACCCACAACTTAATTCGGAGCTCTCAAGTGACCACAACAGGTATTGGCCACAAAAGGCGTCTACGGTCCAATGATCCAAGAGTAACAAGCTCGTAAGTATCAACACCACGAATCCTCGTGGAGGGCTCAAACCGATGCAAATGCAATGGCAAGAGCACACAAAGTGCTCAAGTCCTTCACTCTGAAATTCCAACAAAATAACAAATGCTTATGCGGGAATAAGAGAGGAAGAATAAAGGAAACCATAAAGGAGTCAAATACTTCACTCCCAAATCTCACCAAAAGCAACTAATGCTTATGTTGGGAGAAGAGAGGAAGAACAAAGAGAAGAACCACAAAGGAACTCCAAGATCTAGATCCACTAGGTTCCCCTCACCTAGAGGAGAGATGGATTGGTAGGATTATAGATCTAGATCTCCTCTCAACTTTCGCTAAAGAATATGGAAGAATCAATGTAGGGATTCAACATTTCCAAGGTCAACAATAGAGCAGGAGAGAGGGGAAATTCGTGCTGGGGGGCGGGGGGGAGGGTGTTATAGCCCCTAGAAATTCGAACAGTTGGACCCAGAGAAAATCGAAAATTTTGGCTAGAAAATTAGACCGGAAATTTGCTCCAATCAGAAATTTCGGTACTGGCTCCAACCGGAAATTGTGACCGAAAATTTCACTTAATTGGAAATTCCGAGTTCCTAAGAACTGACAGAAACAACAAAACAAAAATTGCAGTATCTTCTACATCCGGACTCCGTTTTCGATGATTTTTGGCTCGCTGTAATCGCTACAATGAGATCTATAAGATCATACAGAGAAACATCATAATCGATCATGTGAGGATAAAGAAAGATTGAACTTTCCTACGCTGATCTGATACGGCGAGGCGCCGTCGCTGTTGTCGATGAAGATTGGGCCGCCGCAACCGTGAATCCAGCATGTTGTTCTTGCCACAGACGGCGCCAATTGACGGGGTGTAAACCCGGCAAATCCCTCGGTTAGGTACCTTGGGTTTCGTATAGAGAGAGAAGTATGGTGGCTGGTGGTTCCAGACAGCTGAAAAGCAAGGATTTACCCAGGTTCGGCCCCTCATTGTGAGGTAACGACCTACTCTGCTTGTCTGATCTGGTATTGATGATAGTTACATGGTGGCCTTGATGGCGATGGAGGTGAGGCGTAGTCTCTGTAGGCCTTGATGGCTATTTTCTGTCTATTATGGGTGTATCTTTTTGTCTACCCCTCTCTGTCTTTATATATGGAGCCAGGAGTTTTTTACATGAGAGTCCTAGCAGACTATGAATATGAGTCCTTGTCTTGTCCTTCATGTTATTTCCTTAGCAGCTTCTTCGTCTTCACTGGGCCACCCGGTGCGCCTCCTCTTCATTATACGTCATAGTGGGGGTGCCCGTAAGGTATACCCACGTCACACATCTCGACTAAATTAAGAGCTAACTGGAAGAATTAAACATGTGACATGATATATCAAAAAAGAATCTGTAATGTGTGAACACATTCAGCATAATTCTCCAAACTTGAATCACATACTACATTTTTTTAGGTTCCCAGATAACCATAAGGAAAAAGACTTGTCCATGCTATCCTAAATTTGTTCAAAAAGATAAAAGATAGTGGGAATCTTAAATGAGATGATATAGAATAAATTAAATAAAGAAGTAAGATTGTAGCAGAGCATAATAGATGGATCCTTTTCACATGGATATTCCATTTTAAAATAAACCATGCATATACTTACTTGGTTGTGACCCAAAATCTATCTGTTACAATGTGCCAGATATTAGAATAGTAGCAAAGGTGAGGCTGCAAGGCGGAGAGAAGGGTCCTCACGGGGACAAGGTGGGTGGCAGAAGTCCTAAGTGGTTCAACACAAAGAAAAGTTATCTTGATGGCAACATACAACGCAGATTAACAATTGAAGTCAACTAAGTTATATCCAAGTTCAGAAGAAAAAAATGATCGTATCTTACTGCTGATACCTGAAGTGGATAACAACCAACAACAAAATTCAGATAATTAATAAAACTATTTGGTGAAAGTATCATCAACCCATGCACTTGCATCAATCTTAAAAGAAAATTCAAAAATAGCAAAGGCTTTGCCAAAATTCATACAATACAACATACAGTACAACGATATACCATTATACCATCAATTATTTCATTATGTACTCTGGTTTCTTTAAGCATATCTAGATACAATATATAATATGATTCGAAAAATCCAATGTGTAAAATGAAAATCTCATGCAGAGTAAAAGTATAAGCAGTTCTTCTGTTGAATATAGCAGTAATGAGATCTTTGCGCATAGCTAAAATGATATACATGCTATGTGATCTTTCAAGTTACAAAAGTTTCGTTAGTGGCAAGAAGAAATCGCAGACATGGTAATTTATATTTAGATGTGGTATTATGATGATGATTGCCCCTCTTAGTTGAGCCCCCAATGTGATGCAAATCTCAGTGGTTATCACAGGTCTTGGTTGAGTGATCATTGAACTCCATGTATTGTTGTTGTCATACTGAAACTATTTACCAAAAAGATACAAATGTTAAACAATACCCTTCTCATACATAAATCTCAGCACAATAGAGTTGTAATGGCATGGTCAGTAATAAAACAATTTGGATGCCTTAAAAAGCCTCCAAACTAAAATCTTTCTCCTCACATCAAGGTTACAGTCTACAGAGTACAAAGCCAGGAGCATTTTTAGTAGCGAATACATGATTAGATCCAGCGCAAAAACAGGAATTACCACTTACTAAATATCTTACCATCAACCATCATGGATGGTGAACTTACGATTAACTACTGAGAACTCAAACAGTCTGAATGCTACACGAAAGGCCAAAAATGGCATTACTCTTGCTGAGCGACAGAAATTGGTTGTTAACGGTAAAAATTCCACTTTTGATACCCGGCTTCAACTTCTCTCTCAGGCCAAAAATTCTCATATACAAAACACACAAAAATGACTAAATCCGAACTCACACACATACGAGCACACCATCACTGTGCATACCATCAGCCTAACCTAAAATCCAGTCTGTGCATACCATCAGCCTAACCTAAAATCATCTAAAGCCTAATATAATCACAAACTGAACCCTAAACTAATATCCAGCAAGTTGAAACATATCTACAGCGACCGAGGACGAGCTCCCTGACACTAAAGTCCAAGAGCTCCGCTACATCCACCCAAATCTACATCGGAACCACACGCTGATAGAACTCCAGAACATAGATCACCAGATCTCGCAACAACGATGAGCGTGATGAGAGCTAAGCTAAAACAAAATCATAGGACAAAGCAGCACGGAGGAAGGGAGGAGGGATACCCTCGACGGCGGCGCACAAGCTGGCAATTTCTTCACCACTGGACGGTGAAGGAGGCAAGCAACAGTTCTCTCTAGTGAATCAGGTGCCGGTTCCGCGGTCGCTGCTCTCTCGGATGGCTATATCCTCGGCTGGCGAAGCACCGCCCCCACAAGCACCGGATGAACTTTGCTACGGCGCGACATCTCCGCCATTGCCTCCAACCCTCTCTCTCCCGAACGAGAAGAGTGTCGTAATGGAGCATGAAAATGAAACTAAACGAACTCAGAGAAGAAAAGGATCACTCGTTGACTAAAAAGACAAGGGAGAAACAAGGGAGGTAGTGTTGAGATTCTGAAAGAAGGTCGAATGGACCAGAAAGTAGTTGTTTCCCAATTAGAAAACAGCTAGCTGTAGAACAGGAAAAGTGTATAGTTATATTTTATTTTGATATTTTTTCTAAAATCTTGATCTAAGAAAGTCAGGTACTCAGGTTTGACTGTTCAGTGAAAATTATATACACCTTATAAACAAGAACAGAGGTGGTATTTTTCTATAAACCTGATCAGAAATAATTAGTTCGACTTAATGACTTAGGACAAACCTAGGAACTTCAGTTACTTTGGAAGGGAGGGAGTAACACATGAGACTAGCACCGGAAGAGCAGAGAGGTTTCAGCGGATCTTAAATGGAGCAAATCTTAGCAATTCCAATATATTTATTGCACATACAAGCTGCTGAAGTCACACACTTACTATAACATATTCGGTGTTACCCATACCTCCGAAGGGATATGCATGCTCCTGCTCCAACCTTCAGAAATCCCTCCAATGGGAAAAGCATGCTCAAAACACCTTCTTTCTATGTCATAGGACCTTACACCTCCCCAGCCTTGACATCGGCCCATTAACTCATATTTAGGTGTCATCCACGGAGCAGAGAAATAGATACATTGAGGTCGTAAACCAGGGAAGTTCTTTGCGGGTAAACATGTCGAGTGATTGAGTTGCAGTGATACCTTCTTCAATCCTTCAGGATGAACCATGTCAATGTCAAATCTAACTTTTTCCACACGCTTTGCAGAAATTGCACAAACTTGCAACAGATCACCCCATGGTGTAGACACCAAGTGCCTAGTAAGAACGCCCGAAAAGTTTCTATGAGCAATAATAGCCTCCTTTGTTGGTCCACTCGATCCACCAAGTTCATATTTCTCTACTATTCCCTGGTATGTCACAGTGTAGAACCACCCGTTGTGGTATGTGCAATCTGCATACCGATCTCGTCCGCTTATAGCTAAAGTTGAAACCACTTGCCACTTGCTCTCTCCTCCTGTAACAACAGAGAGCCAATTGTGATCATAATGAATGATCATGACAACGTAGCCACCACCTTTGGATGGAGTACAGGACAATACTGCCTTCTGGTAGAACCATCTAGCCACATCTTTTGGATGATAGAGTTTATCTTTGTAGAAAAGATAATAGCCTTGTATGCTTCCTTGGTCATCATATACTGCCTCCACAAATGTGAAATCGATGATTGGGGGTAGAGGGAGCATCTCCGTTGTAATCGGGTTGAAAAGAACGAGATTGGAGAGTTCATCTACCAAAAAAAGCCATCCATGAGAAGCGCCGCAACATGCAACAAAACTACCCTTGGGAAAATCAACGTCATAAGACTTGTTGACGTCCAGGAGATGGCGGAACTTGCAGGTCACGGCCGAGCTGCAGCTGATCTCTGCTTCACTCTTATGGACGAGGTGGGCCCAGGACATTAGCCACGGTCTGCAAGTTCGTGGGACGCCAGCAGCAGCCGCGGCGGAGCGCCATGACGAGCAGACGGATGCAAAAGCAATGGACTCACGAAGCTTGAGGCGTTACAGGATGCTGAGGAGGAGATCCGTCGGAAGGTCTGACCAACTGGAAGTTGCATAAGGTCCTGTCATGGTAAGATACTTCATGTTATGTGCATGTACGCCAGTTTATATACAAAACAAGATCCAATGCATCTATTAATCGGAATCGGACAGTTAATATGCTGTGACGAACGGAGTTATAAGAAATTCGAAAACCAAGTGGGAAGTTGAATATGATTCGGCCAAGGCCTAAAAATTGCATCTTTTTCAGGTCAATTTATTTTTGCATCTTTTTACGCTAAATGATTCGAGCGAAAGATTGGGGTCGACTTACCAATGGCGTCCTTTGGTAACTCATCACTGATGGAAGAATCCACGCCATCAAGAGAGTCTTTGCGAGTCCCTTCCATGCTACTTCCAAATTAAAGAAGGGGATGGGAGAATACGCAAGGCAGAGGCGGAAATCGGATTGGCGGCGGCCACTGCAGGAACGAGGAGATTAGAGAGGATGTGGGGTGGGAGACAGGGGAAGGCAGGGGCCGACGCAGCGGGCGGCACGGCCCTGAAACCCTAGGCAGTCGCCGCCGTCGCTCACCTCTCGCGTGCAGGAAGAGAATGGTCGGGCAAAGCCGGGAGCGGTGGCACTTAAAAGTTCCTTTTTTTCAGTAATATACTACCGACAAGAGTAGTTTTAAAACAAACTTTGACCACTAATTTAATCAACAAAATTAAATTTTACATCACAAATTATATCATAAAAACTTCTTTTTAATATAAATATAATGGTACATTTTTTGTTAAATAATTTATATTTGTTGATTAAATTTAATGGTCAAACTATTTCTTAAACTCCATGTGCCATATAAACTGTGATAGAGGGAGTATTATTTTACAGTTCAGTCCTACTCGAAATGATGTAGAAATACATGTTTTATACTCATAGACTTTGTATATGTAATTGCACCTCACCCTGTTCGCTACGACGAGCAACGGTAGTATTTTTCATGAAAAATGGCCTCTCGGCTAACTTTTTTGGCCATCCACCCGGAGAAGTTAGATTTAAAAATAATTTTATAAAACATAATATGTATAATTAGTTCTACTAAAAAGTTATATTCAGCAAAAAAATTACGCAACTCTAAATAGCCTATAACTCTTTTTTCCTGGCTCAACGGGACCAATGTTTTGATTCTGTTCGGAATATGCCAACTCTCTAGAAAAACCTCTTAAAGAACAAGAAACCACTCCCTCGGTCCCTCCGATGTCTCAACTTTGTCAAATTTTATATGTATCTACATAAGAAAGTATGTCTAGATACACACAAATTTGGACTAAGTTGAGACATCCCTTTTATGGATGGAGGGAGTATAATGTGTGCCCGCGCTAGTAGTCGGACTCGTAGAGAGCCATAGAACATTTGGGTGTTGTGAGTCAATAAAGAAGCTCGCCGTCAGCATGCCTTATCGATGTATTGCATTGACTGAAGGAGATATGCACTAGAGGCAAATAAATAAGTAGTATTTATTGCAGTATCTCGTAAGTTTATAATAGGTTTATGTATTATGCTATAACTGTATTAATCGGAATTATTAATACACGTGTGATACATAGACAACCAGGTCCCTAGCAAGCCTCTATATGAGCTAGTCCATTGGGCAACAGTTGATCGAGATTCCCAATCAAGGACAATGACGTCGGTTGACAATGGGGTCATCTTGTTAATATAATAAGGTGGTGGACATACGCAAAGTATTGCAATAAGATCGTATTACGATGTTTGTCATTTTCAATAGATGATAGTGTGATAGCTTATTCCTTAGACCGTGAGACCGTACTTATTGTTGCTTCGTATGAGTGCTTTGAGAGCATCAAACGTTGTGTCTTATATAGCATGACAATAACGGTGTCCATCTTGGGTATTCCGAAAGAGCATCGAGACGTAAGGATCAAGAGCGGGATTTGTTCATTCTTGTAATGGAAAGATACTCTGGGCCCACTCGGTGATATTGCATCTATATAGCTGCGCAGCTTATGACTAGGTCATGGAGATGTAATATCGCAGACGAGTTAATAACCTTCGTCGGTAACGAGATACAGCAAAGGCATCGGTGTGTCTACGATCATATCTCGGACAAGGTAGTATCGCAGAGACAAAGGGAATGAATATTATACTTATGGTTCAACGACGATATTCGTGGAATGCACAGGGGTCGTCATATATTTCCAGGTATCCCTGACGATCATTGGTGAGCGGAGTGTCTCGACCATGTCTGGAGTGTTCCCGAACCGTAGCGTAACAAACTTAAGGTCTTAGCGACGCTAGGAGATAGGTTGTGGAATTTTATAGGTTTTTATTGGAGAGAAAGAAATGATCCGGAAAGAGTTCCGGTGGTCCGGAAGGAGTTCCGGGGAGCTATGGAAGGGTTCCGAGAATGTCCGAAAGTTGTTCGGGTGGTTCCGAAATAGTTTCGGAGTCATGGGATATTGAATTATATATAAATATATTAATTATGAATTAATGGGATTTTTATATTAATTTAATTTAATTAAATAAAGGAAAAAAGGGGCTCCCACCTAAATGGGCCCAAAGAGGGCCCATGAGGGGGTGGCGCACCAAGCAAGGGGGCCTTCTCCCCCCTAGTCCGAATTGGACTAGAAGAGGGAGAGGCCCAAGGGGGTTCGGCCGAACCCCCCTCCCCTCTCTTCCTTTAGTCCCACATGGGGGAGCCAAGGGGGTTGGCACACCCCTTCCCCCTTTATATAGCAAGGCATATTAATTGATTTAATTCATAGGAAATTCAGTTAATTCCCAATTTCTCTCTCGATCCCGTGGTTCCCAAGTTGGAGCCGCGCCGAGCTGAGGAAGGGGGTCTCTCTCCACCTAAGCCATACCACAGAGCGCCGTTGCTCTGCGGGATTCCAGATAAGATCTACTCCTGCGATTTCAGCTGGATCTGAATGACCGGGAGTTGTCGCTAGGCTCCGTATGTTTGCGAGTGCTCGGAGGCTACTCTATTGAGGAGCTTGGGCGACGTCGTCTCGCCCCCTACAGCCGCCGCGCCTCCCCCCCCCCCCTCTGCTGCCGGCGCACCAGCCCCGGTGCTGGCGCTCTGCCTTCTTCCGCCCGACGCCCGTCGACGCAGATCACCGTCGACACCCCGACGTCATCGACTCCGACATCGCGGCAAGTTCTCCGCGACCTCGAGGTCGGCTACGTACGACTTCATCGTCAACGCTTGTGCGGGAGCGTAATCCCCGCTATCGGTCTACATGGAGGTAATGTAACCCGTTCCGCCACCGTTATCGCATGTACTAGATAGATAGATCCTGGCTAGTTAGGGTTTCGCTCGCTAGAAAATTATTGTTTTCTGCTCCGTAACCCCTTCAGTGGTATCAGAGCCGATCTATGCGTAGTACTGCTGGTACGGTTAGAACTCATGTTGAATGAGGGCGTCTTTCTTATATTTGCTACCCTCTAGCGTGCACTTGCGATGCCTTCGGTATTGAGTTGATGAAGCGGCCCGGACCGACTTTACGCGTACGCTTACGCGAGACTGGTTCCACTACTGACATACGGCTTGCACCGTATCTGTGGCTGGCGGGTGTCTGTTTCTCTCTCTCTAGTCGGCAAAGCATTTTCAATGGAGGGCCCGAAAGGGATGCTTAAACATGCAATTATACGATCGACGTTGTGGTACAAAGTTCGTAGGTAGGGAAGCGATTCTCTTACGAATAAGCCTATTTGCCACGTAAAACTTGCAAAACTAAATAAAGCTAGAGGCGTCTAACTTTGTTTTGCAGAGGCGTTATTTTATGTGACATGGTTACGGTAAGTTTTGATATTACTCGTACTGTCGGAGGCAATGGAGGGCTCTGTAGACTCGGAGTCATGCCGGGGCGCCGGGGGGCCAGGCACATGGCGCCATGAAGGTCCGGGCGCATCGACCATGTCACATCGCACTTCATTGCATCATTATTGTGTGTTGTTGTGTGTGCATCCTATTGATTGCTTATATGCTAGATATACAACGGTAGCATCATAAATAGGATGATCCCTAACAAATACCAAAATTGTGTTCTCCCTCGTTGCGCACCACCAAGAAAGTTCTACGTTATGAGGCAGGCCGTGATGATCGGGTGTCACACATCTCGTCGTTCGCATACAGTGGGTGTAAGCCATGTTGCACGCGCAGGTCTTCGAGGTTTGATTGGCGAGCCTAGCATACTCAGAGGTATGGCCTCGGAACACGGGAAGATCGAAAGATCGAGCACGAGTCATAGAGTTGTTATGATCGACATGTTATGTCCACCTTTGAAGCTGTGCTGCCGGCCGTGATGATCGGGGGTAGTGTGGTGGATGAGGGTCGTGTAATCGCCATTATTATTTTTAGGGATAATAATCTTGGTGTGGTGTGTTTTTGATAATGAGATTATAGGACTAAAACTCACCTACATATTATAAACTTAACCTTACCTCTTTTGCGATCACATCTGTAGACTACGCAACTATACTTCGGTTACTTCCTCAAGAGTCAGGATGCTACATTAGAAGCCGACAGATCCAACTTCATCAGATGGTACAGGGGTTTTAGAAACATTCTTGAACACAACAACATTCTATATGTTCTCGATGAACCGGTAGGAGAAGGACCAGGAGATTCTGCTAGCGAGGAGGAGGAAGATGATTTCCATAAGCGTCGAGACATATTCATTGAAGTAGAGATCACCATGAACGTATGCCTGGCACCCGAGTTGAAAGAGATGTTTCGACGCAAGGAGCCAAGCGTCATGATGGATGCGATAAAGACGCACTTCGGGGATGAATTAAAGCGTGAGCAATTCAGGCAGCTTAGAATGTTCCAGACCATTCACATGGAGGAGCATACCTGTCTGAAGACACATTTGAAGAGATTGTATGACATCTACTTCCAGCTGACGATGGTCTTCGATTACTGGATGGCGGATTCTTGCGCCATTCGGACTGTCCTGATATCTCTACCTCCTAGCTATGAGAAGCATGTACGTAAGTACATTTTGAAAGCCGACGATATGAACTTCTACGTATTCATACGTGAATTCCAGTCTCTGAAGGTTGATTCCATCGAAGGAGAGATCTTCGATGCTACAGGTATATATTTGATATATGCAGAATTATGAATTCGTCCATGGTATATGATGAAATGTTTGATGATTGCTCTGTTTGTGAAACAGGTCCTGATTATCACGTATATGCGGCGCAGTTTGATATGACCTGGCGCTGAAGCTGGTAGTCAAGGAGTTGATGGCCTTTTGGTGTTCACGTCCTCAAGTTATCATAGTTATCATTAATAGTTTTTTATACGATCTTTTGTAATAGTGAGCGAGTGTGTGTGTCTTGATTGTTGCAAGACAAAGT
The DNA here is from genome assembly GCA_026929855.1 of Poa annua. Classification (NCBI taxonomy): domain Eukaryota; kingdom Viridiplantae; phylum Streptophyta; class Magnoliopsida; order Poales; family Poaceae; genus Poa; species Poa annua. The sequence continues at coordinate 15,426,592 of CM049432.1, read as the reverse complement.
TATTCATGTAATAAGACAAGTTCAGTTGTTTTATGTTATGGAACAAGTCAGTTGTTTTATCTTATGAATAAAGTTTCCACATCTCAGTTACATTGATTGTATGATAAGTATTCATAATTATAGATATGATAAAATAACTTGTCCCATGAACAAAGGTTCTATTGCTAGGATAAACACCGTCGAGTTTAGTCATAAAAGCAGTGAAAGAAGTAATGGATGTTTTTTGGTCCATTTAAGTATTTCGAGTGCTGAGTTGATTAAGCTTGAAATCAAGTATTGAAGTTGCAATACTAGCGGAAATTAATTGAGTATCATTTTAAATGATTAATTAATGATGTTTATTGATTGATCCGAATTCCCCATGACTTTGGCAAATAGGAGTATTTGCCCGATGAATCGTGGAGTCTGAAATTAATTTGATAATAGATCAAATGGGGTTTTTCAGTAGAAAGATTAGTGAACATTGTATTCACATAATTCGATCAAAGGACAGTACTTTTGAATTATGTTTTCAACACAAGAGACTTGTGGAAATTTGCTTCACAGAATTATAATGTCATATATAGTGATATGTGGGGAATTATAATCATGCTCTATTTTAAATAAAGTGTGGCCTGTCAGAATCAGTCTTAGAATCTCCTAATACGTTCGGAACATTATAGTCGATGTCCACTTTAGGAAATAGATATTTTTCTCAATGAGAATTCGTAGAATCGACAGTAGTGTCGACATGTATATGATTATGCGATAATTCGGAATATACATGAGTGGTTTTTTGTAGATTGCTCGCATTAAATGAGAGTGTGTTCCAAAACCAAATAGAAACAAAGTTCAGTTTGTTGTCTATGCAGTTCCGAGAAAAGATGACTTTTCGAATTATGGTTTGTGGATTGAAATTAGAAGTTTGGAATAAAGTGTCAGACTTATGTTGGAAGATGTTCCAAAGAGTATATGTCTGCTAATGAAAATTTGGTGATTAAGAGTGAGGGAGACTAGAAAATTGTTTTCTGCTTGCAATCCTCTTCATAAAGATCATAATATTTTCATGAAAGAAATTTCTAAGTAAAGTGCTGTTGTATTTAATATTGCTGTCGGGTCACAGCACTGTATTAAGTACTTCAGATCTTGTTGACAGATCAAGGTGCACTTTATGAATACAAAGAAAGTTGAGAAAATATCGGAATACGAACAAAGGCTCTTCAGCCTGGAAATCCAAGTTACGTTTAAAGGGATTAAGAGAGTAATTGTTGCTGCAATTCTTATTAAAGGAATAAGATTGTTAATCATCATATAAGGTGTTATATGATAAATGTGACTATAAGAAAGACGCGGTAGCATGTCTTGTCAAGAAATGTGTCTTGGACAAGATCAAATTTGTTGACTACATTTATGTAGACATGCTTGAAGTCTGAGGGATTTGTATTAATGTAATACTGTAGTTTATATTAAATTCGAATTGATAGTAGATCAATGATTTTGGTTTAACCAAGATGTCGATTTAAGTGGGAGTCATAGTTAGTTCACTCAGGAGAAGTATGTGAAGAACATATTTTTGAGTGGGAGCTTAGGAACTCAAATATGTGGATAACATGTTTTTGAGTGGGAGCTCGTGTTGTCAAATATGTAGAAACATATTTTGAGTGGGAGTCGAATTCATTTTGTGTAGTTAACACATTGTGAAACTGTACCAATAGAATAGGAAGAAGTTGTGAAACTATTTGAAAGTCAGTATCTATTTTGAAATAGAACGGGAATTTTAAAATAGTTAGTCGAGTTGTTTTGGATAATATCTGAGGAGTCAGAATAGAATAAAAAAGAATGGTCCTTTGGAATCCAATTGGTCATTAAGAGTAATGATGCGTGAAGGTAATGGTTGTACGACATGTGGGTCTATTATGTAATATTAGACATCATACAGAAACCATATTATCTGCTCGATAAAATATAACCGATGTTCTTGGAATAAGAGCAATTATGAAAGTAAATTTGGAATTTATTGGAAGTAGATGTGCATTAGTTAAGGGATTGACATTTGAATGTCAAGTTTTCTACATTGGTGCGAAAGTATGTAGACATCACGAGTTTGTAATTGTTACAAGGGGCTCGGCATGGCTGAGTGTGTTTTTCAGGGCAGTTATCTGGTTAGTATAATCAGAGTAAGCGCTGGGAAGCAGAAGTCTCACTTAGTTACGGTATTTGCATATATGTTGTTAGACAACATGGTGATATCAAGCAAGTTGATGCCAGTGAATCGTAAAAGCATGTACAATCATGGATTGTGCAGTAACACTTTTCCACGAGCAAGCATTATCAAATGATTCTTATTTGATAAGGGATTCTGATAAAGTAAAATGCAGCTGGTTTATTTGTACTCTAGTGCAAGTGGGAGACTGAAGGAGATATGCCCTAGAGGCAAATAAATAAGTAGTATTTATTGCAGTATCTCGTAAGTTTATAATAGGTTTATGTATTATGCTATAACTGTATTAATCGGAATTATTAATACACGTGTGATACATAGACAACCAGGTCCCTAGCAAGGCTCTATATGAGCTAGTCCATTGGGCAACAGTTGATCGAGATTCCCAATCAAGGACAATGACGTCGGTTGACAATGGGGTCATCTTGTTAATAGAATAAGGTGGTGGACATACGCAAAGTATTGCAATAAGATCGTATTACGATGTTTGTCATTTGCAATAGATGATAGTGTGATAGCTTATTCCTTAGACCGTGAGACCGTACTTATTGTTGCTTCGTAGGAGTGCTTTGAGAGCATCAAACGTTGTGTCTTATATAGCATGACAATAACGGTGTCCATCTTGGGTATTCCGAAAGAGCATCGAGACGTAAGGATCAAGAGCGGGATTTGTTCATTCTTGTAATGGAAAGATACTCTGGGCCCACTCGGTGATATTGCATCTATATAGCTGCGCAGCTTATGACTAGGTCATGGAGATGTAATATCGCAGACGAGTTAATAACCTTCGTCGGTAACGAGATACAGCAAAGGCATCGGTGTGTCTACGATCATATCTCGGACAAGGTAGTATCGCAGAGACAAAGGGAATGAATATTATACTTATGGTTCAACGACGATATTCGTGGAATGCACAGGGGTCGTCATATATTTCCAGGTATCCCTGACGATCATTGGTGAGCGGAGTGTCTCGACCATGTCTGGAGTGTTCCCGAACCGTAGCGTAACAAACTTAAGGTCTTAGCGACGCTAGGAGATAGGTTCTGGAATTTTATAGGTTTTTATTGGAGAGAAAGAAATGATCCGGAAAGAGTTCCGGTGGTCCGGAAGGAGTTCCGGGGAGCTATGGAAGGGTTCCGAGAATGTCCGAAAGTTGTTCGGGTGGTTCCGAAATAGTTTCGGAGTCATGGGATATTGAATTATATATAAATATATTAATTATGAATTAATGGGATTTTTATATTAATTTAATTTAATTAAATAAAGGAAAAAATGGGCTCCCACCTAAATGGGCCCAAAGAGGGCCCATGAGGGGGTGGCGCACCAAGCAAGGGGGCCTTCTCCCCCCTAGTCCGAATTGGACTAGAAGAGGGAGAGGCCCAAGGGGGTTCGGCCGAACCCCCCTCCCCTCTCTTCCTTTAGTCCCACATGGGGGAGCCAAGGGGGTTGGCACACCCCTTCCCCCTTTATATAGCAAGGCATATTAATTGATTTAATTCATAGGAAATTCAGTTAATTCCCAATTTCTCTCTCGATCCCGTGGTTCCCAAGTTGGAGCCGCGCCGAGCTGAGGAAGGGGGTCTCTCTCCACCTAAGCCATACCGCAGAGCGCCGTTGCTCTGCGGGATTCCAGATAAGATCTACTCCTGCGATTTCAGCTGGATCTGAATGACCGGGAGTTGTCGCTAGGCTCCGTATGTTTGCGAGTGCTCGGAGGCTACTCTATTGAGGAGCTTGGGCGACGTCGTCTCGCCCCCTACAGCCGCCGCGCCTCCCCCCCCCTCTGCTGCCGGCGCACCAGCCCCGGTGCTGGCGCTCTGCCTTCTTCCGCCCGACGCCCGTCGACGCAGATCACCGTCGACACCCCGGCGTCATCGACTCCGACATCGCGGCAAGTTCTCCGCGACCTCGAGGTCGGCTACGTACGACTTCATCGTCAACGCTTGTGCGGGAGCGTAATCCCCGCTATCGGTCAACATGGAGGTAATGTAACCCGTTCCGCCACCGTTATCGCATGTACTAGATAGATAGATCCTGGCTAGTTAGGGTTTCGCTCGCTAGAAAATTATTGTTTTCTGCTCCGTAACCCCTTCATTGACCGGGTATCATCCCCACTCTGCACAAGTCTTGGAGCCACCATCAACCTTCGACGTCACCGACGCCGAGCTCAGCCCAAATTTGGAACAACAATGGGAAAATGAGAGCGAGGGGAAAACTGTTCAACGTGTGAGTTTTCTGAATTGCTTCCTCATACTTGGTTGAGGGGGTTAATCCGAAAATGGGTTATGATTAGTGTTAGTTATAGATGTTTATCTTATGCGCTCTCTTACCACTCTCTAATTAGACGGAAGTTGTAGCGTGTCTCTTTACGTTGCTAGTGCTGCTGCCGCTAAGTCCACATATCCCATATTTTGGGAGATGGTGTAGAAAGTAGGCAAGTCGGTTTTGCTTGCCAAGGAGTGCCCTGACCCTCTTTTGGGTTGTGCTTTATGTGCAGTTAACAGGTTTGAAGTCTGACGACGTTAGTTTGGGAATCTCTCCGGCTTGGCTGGGCAGGGATATGGCGCCATCGCTTATCTTTAGGATCTTAATCCAATTTGCATCTTATCCGTAGTTGGATACTATTCTGCTTCCGCTGTCATTTGTATCTTTGTACAGTATTATTTGTATCTTGACTCGTTCGAGTCATTGTTGTATTTATCTTTTATTGTATTTGTGGATGTATCGGAACTGTTGTAATGTTATCATAATTCCACCCACATAATGCGCATGTTTTGGCGTGCACATTATGTCTGGTGGGCGACCTAAAATAGTTATTATGCGGATTTCGGGATCGCTTAAATCTACATAGTACCGATTTTAGGGTGTCACAAAGTGGTATCGGAGCCTTCGTTTCGATCTCCTTGTTGTTTCGATACGATTGGTTATCGAAGCAGCGGGTCCGTAAAAACCTGTAGGATAATCTCGCTAACGGTCGTTGTTTCTAGAGTGTCGAAAACTATTTGGCTTAAATTATTTTTGAAAAATATCTCAATAGGTTTCTTTTTACTCCTTACCTCTATTCCATTATCCACTTATCTTATTTATTTTGGAGTCTCTTCTCTTATCCAAATTTTCAAAGTTTTAGGATCCTATGTGTGGGTGGACGATTTCTTGCCTTTTATCCTATTAGGTTCGATCTTTCGGAGTCGTCTTCGTCGTGAGCAACTCTTCTTGTCAGTGGTGTGGACAACTTGAAGGTGGAGTTAGAACTTCTTGTTAGTGGTGTCAAGAATTTCGAGGTGGAGCAACATTCCCTTGTTAGTGGTGTCGAGAAGTTCAACACGGAGCCGGAAGACTCGGTAGTTACCCCTCTCTTCTTGTGGTCTCGGCGTGGATCGCGGGACGCGATCCCTTGTTAGTGGTGTCGATTGTAACGCCCCGGAGATTTCTCCAATTAAATTGTTTGTTTTATTTTTTGCATAATCATGTCATTGCATTTGTCATCTCATCAATTTAAATTGTTACATTTAAATTCAAACTCGATTAAATTTAATTCCCACAATTAAATTCAAATGTATTTATAATTAGTTAGAAATGTGATATTTCAAATCTTTTGCAAATGTTAAAAACTAGTTTATTAAATTTCCTATTTGAAACTAAAACTATTTTGTAAAGTCTCCTAATTCAAATTCCTTTTCTATTTTATTTTAAAAATATATAACATAAAAGAATAAAAGGAGAGAAATAAAAAAAAAACTGCTGGCCCAAAGCCCACCTAAGACAAACCCTAGGGTTTCCCACTGGAAAACTTTTTCCCACCCCTGCTACTTTGCAGCCACCCTACTCCTTTTTCCTGTTTTTGCAAAAGAGTCCTCCCACCCCTTATTTTTCCTTTTTTCCCCTTCCTTTTGTTTTCTTTTCTTCCTTCACTTTTCTTCTTTTCTTTCCTTAATTTCTTCTCTCCTCCCGCACCAGCCCGTGTGCCCCGACCCCGCACGAGCCTCCACCCCGCGTACTGTCGCCGCGTCGCCTCCCCGACCCCGCCGCGTCCCATGCGCCGCGTCGTCGCCCCGCCCCTGCTCGCGCCGCCGGTCGGCGCTCGCCGCCCCGCGCCCCTCCACCCCCGACGCCTCCGGCTGCCGCGCGCGCCTCCGCCTCCGCCTCCGCTCCGTGCCGCCGCCTCCCGCACGCACGCGCCGCCTCCCCGCCTCGGCCGCCGCCACGCCCCCTGCCATCCCCATCGTCCCCGCTGCCTCCACTTCCCGGCCGCGTGCACGCCGTCGCCGCCGCCCCACGCCGCGCCGTCCTAGCCCGGTTGCTCCTTCCCGGTGATCTCCCCGCGTCCGCCGCCCGCAAGGTGTTCGGTGAAATGCCCGCAAGACCCCGGCGTCACTTTTTGTTGTCCGAGTTGTCCACCCTTCGTGGTGTTGCTACGTGCGCGTGCGCGTGCCTCTTCCGGTGCCGCGTTGCCGTGACCGCTCTTGTCCATGTCGCGGTGCACGCCCGTGAGCGTTTCTTTCCGGTGTCCGTTTGCCGTGCTCCTACGTGCCCGTGGCCGTCAACGATGATGACCGAGTACGACTACTTCGACCACTTCCACGACACCGACAAACGACGATGCCCTGGTTCCGCGACGGCTACTTCCCTGACGACAAGTACTTCCTAGACAGACCGAAGACGTCGGTTTCGAACCCTAGTTCACCCGATCCGACGTTCGAACCCAAACCCTAACCTTATATCTATTTTATTAACTGTCATCTATCTTGTGCATATCAAATCATACTTACATGTGTTGCATCTCTTGGGTTTGGTGGTGTAGCAGTTCACCTAAATAATAATTATGGAATGTGTGGGAAATTATTTACTATGGATGCCCTATTCCATTTTATTTGATTAGATCATGTTTGCCATGTCTTGCCATGTTAATGAACATTTAATTTCTAAGGTAGATAAATAACTTGAACATTAATATTTATGGTCAAAATCCCGGTTCCGTTTAATTTGGATTAAGTGCATCTCATATTGCATCTTGCCATGTCACGCATCATTCTCGTATGATCATGCTGGACCTTTTGTTGTAGTTGTAAAATGCATCTTTTGTGCTTCTAGTGTTTATTACTTCTTCACGGATAAGACGTTAAGATGTGTGAGCAACGATAAGATCTGCTTCCATGTGGGATTTCAGGCAAGCAAAATTTGCTTGTTTACCTATACATTGTCTTTCATTCCTGTCGTTGATCTCTGCTATCCTAGTATTCGATTCTTGAATTGCGATCCCATCACATGTTTATGCTGCAGCCTATACAGGTTTATCCCCACAACCCATAACCCCTTACATGTTTATCTGTTGGCCTTTGCGAGTCGTAGTGCATGCTTAGATTTGGTTGTGCGAGTCATGCATCTGTTCTTTTATCTCATATGCTTAGTATGATAGATTGTCCTACTTTAATAAACTGCTCTCTTATGTTGGTGTATTATAACTAAAAGATAAGGCACCGGCGGAAGGCCTTGCGAGGTGCTTTGTTCTGCTAAGTGTCGACCTAGGAACTGATATTTTGTCCTCAGATCCAATCTTAAGCGCACTAACCACTTGTGGGAGGCCCTATGGAGCCCCCCTCAACTTTGAACGGATCTTCAGCTTGTGTGTGTGCCGCAAGTAGTTTGGGTTTTCCATTTGCTCATATGCATGTGCATGATGATGATGATTGATGAGAGATTACATGATACGAGGGGTCATATAGGGGTGGTGCGCGTAAAGCGGACAGTTCCTACTGTGGTTTGAGCCGCATGGCGCTTGGACACAAACTAATGAGTCCGCAGTTAAGATTCGGCGGACTCTTGACGCGGGTAACAACTCATATGTGTGGCAGTTGGACTTGTTGTAGTGAAGGAATGAGTCGTGTTGAGAGGCCCTGATGTTTGATTGGGTTGATCATACGAGTATGGGTACAGTAGTGCACCCCTGCAGGGTATAATCTTATCGATGAGCCGTGTCCACAGTTATGGACGACTTGGTGATGATGCTGGCTAACAAGATATAGACAACTTACACCTAATCATAATTAATTAATTTGACTAGTAATATAGAATTACTTTCACAATATATAGTAACTAAAACTGTTCAACGTGTGAGTTTTCCGAATTGCTTCCTCATACTTGGTTGAGGGGGTTAATCCGAAAATGGGTTATGATTGGTGTTAATTATAAATGTTTATCTTATGCGCTCTCTTACCCCTCTCTAATTAGACGGAAGTTGTAGCGTGTCTCTTTAGGTTGCTAGTGCTGCTGCCGCATAAGTCCACCTACCCCATATTTTGGGAGATGGTGTAGAAAGTAGGCAAGTCGGTTTTGCTTGTCAGGGAGTGCCCTGACCCTCTTTTGGATTGTGCTTTATGTGCAGTTAACATGTTTGAAGTCTGACGACGTTAGCTTGGAAATCCCTCCGGCTTGACTGGGCAGGGATATGGCGCCATCGCTTATCTTCAGGACTCTTAATCCAATTTGCATCTTATATGTAGTCGGATACTATTTTGCTTCCGTTGTCATTTGTATCTTTGCACTGTATTATTTGTATCCTGACTCGTTCGAGTCGTTGTTGTATTTATCTTTTATTGTATTTGTGAATGTATCGGAACTGTTATAATGTTATCCCAATTCCACCCACATAATGCGCATGTTTTGGCGTGCACATTATGTCTGGTGGGCGACCTAAAATAGTTATTATGTGGATTTCAGCGGGATCGCTTAAATCTACATAGTACCGATTTTAGGGCGTCACAATTACGCCGTCGAGCCTCTCTGCCCATACCCCGTTGGCGCCGATTGGCACTATGGACTAATCCTGACCTAACGACCTCAACGAACGCAAATCAGATGGGAAGTTGGAAACAACGCTAGCCCCTACGCCGGTAAATCAGATGGAAAGTTGGACACTGTGTATGAATGGCAACCTAACGATCACGGAGAACGACGAGATACAGAAAAAACATCAAATCCAGAAGGGAAATAGGCTCACCACGTCGGGGAATGCGACGAAGAGCATCTCCACCGGCGGGGAACCGCCGGAATGCGGTCAGCATGACCGGAAATGGCGGGTCACCCCTCGAGTCGCCGGAGCAGAGAGAGAGGAGCAAACATGGGGGAGAGTTTGGGCAGGATTTCCTTAGACACGATTTCCAGTCTGGCCGACGGGTGGATCCCACAATAACCTTATCCAAATTGTACAAGGGAGATGTGCGGCTGGAGCGTTCGAGCGAGAGACGTGCCCCTAGCGTCGTGTACAAATGGGACCAGCCGTAAGTTGGAGATCGCTAGCGCGCACGAATCGCAGACGCCCGTGCGGCGCCTTTCCTTAGCTTTTCCCCTTTTATTCCTCTTGTATATCACGGTGCAAGCTATGACTTTCCTAACCTCAAATCTACCTTAATTTTAATTAGGCAAGATTATTTCCAACAATCTCTTGACTTATCACTCCTCCTCGTGCTCAACTCTGGTCTTTACTTACTTCGATGCAGCTTCACAACTCGACGACTCAACTAAAAGTGTCCTCCAGATTACCAGCCCACGCTGTCACATTTTAGTGTGCCTCATGCAGACTAAACACATAGCCTCATGCAGGAACACATCTTAACCGGTTCACATCCATCTTCACGAACACATCTTAACCGGTTCACATCCATCTTCACGTTGGTGTTCGTCTTCTCGTTGAGACACCGAGATAGCCACCCGCCATCTTGTCTCCGTGCACGTCTTCGCTCCTTGGAGATACACCTTCATTGGAGTCCATCGACCGTGACATCTCACGTCTTCGCTCCTTGGAGATATACCACACTGGAGTGCCTCGACCATGACACGGTTCAGCTGCAACAAACATCCGACAGACAAACACTTGAACACAATTTCACACCTTATCCTTGTTGTCGGCATCTTACCAAACAACACTCCCTCGAATCACCATCTTGGACGCGATTTTCTGCCACCACGCCTCGGCACCACCGCTCTCACCAATGATCATCGGCCTCTACCACCTTGTTGACATCATCTTCCCGCTGTCACCTCCACGACGCTTCGCCAAAAGACGATCGCCCGCCTCGAGGCGCTATTACGGGCCGCCTCCCCGGGGCAAGCGTGGCTTCAAATGTTCGACCTCGCTCTGATACCAATTGTTGGATTTCACCCACAGATCGATCACATCACAATATCACAAACGCACGTGAACAAAGATTATCGCCAAAGGTGATGTGAAAATTGGGTAAGCCTACACGGATATGTTCTTTGGTGATGCTATAGACAAGCTTCTCTTGACTGTTATAGCTGCTGACAAGCTCTAATGCACTTCTTGGCAGGTGTTGTTGTATCACTGTGTCTGTCAGATTTAGAAAATACTACCATGGATGACTTCATTGATAGTTAGCAGGCTAGAGTCCCGAGTCGTTGTGGCATAAAATATGTTTGTTAATTGGCTCAATGGAACTGACAGTAAGACGAAAGGCCGACCTATCAGCTTTATTTTTGTCAATTTTGAGCTGTAGGAATGATATTGTTTTTAATAAAAAAACATTGTCCATTATCTGCAGGTTATCAACAAAGCAAGGGATACACACATGGTCCTTACTCCAAATTTGCATCAGCGGGCGAATAAGGATACCGGGTGTACTCGCATGCTGACGGTTATGCATTCTACTTGTGTCCAAGAGGATGGTTATAAAACTGGATGCATAGATTTATCTTCATTTAGGTTGATCTTTGTCTCTACTTTGAGTGATCCATGCGTTATAAAAACATAAACGGATACTTCTTTCGAGTGATCCATGAATTAAAGATGAATGGATACTTCTGAAACTTTTTAAAAATTAATAAATAAGGATGTGTTAACATTTTGATGTATGTCTCCCCATTTACAAAAACGAAGGTTTTAGCTTGCTGGACATGAAGTTGACTTAATCAGCGTAGGGCAATGATCCAATCAGGTCAAGAAGTTGTTAGGATCACCATCCATCTCATATGGTATAGCACTGCTAATTACTTCTTGTTATTCTGGTCTAGCCTTCCGAAATGCGCAGGGCATGGAGCTCCACCCCTATATTACTCTATATATTAAGGGCGGAGGGAATGGCGTCCTGGGACCGCTCGATTTACTGTTCATTGTGAACAGTACGAGGCACTTTTCAATTTCCCCCCGTCAAGGACCTAGATGTGATTTCGAAAAAAGTCGAGGACGTTTTTGCAAAAGTATCTCCGCAGTCATCCCCGAGCCTCCTCCCTCTCCCACGACCTCCGTGTCGCCGGCGCCGCCGCCGCGTGCTGTCGCCGCTCCGCGCCTCCCCGCTCTAATCAAAGAGCACGGGCTGCTCCGCCGCCACGAGCTCTGCCACCTCACCGGCGGAACCGAGACCGCACGTCCGAAATCGCCGCCGGCGAGCGGTCACGCGGAGGCGGACGCACTGTCCTTTCCCTTTTGTCTTCCTATTCCTCCATGGTGTTCTAGGTTTCCTGACGATCTGGCGCACGGGAGGGCTCGCGGTCAAAGGGCTGGCCGCCGGCGTCCACGCGGCGATTCTCGAGCTCGCGCCACATCTGGAGAGCGAGAAGGGTGCGGTGGGGCAGGAGGGCGCATGCGGGCGCAGCGAGGAGGAGATGAGGAAGGCGGAGGGGTCGAGGGTGTAGACCTGGTGGTGACGCCCCACGCCTCGATCGGGTGAGCCTCCGCGACCACGCCTCGATCCCCACCGCCAGAGTGCAAGTCGCCGCCTCCAGCAATTGTTCGAGCCCCGATTCGACCGATTCCCGCACCTCCAGCCCTCCATGGATGGCGCCGTCCGGAGCACACCGGCCCGGGGACGGCGTCCAGCCGGGCATGGTGCAGGATACGCACTGGACTCACCCACGTGCAGCGGCCTCTGCGGAATCTATCCTACCTCAGGAGCCCCTGACTCGGGCTGGCCTGCATCGTTCGTAGACTACTTACTTCGTTCCTGGTCTCCTACCCTTTGAGCTACTTGGGCATCGTTGCTGCCAAAAATTAAATGTATATACATGGCAGTACGTGGTTTTAGCCTTCTAAACCTGGTAATTTTGAGTGAGAGGAGATGAACAGATTAATCCTGAGATTTTGGGATGTTGTTCGTCGAGTTAGATACAGCTGATATGATTAATAGATAATTTAGTCATTTTTTGTTCTATCCATGAATGCCCATCTGTTCTACAAGCATGGAGGTGTATATATATTGTGTTGATTTGCTCGCGGCGCCGCCCGTCTGCCTGCCCTCCTCTTCCTCTAACATCCCCGCATGGTATCGGGCTCGCGCGCGTGCATCGCCGCGCCGGGCGACCTCGACGTCGCCGCCCATTCCGTCGGTGCTAGCGCCAAGGGCGCTGACGTCAGCCCTGGCTCGCTGACGGGTGGGTCCCTCGTGTCAGCGTTTTTTAATTCGAGAAAATACGTGTAAATTCACACAATTTCCATTTTCAGATGAACAGTTCAGGAAAAAAAAAAACAGGGAACCCAAATTTGAGGGGAAAAAATAATCTCCACCTAACAGATTTACACGTATTTTTATGGAATACAAAAAAACGCATTCCTACGGAATACAAGAAAATTTAACCGAACTACATTTCAAATCCAAAAAATCATATATTATGGTATGTGTTTCAAAAACACATGAAGAAATACCAGAATGTTGACAAAAAATAGACTTCTTCACACCCAACATAGTTACATAAATCTTTACATAATTACATGTATGTCGTACAGGGTCCCACCTATCCCTCCTCAAGTTTACAGAAAAAGATAGAAAATGGTTAACGACGAAAAATTATTAGCTTAAAACTGATACATCAAAAATGGAAAAAATATCAAAATGACGACATTAAATAAACCTAATTACATATGGCAAGAAAGCAAAACATTTAAAATGATTCAAAACTTTTTAGCTTTGGGTAAATAAAATCTATTTTGCCCAAATTTAAAATCTACCCCTAATATTTACAGCTTCAAATATATACACCAGACAAAATATAAGCAAAATATCAACATGAATCAAATAAATTAGCCTAATTACCTATGTCAAGAAGGCAAAGCATTTCAAGTTTTCAAAACATTTTAGGTTTAGCAAAAATGGACATCTATTTCTTTTAAATGTAAACCAAAAGATGTCAAAGTATCCACACGAAAAGAATATCTGCATACGATATATGTAGAGCTCCATTGGACAGTACCACGTTACAGCTTCCAACAACATCCACATCACTCATCGCTTACATATTTATCCAAGTAGTGACAATTTATCACAACTTACAACAACATCTACATCACTCATGGTTTATATATTTATTCAAGTGGTACATGAACCTTGCCCACTAAAACCCTAGCCTGATTGAGAGAAAATATCAAAATGACGACATTAAATAAACCTAATTACGTATGGCAAGAAAGTAAAACATTTAAAATGATTCAAAACTTTTTAGCTTTGGGTAAATAAAATCTATTTTGCCCAATTTTAAAATCTACCCCTAATACTTACAGCTTCAAATATACACACCAGACAAAATATAAAAAAAATACCAACATGAATAAAATAAATTAGCCTAATTACCTATGTCAAGAAGGCAAAGCATTTCAAGTTTTCAAAACATTTTAGGTTTAACAAAAATGGACATCTATTTCTTCTAAACGTAAACCAAAAGATGTCAAAGTATCCACACGAAAAGAATATCTGCATACGATATATGTAGAGCTCCATTGGACAGTACCACGTTACAGCTTCCAACAACATCCACATCACTCACCGCTTACATATTTATCCAAGTAGTGACAACACTTTATCACAACTTACGTCAACATCTACATCACTCATGGTTTATATATTTATTCAAGTGGTACATGAACCTTGCACACTAAAACCCTAGCCTGACTGAGAAAAAATATCAAAATGACGACATTAAATAAACCTAATTACGTATGGCAAGAAAGCAAAACATTTAAAATGATTCAAAACTTTTTAGCTTTGGGTAAATAAAATCTATTTTGCCCAAATTTAAAATCTACCCCTAATACTTACAGCTTCAAATATATATACCAGACAAAATATAAACAAAATATCAACATGAATCAAATAAATTAGCCTAATTACCTATGTCAAGAAGGCAAAGCATTTCAAGTTTTCAAAACATTTTAGGTTTAGCAAAAATGGACATCTATTTCTTCAAATGTAAACCAAAAGATGTCAAAGTATCCACACGAAAAGAATATCTGCATACGATATATGTAGAGCTCCATTGGACAGTACCACGTTACAGCTTCCAACAACATCCACATCACTCATCGCTTACATATTTATCCAAGTAGTGACAACACTTTATCACAACTTACAGCAACATCTACATCACTCATGGTTTATATATTTATTCAAGTGGTACATGAACCTTGCCCACTAAAACCCTAGCCTGATTGACAACCTACGTACCTTACGGAGCATAGCTCCTTTATTTAGATATAAACATGCTATTAGGTAACTAAATCCAAAACTCAAATTCTATGTCTGGCATGTCGTCTTCAGCTAAATCTTTATTGTCCATCCGAGAGCGATGAACCTTCGCACTATATAACCATCCTGCCTTTTCTAAACAAAAGATTTTCCCATGAAGACAAGAAGCATGCTCTTCACGCTGTGCTATCGCAAACACAGAGACACCGTTACTACCCTTTCTCACATCAAACAAACTTCGGAAAACGAAATAAGATGAGAGAACATCACGAACAGTCTGCTCCAAATCTGTGTCACCTTCTTTTAACCAAAACTGAACAACACCATGCTCTGGAGGCAGCAGCTCACCGGCGTCCTTCGTCGAGCACACCGACAAATCTGACCAGAACTGGCGATCACTCGAGCATCTCGACAAATCTGACCAAATCTGTAGGTTTTTTGACATCTAGATTTCTAAACGATCACGCTGGATATCTCGGCTATATAGAGAGCTCTTCTTGCGTACGATGTTGCCTTACACTACCAATCGTCTTATATAGCACCAAGAGCAGCATCCCTATCTACAACCCAGATAAGGATTAGCACAACATGCAGCCAGCACGTGTCCTAGACAGGAAAAGCTATGTGCCTACAGCTAGCACTGACACTTGCAAGGCATGCAGTCATACACGTATCCTAAACAACAAAGCTACGTGCCTGCATCTAACACTCATACATACAGCTCAAAAAAAATGTATCATTTCTCTTACATGTCACACGTTTGAAAAAAAGACCAACCAAAAAACACTAGATAAACATAAAATCCTTTACTATAGAAAACATACAGCTAAATTCATGCATCAAACAATGTAAAAAACAATTTAAACAGACTTATTTAGAATTCCTACAAGAAACTCTTTTAACATAGATGTAACTTAGATAGGCAAAAATGTGCTATCTACGTGTGTTCTCACCATGAATTGAAAAAAAGAACCAACCAGAAAACAGTACATAAACATAGTATACTTTACTATAGAAAACATACAGCTAAATCCATGCATCAAACGATGCAAAAATAATCTAAACAAACTTATTCAGAATTCCTAAAAAAAACTCTTTTAACATAGATGTAACTCAGATAGCCAAAATGTGCTACCTACATGTGTTTTCACCATGGATATGACCTATTGTTCCCCCTTATCAAATATTATACATATTATACTTACAGAATTAATAACACTGTTCCAAAACCTAATGTCCTTAAATATAACCATCAAACCAAATATGCCAAAATTATTAATACTAAAATACGCATCAAGGGCGCGGCGTGCGCCGCGCCAAATTCAACTAGTTATATATTAAGGGAGCACATTTTGGAGCCCTCCCAGCGATCCGGTTACTGTTCCTATGAACAGTAATCAACAGTACCTCCCTCCGTTTGGTTCCTTCGTCCTCTATCCTGCACGTTCCCGTCCATGAACACGTGCCTTCGTTGCACGCTGCTTGTCGCTTTGCTCTTTCATCTTCTCGGGCCCTCCTCCTGTCTATCCATATGATGCCTGGCGGCTGCCCTTTTTGCGCCGATAGCTCCGCCGCACCGCCATGCCTCGCCGCCCTAGCCGCCCCCCGCCGATCCTTCCGGCCTCACGCCTCGCCTCCTCCTCGGCAAGTCCGACGCCGACCTTCTCGGGCCCGTCTCCGCTGCCGTCCTGCTGCGTCCACCTCGCCCACGGACCCTCGAGGCGCGACGAGGCCCCGATGCAAGACTGCTTCGCTGGCGTCGGCAAGGGCAACAACGGCTCCGGCCGCCGCGGCGGCAGCGGGAGCCAGAGCGCCGGCATGGACGAGCACTCCCAGAGCTCAAGATCCAGCGCCTCAAGGACGCCTGCCTCCACCGCGTCCGCAATCTTGGGGCATCGGTTATCGAGGTACCTGTTTCTTGCTCTGTTCTAATTTCTGGACCTCTACCTGTATGCTTCTTGGAGATCAGGTTGCTGAAACCGTTGCTTTTTGGTGAATTGTAGCCTTCCGGGATGATGTGCGGATCTGCCAACGGCGGGAAGCGCAGGGCATGGAGCTCCACGCCGATATGCAGAAGCTTTCACTGGACGGGAAGAAGGACGCTGCCAAGAACATAAAGCTTTTATCAGCCAACGCCTCCCCTCTGTTGCTTTTCTTTTAGCAAATCCCCTTTGTTGCTCTGTTGTACTACTAGCTGTGTGTGTAGTTCTTGGAGGAGAGATTGCTGAAACCGTTGCTTTTGGTAATTGTAGCCCTCCGGGATGGCGTACGGGGCTGCCAACGCCAGCAATTCGCGAACTGTGGAGCCTCACGTCGACAGGTTGATAACGCCACCAGGAGGCCATGGATCCCAACTTCTTCTACCAGCCCAATGGGTACCCCCCACCAGCCTATTACTACCCTAGCGGTACGGAAGTCCTGGCTATTTTTGGATGATGGCTAGGTTCATTAATTGTGAATCGGGCGCCTTCGCCTCCCTCATCGCCGCCAAGTCCATTCCCAAGCCGCTCCACTGCCTCGCCGTATGTGATGTGTTATTGCTTATATTTCATGTGAACATATCAGCAATGATTTTGATTTCTCTTGCTTAGTAAAGTTGTTGGCCTAATATATGTGCTCTTTTGGTCACCAGGTTATCATGTCATTGAAACATGAATCGTGAAAAAGTTCTACAATTGTTAGTGCCTCTGATATATTTCATATTGCTTAAATTATGTTTTTTTGCACAAATATTTCATGTATTTCGTGGTTGTTAATTTTGATTGTGTATAAGGGTTGCTGCTTATTGATATTCGTTCATGCAGGCTATGAAATTCATGTTTATAAGTTGTGATTGCCCTTCATCGATTACACGCTTTCCATTTTCTCCAAAGTTCCTCTTCTTTGTGAATCATTATTAAAATTTAGCTATGAATCATGCTAATTTAGTTCTGTATTAATTGTGTATGGTCAATTCAGTGGCTTGCTAGATTTGTACATTAGCCGCAGCTGCCAATCTGCAGTTGGTGTTTTTGGGTCTACTAAGAAGAGTCGATTGTAAACCGAAAGAATGTTTGCTCATGTGTTATGGTTAGCTGTTTTTGTTTCTCTCTTATTTATTTGAGTGCAAGTATCACTTTTGCAGCCTATCACTTGGCCATGATGCCAAGCTGTAGTTAATTATTTCGTTGGTTGCTAGGACTTTTTTTGTGTGTTAGTAGGGTTTTTGCGCCGTGTTCTGATCTTCCGCTTAAAGAAATTTCCATTTTCAGACAGCAAACATGACTTCGAAAAGAAGAATCACGTTTTACTTCTGTGATGGTGCCATTTTAGTTCTGTATTATTTTAAAACTAGCACATAAGGTCTTAGAGTTAGCATGGAGTAGATAATAATCATGCCTTCATAAATACTTCGGCAAGGCTGGTGGTCAGCTCCTATTTGTTGCATGTTAAGTATGTGAAGCATCTCCATGTACTGCTTATGAGCATCTAACTACCTCTTTTGGCTTGAAGTGTTCTTTCTTTAACGAGACTGTACGATTTAGTTTGTCATTTGACATGCAAACATGGGTGCTAGATCACGTGCAGTTCGCACATTTCTTACTTATGCTGCATTCTTTTGTGGAAATAACTAAATCTTTTTTACCCCTTTTTCTTGTTAGAACATTCAGACGTCAGGGTTAGTTTTAATATGGTAATTCATGAGTTACTGGTAAGTCTTTTGATTCTCTATGATGATTAATAATAGTACAGTTGCAGAGTTTTCCTCATGACTCATCTATTGTTGTTTCATCTGTGTTGCTGATTTATTTTACTTCATTGCTCTACTGAGAGTCATCAGAATGTATGCCCTAATATGTGCAATTGAACCATTTAGTGTTTGGTTCAATAGCGATATGTCCCTCTCCACAGTCTTTTTCATGTTGTTTTTGCATTCCGGTTTGCAGACATCACTGGTGTTACCGTAAGGTGTATCCCAGGATACCGGTAAGTATTTTGATTCTCTATGATGATTAATAATAGTACAGTTGCAAAGTTTTCCTCATGACTCTACCATTGATGCTTCATCTGTGTTGCTGATTTTTTTACTTCATTGCTCTTCTGAGAGCCATCAGAATGTATGCCCTAATATGTGCAATTGAACAATTTAGTGTTTGGTTCAATAGTGTAACGTCCCGGGAGTTATCCCAAATTAGATTTTATTTGTTTTTCTTTTTGCATCAACATGACATCATCATGCATCATTAGCATTTGTCAATCTTAATTTAAATTATTGCATTTAAATTCAACTACATTCAAATTCTTTTCCACTTTTAAAACTAAATGCAAATCAAATTAATTTAATTGTGATACTTAAATTCTTTTCAAATATTCAAACTAATATATTAAATTGTGTATTTTGAAATAATAATTATTTGACAAAAGTTATATATCTTTTCTTCTTCTATTTTATTTTAAAACATAAAACAGAAATGAATTAATTAAAAGAAATAAAGTTCAGAAAAGAAAAACACTTTCTGGGCCGCAACCCACTTACCTGGCCCATCTCCTCTCCTTTGGCCCAGTCCATCTCCCCTAGTCGCTTTCTTCCTCTGTACGATCAGAGGAGAGCCGGTGCTTTCCACCGTGGCCATGGTGCCCACCATGTGCTCTCCTCACCCACTCCTCCCCTCTACTTAGCCTGCCCCGACCCTCCTCCAAAACCCTAGCCGCCACCCTCCTCTCCCTCGCAGCCGCGCCGCCGCATCCTTTTCTTCTCCCCCTCCGTTCCCCTCTATTTTATCTTCTCCACCGAGAGCTCGCCGGAGACCAGGCCGTTGCGCCGCCGCCCCGGTGCCGTCGAAACCCATCAGAGGAGCCCAGAAGCCTCGCCGCGTCGCCACCGTCCTCTTCCCCGAAGGAGTTGGGCTTGTAGCTGCTAGGGGCCGTCGGACTCGTCCCCGTCGTCCTCGACATCGCCGTCGCCGCCGCCGCAAATTCGTCGCCTCCGACCCAGGTCGAGCACGAACGACTCCCCGAGCCCCCTCCCAGTGAGCTTCCTTTCCTTTTCCCCTTTCCCCCCAGCTAGCCTTCCGTTTCCGATCGCCGGAGTCGTGCAGGTCGTCACCGTGTTCGTGTTCTGCGAAGATTGAACTTTGAGATTCAGTTTCGTCAGAGATTTGTGTTGCGTGTTCGTGTTAAAAATTAACTTGTGCTCAGTCTATCAACATCACCCGAACGGCCCAGTGGATAGCGCCACCGAATCTCTCCCTGCTCGCGAGTCGCGAGTTCGATCCCTCCCCGGCCACGTTGGAATAAAAAGGCCACCTTTTTCCCGCCTCTCACTGACAGGCCTGGCCCACCGGTCAGCGACCGCTCGGGCCAGCGCAGCGAGCCCACGCCCGCGTGTCACCTGGGCCCGCCTGGCAGTCTCTCGGGCTAGCTCGGGCTCGGTTAGAAAATACCAGTAGCTGTTCTGCGCCAGGAATCTTACACCAAGCTCCCTCTACTTTCGGGTTTAGTGCCTTAGCCCCTCACAGTAACTTTTCCAGCACAGACAAGTCCCTGACATTTACAAAAACAACCCTAGAACTAAAAATGCAATAACTTTTATTCTATAACTCCAAATAAAATAATCTTTATATGTTTATTTATCAGAAAAATGCAATGAATATTAATATGCCATTTGTATGTCATTTCACATCTGTTATTTAATTGCTTAGTGTAATTTGTTAATTGCAACTAAATAAATTAAATATGGAATGCGTTGGGCTTTATTTAATTAATGTCCTATTCCATTTAATTTAATTAGGTCACCCATGTCATGTGTTGCCATGTTAACCAACATTTAATATTGTTGGTAAATAAATAACTTACACGTAAATATTAATTGTCGGGTTGCTTTCCCGCTTAATTTGGATTAATTGCTTTTGTATTGCATCTTGCCATGTCATACATCTGTCCCATGGTCATGCTGGATCTTTTGCCGTAGTTGTAAAATGCATCTTTTATGCTTTCCAGTGTTTGTTGCTTCTTCGCGGATAAGACGTTGAGATGTGTGAGCAACGACAAGATCTGCTTCCATGCGGGATTTCAGGCAAGCAAAGTTTGCTTGTTTACCTATACATTGTCTTTCATTCCTGCCGTTGATCTCTGCTACCCTAGTATTCGATTCTTTATTGCGATCCCATCACATGTTTATCCTGCAGCCTATACAGCTTTATCCCCACATCCCATCACCTGTTGAATGTTTATCTGTTAGCCTTGCGAGTCGTAGCGCATGCTTAGAGTTGGTTGTGCGAGTCCTCTGTTGGTCGTTTATTACATATGCTTAGCTTGATAGATTATTCTACCTTAATAAAATGTTGTATTATATTTGAGGTATTATAATTAAATGATAAGGCACCGGCGGAAGGCCTTGCGAGGTGCTTTGTTCCGCTAAGTGTCGACCTAGGAACTGAGATTTTGTCCTCGGATCCAATTTTGAGCGCACTAACCACTTGTGGGAGGCCCAATGGAGCCCCCCTCGACTTTGACTGGAACTTCGACTTGTCCGGGAGCTGCACCTAGTTCGGGTTTTCCATTTGTCTCATATGCATCAATACTAGTGTAGTATTTTACTTTGGCGGTGTGCCCTTACATGCATATAGGGCGCGGCCTGTTGGTGCGGAGGGGTGTGTCCTGCGGGAGTCCGCACCCTTTTGGCCGGGACCAGCATAGCTCCCGTGGCTCCTGGACTTGTTGTGGTGAAGGAAAAGAGTTGGGTTGAAAGGCCCTAATGTTTTTGACTGGGTTGATCATGCGAGTACGGGTCCAGTAGTGCACCCCTGCAGGGTATAATCTTATCGATGAGCCGTGTCCACGGTTATGGACGACTTGGTGATGATGCTGGCTAACAAGATCTAGACAACTTACACCTAATCATTGTTAATTAACCTGTCTAGTAATATAGAATTACTTTCACAATAAATGGTAACTAAAATTGTTAACGTGTGAGTTTCCCGAATTGCTTCCTCATACTTGGTTGAGGGGGTTAATTCGAGAATGGGTTATGTTTGGTGTTAGTAGTAGTTAGTTACCTTATGCGCTCTCTTATCCCTCTCTGATTAGACGGAAGTTATAGCGTGTCTCTCTAGGTTGCTAGTGCTGCTGCCGCTAAGTCCACCTCCCCTATATTTTGGGAGATGGTGTAGAAAGTAGGCAAGTCGGTTTTGCTTGCCAGGGAGTGCCCTGACCCTCTTTTGGGCTGTGCTTTATGTGCAGTCAACAGGTTTGAAGTCAGACGACGTTAGCTTGGGAATCCCTCCGGCTGGGCTGGACAGGGATATGGCGCCATCGCTTATCTTCAGGACTCTTAGTCCAATTTGCATCTTATCCGTAGTCGGATACTATTTTTGCTTCCGCTATCATTTGAATCTTTGTATCGCATTATTTGTATCTTAACTCGTTCGAGTCGTTGTTGTAATTATATCTTCTGTTGTATTTGTGGATGTATCGGAACTGTTGTAATGTTATCACAATTCCACCCACATAATGCGCATGTTTCGATGTGCACATTATGTCTGGTGGGCGACCAAAAATCGTTATTATGCGGATTTCGGCGGAAGCGCTTAAATCTACATAGTATCGATTTTCGGGCGTCACAAATAGCGATATGTCCCTCTCCACACTCTTTTTCATGTTGTTTCTGCATTCCGGTTTGCACACGTCACTGCTGTTACCGTAAGGTGTATCCCAGGCCTGCCTTTCCATTTGGCTGCTTTATGCAAAACTATAAAGCCTTTCTTTTGAAAAGGTCAACAAATGAAACAAGTAAAATACTAAAATGCTTTGCTGACTCTATTCTCGATTAAAATGTGGAAGATCAACTTGTGCAAGATAGTATATGAGCCAAAACCAGTCCATTGGTCAATATTTGGGTTTGCGCTTTGTCATATAGTGAAAGAAAATACTACTTTGTGCCAACCAGGTTAGAATGTCAGGTACATCCTGAAAGTCAAGGATGCATCAGGTTGTTCTCTCCGACACACACCGAAGCCAAATAAACACACCCACTTAATATATTTGGTCAATAAGAATTAAACACTCACAAACTGTCTCAGTAATAGTTTTTTGTAACTTCTATTTTAGACGTGTTGTGATGACCCTTTAAAAGTTTTACCAACCACACAATCCCTATATATGAGAGAAAAAGTTCCATTTAAATTGTTTGTCATTTGAAAGACAATTTAGTGTGTGTAATAGTCAGCTAGGTGATATGCCAGCCGTAGTGACCTCCCTTAGAAGAGACAAAGAGAGGGGATACAAAACACTTACTCCCTTTGTTCTGAAAAGGATGACTTGCATTTGTCAAAAAGTAGATGTATCGAAACATGTGTAGGCTATTGGAAGGGAAACGAGTGAAACAGGAGACATAAAAGGAAAATATAACATTTTTCTTATTACTGAGATATAGTACCACTCTGATAAACTTGACTTATAATGATATTCAAACCTGTCCTAGAGTTGACAGTAGCGTTTAAACTATCAATCAGATCATATTATTTGTATTGTTCACATGGTTATATGAGAATGGTGTTGCAGGCCGTGTCAGCTGATTATGGTATCATTATCGGTCGTGTTTTTCTAATAGCTGTACTGTTCACGTACATATGTTAGGTCTTATTTCCTGAAAATCTAAATTCTCATTGTAGATTTGTTGTTTATGTACAGGCCAATCATTAGCTACTGAAGGAGATGTCCTTCTCGAACTAAGGAGTTTTATATCAAAGCACTATTTTAAATTCTGCTGATTAAAGAAGACATGCTGTTGATTAATTTAATTTTTACCCTCAAGGCTTCAATCTCTTCAGATCTCCATCAGTGGTCAAAATATTTCCCCTTTCTTGTGTCAGAAGGAAGTTACACAAAGATCCCCACCTATTTTTTCCGTATGATTCATTTCTTAAATTAGCATACCCGTAATTCACAAGGAGCATTATATTAATATTCCCGTGTATTTTTCTCCATGAAACAACTATGCTACAGTGGTGACTTGATGCATAAATGCTGAGCAGTATTGTTGACGATGCAATCTGTATGTTATACATACGTTGCTGGTTATTATGTTCTAGCTGCGACTAATCGAACTGACAATGATTAATTATGTTCCGTATGTGCTAGCGTGCAATCAGTTTCTTTCTGTTTCATTTTAAAAAGAATAAAAGAATTAGTATATGAACATCCTGACTGTTGTGTAGACATACATGTGATGTATCTGGCTTTCATCTTTCGTCTTTTAATTTATTATGTGCATATGTTTGGAGTATATGAACATCCTGACTGTTGTGTACATATACATATGATGTATCTGGTTTTCATCTTTCGTCTTTTAATTTATTATGTGCATATGTTTGGCCGTTGATTCTTCCTAATTGAAATACATCAGTTGCCTGTTGATTCTTCCTAATTGAGATGTATCCTTTATGTTTATTTTTAAATTTCGTGCTACACTATTATCCTTATTTTTACCCGTGTATATATACATTTGTAGCATCTTACGTTCACCTTCTTTATTAAGTTGAATTTGTGCATGTATTGGGTGTTCATTCTTCCTAAATGAGATGACCGTTTGTCCAACTTAATAGATGATATGCCACTTATCATAGTTGGGATCACGCTACTGATTACCTTTTCGATGACTCTTTTATTGTGCAGATATATATGCAATTAAATGGTAAAAATAAAAGTTACCCCACATACTGTCAGTGTCGCGTAACAATTTTTCTTGAGAATCAAGTAAGGCTATCAACATATGACCAAGATCACGATTACAAAGGTTATTTCTCTATATGTGTTTTCATTCTTTATCACCAAGGGTGCGGCGTGCCGCCGCACCAAATTCAACTAGTATTCAGAATATGGCTGAACCATCTTTCTCGTCTTCTTCCCCACAAACATCTGGTTTTCCCTTTCTATTTAGATGGAACGCCCCCATTTTATTAATCTGACCCAGCAGATTCGCTGGTCACAATCTCAGTAAAAGAAAGACTCTATCAGCATGTCATCCAGCCATAGCATGTCATCCAGCCATAGCGTGCGCGGCTTTGTTCCAAAAAGCCCTGATATCTCGGTAGATGACACCATCAGGGGCCATCAAACTCAGAGGTTTGGAGCGCTTTGTTCAGGTTAACTGAATCAACTTCAATCGTTATCTATGACATATCCCAACTTGCGAACAAGTAAATAACAAAAGTCTACTACATTGGGGGCTGGAGTTAGAGGAACGGCGACGACGGGCCAGAGTAGTGGAGGCGACAATGGTTGTGGCGTGCAAGGAGAAGAGGGGGGAAATTCCATGGAAGAGAAGGATTATGAAGGAGGACGTGGGGGTGGGACCACCTCCCCAGATGTCTCATTTTCTTCCGCATCGGCCGGACACATGTCGCCAGCTGATACAATGCATTTCCCTTACGGATGTTAACAAACATATAGGACACCATGAATTGATACAAGTACTCCCTCCTGCCTAAAATATGTTGCATATAATGTTACAACTTTGACTAGGTACATAGAAAAAATTAGACACATAGAATATCACATATATAAAAATATTTTATGATGGTTCTAATAATATTAAATTGGTAATGTATATGCTAAGCTTTTTTTATCAATATAATTAGTCGAACTTTGGAAAGTTTGACTTTAACCACAAATTATACACAACAAATTTTGGCAGGAGAGTATATCGAAACATCTATCATGCATTAATAAGCGACACTAGGAGACTAGCATTGAGATTTCAACAAATCTTAAGTGCACTAAGTCTTAGCAGTTCCAATAAAAAAATTACACAACAAGCTTCAAAAGAAACACTGACCTAAATATTACAAATTCGGTGTGATCCATACCTCCGAAGGCATAATCATGCTCAATCCCCACCTTGTAGGCGTCCCCTTGACAGGAAAAGCATGATTAAAAACTCTGCTTACGATGTCATAGGACCTTACACCTCCCCAGCCACGACATCGGCCAGTTAATTCAATTTTTTGTGTCATCCAAGGAGCAGAGAAATAGATACATTGAGATCTTAAACCGGGAAAGTTATTTGTGGGCAAACATGTTGAGTGATTGAGTCCAATGAATATTGCATGCTCAATCAAGTCGTGCGGCGATACCTTCTTGCATCCTTGGGGATGAATTATGTCAATGTCAAATCTAACATTTTCCACGTGCTTTGCGCAAATTGCCCGGACTTGCAAGAGATCACCCCATGGTGTAGACACCAAGTGCCTCGTAAGAATACATGAAATGCTTGTATCCGCAACAATCGCCTCCTTTGTTGGTCCATTCGATCCATCAAGTTCATATTTCTCTACTATTCCCTGATAGGTCACAATGTAGAACCTCCCGTTGTGATATGCACAGTCTGCATATCTATCTCGCCCGCTGATGGCTAAATTTGAAACCACTTGCCACTTGCCCTCTCCTGCCCTTACAAAAGAGAGCCAATTGCTATCATAATGAATGATCATGGCATCGTAGTTACCACGTTTGGATGGAGTACAGGACAACGCTGCCTTCTGGTAAAACCATGTTGCCACATGTTTTGCATCATAGAGTTTATCTTTGTAAAAAAGATAATAACCTTGTAGACTTCCTTTGTCATCATATACTGCCTCCACAAATGAAAAATCGGTGACTGGGGGCAGAGAGACCATGTCCGTGGTAATGGGGTTAAAGAGAACGATATTGCACAGTTCGTTTACCAGAAACAGCCATCCATGTGAAGCTCCGCAGCATGCAACAAAACAACCCTTGGGAAAATCGACATCATAAGACTTGTTGACGTCCAGGAGATGGCGGAACTGGCAGGTCACGGCCTGGCTGTTGCTGATCTCTGCTTCACTTTTATCTATAAGGTCGGTCCATGACATTTGCCACGGTCGGCAAGTTCGTGGGACGCCAGCAGTAGCCGCCACAGAGCACCATGATGTGCAGACGGATGCAAAAGCAAGGGATTCCCGAAGCTTGAGTCGTTGCAGGATGCTGAGAAGGAGATCCTTCGGAAGGTCCGACCAACTGGAAGTTGCATAAGGTCCTGTCATTGTAAGATACTTCATGTTATGTGCCTGTACGCCAGTTTATATATAACAAAACAAGATCCAATACATCTATTAATCGGAATCGGATAGTTAATATGCTGTGACGAACGGAATTACAAAGAAATTCGAAAACCAAGTGGGAAGTTGAATATGATTCGGCCAAGGCCTAAAATTGCATCTTTTTCAGGTCAATTCTTTTTGCATCTTTTTAAGCTAAATGATTCGAGCCAAAGATTGGGGTCGACTTACCGATGGCGTCCTTTGGTAACTCATCACTGATGGAAGAATCCACGCCATCAAGAGAGTCTTTGCGAGTCCCTTCCATGCTACTTCCAAATTAAAGAAGGGGATGGGAGAATACGCACGGCCGAGGCGGAAATCGGATTGGCGGCGGCCACTGCAGGAACGAGGAGATTAGAGAGGATGTGGGGTGGGAGACAGGGGAAGGCAGGGGCCGACGCAGCGGGCGGCACGGCCCTGAAACCCTAGGCAGCCGCCGCCGTCGCTCAACTCTCGCGTGCAGGAAGAGAAATGGTCGGGCAAAGCCGGGAGCGGTGGCACTTAAGTTCCTTTTTTTCAGTAATATACTACCGACACGTAGTTTTAAAACACACTTTGACCACTAATTTAATCAACAAAATTAAATTTTACATCATAAATTATATCATAAAAACTTCTTTTCAATATAAATATAAGGGCGTGCCTAGAGCTCAGTCGACTTAAAACTCGTGAGTTCTAAGTCGGGTGACGTAAGCATGACATACGCATGAGTTTTGGCTAAAAAATGTTCAAATTTAAAAATTGTTGTAAAAAAATTCAGTTGCAATCCACTTGTAACCAAAAAATCCAGTTACAATCCACTTGTAACTCAAAAAAAATCAGTTTCGACCAACTTGTAACTGGAAAAAATTCAGTTACAAATCACTTGTAACTAGAAAAAACGTGAAAAAAAAAAGAAAAAAGAAAAGCGCACGCATCTTGACGCATGATCAAACGGTGGTGGACGCGACTTAGAACTCGTGAGTTCTCAGACGACTTAGAACTAGCAAAACTGTAAATATAATGGTACATTTTTTGTTAAATAATTTATATTTGTTGATTAAATTTAATGGTCAAACTATTTCTTAAACTTCATGTGCCATATAAACAGTGATAGAGGGAGTATTGTTTTACAGTTCAGTCCTACCAAAATGATGTAGAAATACATGTTTTATACTCATAGACTTTGTATATGTAATTGTACCTCACCCTGTTCGCTACGATGAGCAACGGTAGTATATTTCATGAAAAATGGCCTCTCGGCTAACTTTTTTGGCCGTCCACCCGGAGAAGTTAGATTTAAAAATAATTTTATAAAACATAATATGTATGATTAGTTCTACTAAAAAGTTATATTCAGCAAAAAAAAATACGCAACTCTAAATAGCCTATAACTCTTTTTTCCTGGCTCAACGGGACCAATGTTTTGATTCTGTTCGGAATATGCCAACTCTCTAGAAAAACCTCTTAAAGAACAAGAAATCACTCCCTCGGTCCCTCCGATGTCTCAACTTTGTCAAATTTTATATGTATCTACATATGAAAGTATGTCTAGATATACACAAATTTGGACTAAGTTGAGACATCCCTTTTATGGATGGAGGGAGTATAATGTGTGCCCGTGCTAGTAGTCGGACTCGTAGAGAGCCATAGAACATTTGGGTATTGTGAGTCAATAAAGAAGCTCGCCGTCAGCATGCCTTATCGATGTATTGCGTTGACCGGGTATCATCCCCACTCTGCACAAGTCTTGGAGCCACCATCAACCTTCGACGTCACCGACGCCGAGCTCAGCCCAAATTTGGAACAACAATGGGAAAATGAGAGCGAGGGGAAAACTGTTCAACGTGTGAGTTTTCCGAATTGCTTCCTCATACTTGGTTGAGGGGGTTAATCCGAAAATGGGTTATGATTGGCGTTAGTTGTAGATGTTTATCTTATGCGCTCTCTTACCACTCTCTAATTAGACGAAATTTATAGCGTGTCTCTTTAGGTTGCTAGTGCTGCTGCCGCTAAGTCCACCTATCCCATATTTTGGGAGATGGTGTAGAAAGTAGGCAAGTCGGTTTTGCTTACCAGGGAGTGCCCTGACCCTCTTTTGGGTTGTGTTTTATGTGCAGTTAACAGGTTTGAAGTTTGACGACGTTAGCTTGGGAATCCCTCTGGCTTGGCTGGGGAGGGATATGGCGCAATCGCTTATCTTCAGGATCTTAATCCAATTTGCATCTTATCCGTAGTCGGATACTATTTTGCTTCCGCTGTCATTTGCTTTTGTATTGTATTATATGTATCTTGACTCGTTCGAGTCGTTGTTGTATTTATCTTTTATTGTATTTGTGGATGTATCGGAACTGTTGTAATGTTATCACAATTCCACCCACATAATGCGCATGTTTTGGCGTGCACATTATGTCTGGTGGGCGACCTAAAATAGTTATTATGCGGATTTCGGCGGGATCGCTTAAATCTACATAGTACTGATTTTAGGGCGTCACAAAGTGGTATCGGAGCCTTGGTTTCGATCTCCTTGTTGTTTCGATACGACTGCTTATCGAAGCAGCGGGTCCGTAAAAACCTGTAGGATAACCTCGCTAACGGTCGTTGTTTCTAGAGTGTCGAAAACTATTTGACTTAAATTATTTTTGAAAAATATCTCAATAGGTTTCTTTTTACTCCTTACCTCTATTCCATTCTCCACTTATCTTATTTGTTTTGGAGTCTCTTCTCTTATCCAAATTTTCAAAGTTTTAGGATCCTACGTGTGGGTGGACGATTTCTTGCCTTTTATCCTATTAGGTTCGATCTTTCGGAGTCGTCTTCGTCGTGAGCAACTCTTTTTGTTAGTGGTGTGGACAACTTGAAGGTGGAGTTAGAACTTCTTGTTAGTGGTGTCAAGAATTTCGAGGTGGAGCAATAGTCCCTTGTTAGTGGTGTCGAGAAGTTCATCACGGAGCCGGAAGACTCGGTAGTTACCCCTCTCTTCTTGTGGTCTCGGTGTGGATCGCGGGACGCGATCCCTTGTTAGTGGTGTCGATTGTAACGCCCCGAAGATTTCTCCAATTAAATTGTTTGTTTTATTTTTTTGCATAATCATGTCATTGCATTTGTCATCTCATCAATTTAAATTGTTGCATTTAAATTCAAACTCGATTAAATTTATTTCCCACAATTAAATTCAAATGTATTTATAATTAGTTAGAAATGTGATATTTCAAATCTTTTGCAAATGTTAAAAACTAGTTTATTAAATTGCCTATTTGAAACTAAAACTATTTTGTAAAGTCTCCTAATTCAAATTGTTTTTCTATTTTATTTTAAAAATATATAACATAAAAGAATAGAAGGAGAGAAATAAAAAAAACCTGCTGGCCCAAAGCCCACCTAAGCCAAACCCTAGGGTTTCCCACTAGAAAACTTTTTCCTACCCCGTGCTACTTTGCAGCCACCCTACTCCTTTTTCCCGTTTTTGCAAAAGAGTCCTCCCACCCCTTCTTTTTTCCTTTTTTTCCCCTTCCTTTTCTTTTCTTTTCTTCCTTTACTTTTCTTCCTTTCTTCTCTCCTCCCGCACCAGCCCGTGTGCCCCGACCCTGCACGCGCCTCCACCCCGCGTGCTGCCGCCGCGCCGCCTCCCCGACCCCGCCGCGCCCCGCGCGCCCTATGCGCCGCGCCGTCGCCCCGCCCCTGCTCGCGCCGCCGGTCGGCGCTCGCCGCCCCGCGCCCCTCATCCCCCGACGCCTCCGGCTGCCGCGTGCGGCTCCGCCTCCGCTCCGCGCCGCCGCCTCCCGCACGCACGCGCCGCCGCCGCCTCCCCGCCTCGGTCGCCGCCGCGCCCCCTGCCATCCCCATCGTCCCCGCTGCCTCCACTTCCCGGCTGCGTGCACGCCGTCGCCGCCGTCCCACTCCGCGCCGTCCTAGCCCGGTTGCTCCGTCCCGGTGATCTCCCCGCGTCCGCCGCCCGCAAGGTGTTCGGTGAAATGCCCGCAAGACCCCGGCGTCACTTTTTGTTGTCCGAGTTGTCCACCCTTCGTGGTGTTGCTACGTGCGTGTGCCTCTTCCGGTGCCGCGTTGCCGTGACCGCTCGTGTCCATGTCGCGGTGCACGCCCGTGAGCGTTTCTTTCCGGTGTCCGTTTGTCGTGCTCCTACGTGCCCGTGACCGTCAACGATGATGACCGAGTACGACTACTTCGACCACTTCCACGACACCGACAAACGACGATGCCCCGGTTCCATGACGGCTACTTCCACGACGACAAGTACTTCCTAGACAGACCGAAGACGTCGGTTTCGAACCCTAGTTCACCCGATCCGACGTTCGAACCCAAACCCTAACCCTATACCTATTTTATTAACTGTCATCTATCTTGTGCATATCAAATCATACTTACATGTGTTGCATCTCTTGGGTTTGGTGGTGTAGCAGGTCACCGAAATAATAATTATGGAATGTGTGGGAAATTATTTACTATGGATGCCCTATTCCATTTTATTTGACTAGATCATGTTTTCCATGTCTTGCCATGTTAATGAACATTTAATTTCTTAGGTAGATAAATAACTTGAACATTAATATTAATTTTCAAAATCCCGGTTCCGTTTAATTTGGATTAAGTGCATCTCATATTGCATCTTGCCATGTCACGCATCATTCTCGTATGATCATGCAGGATCTTTCGCTGTAGTTGTAAAATGCATCTTTTTTGCTTCCAGTGTTTATTGCTTCTTCACGGATAAGACGTTGAGATGTGTGAGCAACGACAAGATCTGCTGCCATGCGGGATTTCAGGCAAGCAAAATTTGCTTGTTTACCTATACATTGTCTTTCATTCCTGTCGTTGATCTCTGCTATCCTAGTATTCGATTCTTAAATTGCGATCCCATCACATGTTTATCATGTAGCCTATACAGGTTTATCCCCATAACCCATAACCCCTTTCATGTTTATCTGTTGGCCTTTGCGAGTCGTAGTGCATGCTTAGATTTGGTTGTGCGAGTCATGCATATGTTCTTTTATCTCATATGCTTAGTATGATAGATTGTCCTACTTTAATAAACTGATCTCTTATGTTGGGGTATTATAATTAAAAGATAAGGCACCAGCGGAAGGCCTTACGAGGTGCTTTGTTCTGCTAAGTGTCGACCTAGGAACTGAGATTTTTGTCCTCGGATCCAATCTTGAGCGCACTAACCACTTGTGGGAGGCCCTATGGAGCCCCCCTCAACTTTGAACGGATCTTCAGCTTGTGCGTGTGCAGCAAGTAGTTCGGGTTTTCCATTTTCTCATATGCATGTGCATGATGATGATGATGATTGATGAGAGGTTACATGATACAAGGGGTCATATAGGGGTGGTGCGCGCAAAGTGGACAGTTCCTACTGTGTTTTGAGCCGCATGGCGCGTGGACACAAACTAATGAGTCCGCAGTTAAGATTCGGCCGGACTCTTGACGCGGGTAACAACTCATATGGGTGGCACTTGGACTTTATGTAGTGAAGGAATGAGTCGTGTTGAGAGGCCCTGATGTTTGATTGGGTTGATCATGCGAGTATGGGTACAGTAGTGCACCCCTGCAGGGTATAATCTTATCGATGAGCCGTGTCCACGGTTATGGACGACTTGGTGATGATGCTGGCTAACAAGATCTAGACAACTTACACCTAATCATAATTAATTAATTTGACTAGTAATATAGAATTACTTTCACAATAAATAGTAACTAAAATTGTTCAACGTGTGAGTTTTCCGAATTGCTTCCTCATACTTGGTTGAGGGGGTTAATCTGAAAATGGGTTACGATTGGTGTTAATTGTAAATGTTTATCTTATGCGCTCTCTTACCCCTCTCTAATTAGACGGAAGTTGTAGCGTGTCTCTTTAGGTTGCTAGTGCTGCTGCCGCATAAGTCCACCTACCCCATATTTTGGGAGATGGTGTAGAAAGTAGGCAAGTCGTTTTTGCTTGTCAGGGAGTGCCCTGACCCTCTTTTGGATTGTGCTTTATGTGCAGTTAACAGGTTTGAAGTCTGACGACGTTAGCTTGGCAATCCCTCCGGCTTGACTGGGCAGGGATATGGCGCCATCGCTTATCTTCAGGACTCTTAATCCAATTTGCATCTTATCTGTAGTCGGATACTATTTTGCTTCCGCTGTCATTTGTATCTTTGCACTGTATTATTTGTATCTTGACTAGTTCGAGTCGTTGTTGTATTTATCTTTTATTGTATTTGTGGATGTATCGGAACTGTTATAATGTTATCCCAATTCCACCCACATAATGCACATGTTTTGGCGTGCACATTATGTCTGGTGGGCGACCTAAAATAGTTATTATGTGGATTTCAGCGGGATCGCTTAAATCTACATAGTACCGATTTTAGGGCGTCACAATTACGTCGTCGAGCCTCTCTGCCCATACCCCGTTGGCGCCGATGGGCACTATGGACTAATCCTGACCTAACGACCTAAGCGAATGCAAATCAGATGGAAAGTTTGAAACAACGCTAGCCCCTACGCCGGCAAATCAGATGGAAAGTTGGACACTATGTATAAATGGCAACCTAACGATCACGGAGAACGACGAGATACAGAAACATCAAATCCAGAAGGGAAATAGGCTCACCACGCCGTCGAATGCGACGAAGAGCATCTCCACCGGCGGGGAACCGCCGGAATGCGGTCAGCATGACCGGAAATGGCGGGTCGCCCCTCGAGTCGCCGGAGCAGAGAGAGAGGAGCAAATATGGGGGAGAGTTTGGGCAGGATTTCCTTAGACACGATTTCCAGTCTGGCCGACAGGTGGATCCCACAATAACCTTATCGAAATTGTACAAGGGCGATGTGCGGCTAGAGCGTTCGAGCGAGAGACGTGCCCCTAGCGTCGTGTACAAATGGGACCAGCCGTGAGTTGGAGATCGCTAGCGCGCACGAATCGCAGCACGCCGTCGCACAGAAGAGACGCGCGTGCGGCGCCTTTCCTTAGCTTTTCCCCTTTTATTCCTCTTGTATATCACGGTACAAGCTATGGCTTTCCTAACCTCAAATCTACCTTAATTTTAATTAGGCAAGATTATTTCCAACAATCTCTTGACTTATCACTCCTCCTCGTGCTCAACTCTGGTCTTTACTTACTTCGATGCAGCTTCACAACTCGACGACTCAACTAAAAGTGTCCTCCAGATTACTAGCCCACGCTGTCACATTTTAGCGTGCCACATGCAGACTAAACACATAGCCTCATGCAGGAACACATCTTAACCAGTTCACATCCATCTTCACTAACACATCTTAACCGGTTCACATCCATCTTTACGTTGGTGTTCGTCTTCTCGTTGAGACACCGAGATAGCCACCCGCCATTTTGTCTCCGTGCACTTCTTCGCTCCTTGGAGATACACCTTCATTGGAGTCCATCGACCGTGACATCTCACGTCTTCGCTCCTTGGAGATATACCACACTGGAGTGCCTCGACCATGACACGGTTCAGCTGCAACAAACATCCGGCAGACAAACACTTGAACACAATTTCACACCTTATCCTTGTTGTCGGCATCTTACCAAACAACACTCCCTCGAATCACGATCTTGGACGAGATTTTCTGCCACCACGCCTCGGCACCACCGCTCTCACCAATGATCATCGGCCTCTACCACCTTGTTGACATCATCTTCCCGCTGTCACCTCCACGACGCTTCGCCAAACGACGATGGCCCGCCCCGAGGCGCTATTACGGGCCGCCTCCCCGGGGCAAGCGTGGCTTCAAATGTTTGACCTCGCTCTGATACCAATTGTTGGATTTCACCCACAGATCGATCACATCACAATATCACGAACGCACGTGAACAAAGATTATCGCCAAAGGTGATGTGAAAATTGGGTAAGCCTACACGGATATGTTCTTTGGTGATGCTATAGACAAGCTTCTCTTGACTGTTATAGCTGCTGACAAGCTCTAATGCACTTCTTGGCAGGTGTTGTTGTATCACTGTGCCTGTCAGATTTAGAAAATACTACCATTGATGACTTCATTGATAGTTAGCAGGCTACAGTCCTGAGTCGTTGTGGCATAAAATATGTTTGTTAATTGGCTCAGTGGAACTGACACTAAGACGAAAGGCCGACCTATCAGCTTTATTTTTGTCAATTTTGAGCTGTAGGAATGATATTGTTTTTAATAAAACACACATTGTCCATTATCTTAAGGTTATCAACAAAGCAAGGGATACACACATGGTCCTTACTCCAAATTTGCATCAGCGGGCGGTTAAGGATACCGGGTGTACCCGCATGCTGACGGTCATGCATTCTACTTGTGTCCAAGAGGATGGTTATAAAACTGGATGCATAGATTTATCTTCATTTGGGTTGATCTTTGTCTCTACTTTGAGTGATCCATGCGTTATAAAAAGATAAACGGATACTTCTTTTGAGTGATCCATGAATTAAAAATGAATGGATACTTCTGAAACTTTTTAAAAATTAATATATATAAGGATGTGTTAACATTTTGATGTATGTCTCCCCATTTACAAAAACGAAGGTTTTAGCTTGCTGGACATGAAGTTGACTTAATCAGCGTAGGGCAGTGATCCAATCAGGTCAAGAAGTTGTTAGGATCACCATCCATCTCATATGGTATAGCACTGCTAATTACTTCTTGTTATTCTGGTCTAGCCTTCCGAAATGCGCAGGGCATGGAGCTCCACGCCTATATTATATATTAAGGGAGCACATTTTGGAGCCCTCCCAGCGATCCTGTTACTGTTCCTATGAACAGTAATCAACAGCACCTCCCTCCGTTTGGTTCCTTCGTCCTCTGTCCTGCACGTTCCCGTCCATGTACACGTGCCTTCGTTGCGCGCTGCTTGTCGCTTTGCTCTTTCATCTTCTCGGGCCCTCCTCCCGTCTATCCATATGATGCCTGACGGCTGGCCTTTTTGCGCCGATAGCTCCGCCGCACCGCCATGCCTCGCCGCCCTAGCCGCCCCCCGTCGATCCTTCCGACTTCACGCCTCGCCTCCTCCTCGGCAGGTCCGACACCGACCTTCTCGGGCCCGTCTCCGCTGTCGTCCTGCTGCGCCCACCTCGCCCACGGACCCTCGAGGCGCAACGAGGCGCCGATGCAAGACTGCTTCGCTAGCGTCGGCAAGGGCAACAACGGCTCCGGCCGCCGCGGCGGCAACGGCGGCAACGGGAGCCAGAGCGCCGGCATGGACGAGCACTCCCAGAGCTCAAGATCAAGCGCCTCAAGGACGCCTGCCTCCACCGCGTCTGCAATCTTGGGGCATCGGTTATCGAGGTACCTGTTTCTTGCTCTGTTCTAATTTCTGGACCTCTACCTGTATGCTTCTTGGAGACGAGGTTGCTGAAACCGTTGCTTTTTGGTGAATTGTAGCCTTCCAGGATGATGTACGGATCTGCCAACGGCGGGAATGCGCAGGGCATAGAGCTCCACGCCGATATGCAGAAGCTTTCACTGGACGGGAAGAAGGACGCTGCCAAGAACATAAAGCTTTTATCAGCCAACGCCTCCCCTCTTTTGCTTTTCTTTTAGCAAATCCCCTCTGTTGTACTACTAGCTGTGTGTGTAGTTCTTGGAGGAGAGATTGCTGAAACCGTTGCTTTTGGTAATTGTAGCCCTCCGGGATGGCGTACGGGGCTGCCAACGCCAGCAATTCGTGAACTATGGAGCCTCACGTCGACAGGTTGATAACGCCACCAGGAGGCCATGGATCCCAACTTCTTCTACCAGCCCAATGGGTACCCCTCACCAGCCTATTACTACCCTAGCGGTACGGAAGTCCTGGCTATTTTCGGATGATGGCTAGGTTCATTAATTGTGAATCGGGCGCCTTCGCCTCCCTCATCGCCGCCAAGTCCATTCCCAAGCCGCTCCACTGCATCGCCGTATGTGATGTGTTATTGCTTATATTTCATGTGAACATATCAGCAATGATTTTGATTTCTCTTGCTTAGTAAAGTTGTTGGCCTAATATATGTGCTCTTTTGGTCACCAGGTTATCATGTCATTGAAACATGAATCGTGAAAAAGTTCTACAATTGTTAGTGCCTCTGATATATTTCATATTGCTTAGATTATGTTTTTTGCACAAATATTTCATGTATTTCGTGGTTGTTAATTTTGATTGTGTATAAGGGTTGCTGCTTATTGATATTCGTTCATCCAGGCTATGAAATTCATGTTTATAAGTTGTGATTGCCCTTCATCGATTACACGCTTTCCATTTTCTCCAAAGTTCCTCTTCTTTGTGAATCATTATTAAAATTTAGCTATGAATCATGCTAATTTAGTTCTGTATTAATTTTGTATGGTCAATTCAGTGGCTTGCTGGATTTGTACATTAGCCGCAACTGCCAATCCGCAGTTGGTGTTTTTGGGTCTACTAAAAAGAGTCGATTGTAATCCAAAAGAATGTTTGCTCATGTGTTATGGTTAGCTGTTTTTGTTTCTCTCTTATTTATTTGAGTGCAAGTATCACTTTTACAGCCTATCACTTGGCCATGATGCCAAGCTGTAGTTAATTATTTCGTTGGTTGCTAGGACTTTTTTTGTTTGTTAGTAGGGTTTTTGCGCCATGTTCTGATCTTCCGCTTAAAGAAATTTCCATTTTCAGACAGCAAACATGACTTCGAAAAGAAGAATCACGTTTTACTTCTGTGATGGTGCCATTTTAGTTCTGTATTATTTTAAAACTAGCACATAAGGTCTTAGAGTTAGCATGGAGTAGATAATAATCATGCCTTCATAAATACTTCGGCAAGGCTGGTGGTCAGCTCCTATTTGTTGCATGTTAAGTATGTGAAGCATCTCCATGTACTGCTTATGAGCATCTAACTACCTCTTTTGGCTTGAAGTGTTCTTTCTTTAACGAGACTGTACGATTTAGTTTGTCATTTGACATGCAAACATGGGTGCTAGATCACGTGCAGTTCGCACATTTCTTACTTATGCCGCATTCTTTTGTGGAAATAACTAAATCTTTTTTACCCCTTTTTCTGGTTAGAACATTCAGACGTCAGGGTTAGTTTTAATATGGTAATTCATGAGTTACCGGTAAGTCTTTTGATTCTCTATGATGATTAATAATAGTACAGTTGCAGAGTTTTCCTCATGACTCATCTATTGTTGCTTCATCTGTGTTGCTGATTTATTTTACTTCATTGCTCTACTGAGAGCCATCAGAATGTATGCCCTAATATGTGCAACTGAACAATTTAGTGTTTGGTTCAATAGCGATATGTCCCTCTCCACACCCTTTTTCATGTTGTTTTTGCATTCCGGTTTGCAGACATCACTGGTGTTACCGTAAGGTGTATCCCAGGATACCGGTAAGTCTATTGATTCTCTATGATGATTAATAATAGTACAGTTGCAAAGTTTTCCTCATGACTCTACCATTGTTGCTTCATCTGTGTTGCTGATTTTTTTTTACTTCATTGCTCTTCTGAGAGCCATCAGAATGTATGCCCTAATATGTGCAATTGAACAATTTAGTGTTTGGTTCAATAGCGATATGTCCCTCTCCACACTCTTTTTCACGTTGTTTCTGCATTCCGGTTTGCACACGACACTGCTGTTACCGTAAGGTGTATCCCAGGCATGCCTTTCCATTTGGCTGCTTTATGCAAAACTATAAAGCCTTTCTTTTGAAAAGGTCAACAAATGAAACAAGTAAAATACTAAAATGCTTTGCTGACTCTATTCTCGATTAAAATGTGGAAGATCAACTTGTGCAAGATAGTATATGAGCCAAAACCAGTCCATTGGTCAATATTTGGGTTTGCGCTTTGTCATATAGTGAAAGAAAATACTACTTTGTGCCAACCAGGTTAGAATGTCAGGTACATCCTGAAAGTCAAGGATGCATCAGGTTGTTCTCTCCGACACACACCGAAGCCAAATAAACACACCCACTTAATATATTTGGTCAATAAGAATTAAACACTCACAAACTGTCTCAGTAATAGTTTTTTGTAACTTCTATTTTAGACGTGTTGTGATGACCCTTTAAAAGTTTTACCAACCACACAATCCCTATATATGAGAGAAAAAGTTCCATTTAGATTGTTTGTCATTTGAAAGACAATTTAGTGTGTGTAATAGTCAGCTAGGTGATATGCCAGCCGTAGTGACCTCCCTTAGAAGAGACAAAGAGAGGGGATACAAAACACTTACTCCCTTTGTTCTGAAAAGGATGACTTGCATTTGTCAAAAAGTAGATGTATCGAAACATGTGTAGGCTATTGGAAGGGAAACGAGTGAAACAGGAGACATAAAAGGAAAATATAACATTTTTCTTATTACTGAGATATAGTACCACTCTGATAAACTTGACTTATAATGATATTCAAACCTGTCCTAGAGTTGACAGTAGCGTTTAAACTATCAATCAGATCATATTATTTGTATTGTTCACATGGTTATATGAGAATGGTGTTGCAGGCCGTGTCAGCTGATTATGGTATCATTATCGGTCGTGTTTTTCTAATAGCTGTACTGTTCACGTACATATGTTAGGTCTTATTTCCTGAAAATCTAAATTCTCATTGTAGATTTGTTGTTTATGTACAGGCCAATCATTAGCTACTGAAGGAGATGTCC
The DNA here is from genome assembly GCA_026929855.1 of Poa annua. Taxonomy (NCBI): domain Eukaryota; kingdom Viridiplantae; phylum Streptophyta; class Magnoliopsida; order Poales; family Poaceae; genus Poa; species Poa annua. Next base: position 15,387,227 of record CM049432.1, on the reverse strand, counting down.
TTCTCGAACTAAGGAGTTTTATATCAAAGCACTATTTTAAATTCTGCTGATTAAAGAAGACATGCTGTTGATTAATTTAATTTTTACCCTCAAGGCTTCAATCTCTTCAGATCTCCATCAGTGGTCAAAATATTTCCCCTTTCTTGTGTCAGAAGGAAGTTACACAAAGATCCCCACCTATTTTTTCCGTATGATTCATTTCTTAAATTAGCATACCCGTAATTCACAAGGAGCATTATATTAATATTCCCGTGTATTTTTCTCCATGAAACAACTATGCTACAGTGGTGACTTGATGCATAAATGCTGAGCAGTATTGTTGACGATGCAATCTGTATGTTATACATACGTTGCTGGTTATTATGTTCTAGCTGCGACTAATCGAACTGACAATGATTAATTATGTTCCGTATGTGCTAGCGTGCAATCAGTTTCTTTCTGTTTCATTTTAAAAAGAATAAAAGAATTAGTATATGAACATCCTGACTGTTGTGTAGACATACATGTGATGTATCTGGCTTTCATCTTTCGTCTTTTAATTTATTATGTGCATATGTTTGGAGTATATGAACATTCTGACTGTTGTGTACATATACATATGATGTATCTGGTTTTCATCTTTCGTCTTTTAATTTATTATGTGCATATGTTTGGCCGTTGATTCTTCCTAATTGAAATACATCAATTGCCTGTTGATTCTTCCTAATTGAGATTCCTAATTGAGATGTATCCTTTATGTTTATTTTTAAATTTCGTGCTACACTATTATCCTTATTTTTACCCGTGTATATATACATTTGTACCATCTTTCGTTCACCTTCTTTATTAAGTTGAATTTGTGCATGTATTGAGTGTTCATTCTTCCTGTAATGAGATGTACGTTTGTCCAACTTAATAGATGATATGCCACTTATCATAGTTGGGGTGACGCTACTGATTACCTTTTCGATGACTCTTTTATTGTGCAGATATATATGCAATTAAATGGTAAAAATAAAAGTTACCCCACATACTGTCAGTGTCGCGTAACAATTTTTCTTGAGAATCAAATAAGGCTATCAACATATGACCAAGATCACGATCACAAAGGTTATTTCTCTATATGTGTTTTCATTCTTTATCACCAAGGGTGCGGCGTGCCGCCGCACCAAATTCAACTAGTATTCAGAATATGGCTGAACCATCTTTCTCGTCTTCTTCCCCACAAACATCTGGTTTTCCCTTTCTATTTAGATGGAACACCCCCATTTTATTAACCTGACCCAGCAGATTCGCTGGTCATAATCTCAGTAAAAGAAAGACTCTATCAGCATGTCATCCAGCCATAGCGTGCACGGCTTTGTTGCAAAAAGCCCTGATATCTCGGTAGATGACACCATCAGGGGCCATCAAACTCAGAGGTTTGGAGCGCTTTGTTCAGGTAACTGAATCAGCTTCAATCGTTATCTGTGACATATCCCAACTTGCAGCTGCCCGAACGAGTAAATTACAAAAGTCTACTACATTTGGGGCTGGAGTTAGAGGAACGGCGACGACGGGCCGGAGTAGTGGAGGCGACAATGGTTGTGGCGTGCAAGGATAAGAGGGGGGAAATTCCATGGAAGAGAAGGACTATGAAGGAGGACGTGGGGGTGGGACCACCTCCCAGATGTCTCATTTTCTTCCGCATCGGCCGGACACATGTCGCCAGCAGAAGGCGGGGGACGCGACTCGCACGATCCCTCGGCTGATACAATGCATTTCCCTTACGGATGTTAACAAACATATAGGACACCATGAATTGATACAAGTACTCCCTCCTGCCTAAAATATGTTGCATATAATGTTACAACTTTGACTAGGTACATAGAAAAAATTAGACACATAGAATATCACATATATAAAAATATTTTATGATGGTTCTAATAATATTAAATTGGTAATGTATATGCTAAGCTTTTTTCATCAATATAATTAGTAGAACTTTGGAAAGTTTGACTTTAACCACAAATTATACACAACAAATTTTGGGCAGGAGAGTATATCGAAACATCTATCATGCATTAATAAGCGACACTAGGAGACTAGCATTGAAATTTCAACAAATCTTAAGTGCACTAAGTCTTAGCAGTTCCAATAAAAAAATTACACAACAAGCTTCAAAAGAAACACTGACCTAAATATTACAAATTCGGTGTGATCCATACCTCCGAAGGCATAATCATGCTCAATCCCCACCTTGTAGGCGTCCCCTTGACAGGAAAAGCATGATTAAAAACTCTGCTTACCATGTCATAGGACCTTACACCTCCCCAGCCACGACATTGGCCAGTTAATTCAATTTTTTGTGTCATCCAAGGAGCAGAGAAATAGATACATTGAGATCTTAAACCGGGAAAGTTATTTGTGGGCAAACATGTTGAGTGATTGAGTCCAATGAATATTGCATGCTCAATCAAGTCGTGCGGCGATACCTTCTTGCATCCTTCGGGATGAGTTATGTCAATGTAAAATCTAACATTTTCCACGTGCTTTGCGCAAATTGCCCGGACTTGCTATTCGATGAATTTTTGGTATCAAAATTCATGACATATGAATTAATTAGCACAACCTTTGTCTATAACAAATGGGACCCACGAGATACAAAATATTTCTCAAAGAATATATATTCGATACTGAATTCATTTTGTGGAGTGCATTATTCACAATGCAATGGTGCAAACGGATTAATATTTTGACTTACCGTTTAATAGATATGATCTTTGAAAGTTTTAAAGTTATACGTACAAGCTAGCACTATATTGATCGATCGAAGCAGTCTATGCACGTATCGCCTGACATGGTATTTTGTTTGGATACGTGCGGCCGGTTTTAGACGGATGATGTCATGGCTTAGGTCATGTACGCCAGTTAAGATAGATACAATTTGTTGAAACTATCTGATTGATCGTTGACGCGTTTTGAACCGCCTATGATAGCCATATCCTGCCTATAAATACTCAAGCAGCGATCGATCGTCAGGAGGGGAAAAAATACCTAGCCACAGAGAACTCACGTACGCGCACGGAGGAAGCGAGACTTCATCACCGCGTTGCTCCGTGGTGTGCACATCCAAATCATCCCACCACAAACGCATCTTGTCAGAGTACACTCGCCGGAGTCGTCGCGCCGGAGGCCACGCCTCGTCGTCATGTCGGCTCTGTTCGTCCATGGTAAGATGTGTTAAGGTCGGATCTATCATTTATCATTGATTATTATGGGATGGAGAAAGGACAATCTCAACGTGGCTGTTCCGTGAATATTTACCATCATGATCCGATCATTTTTCATATCGGCATGTATCGGTCTCTACCGTCGTGGCCCGACCGCTTGATCAACGTCAGTCATGTTCTAGACTCTATAAGTGTGGTGCCGACTGCCTCTTCAAAGTCGCTCATGCTGAAATCTATAACCATGGTGCCGACTATCTCATCAAAGTCGCTCATGCGGAAATCTACGACCACCGTGTTGGCTGTTTCATCAAGGTCACACATGCGTCAGGCAAAACATAACCATGGCAACGACTGTCTCATTAACGTCGTCCATGCGAAGCACGTGATTTATAATCACAAGAGTATACCGTCCGATTGTTGTATCTACTTCGTTGGTATATGTACTAGTTCCTTATGAAGATACGACATGCTCCATCAATTGTGTATCTCAAAATCCATGGCCTAATCTCGAGGAGACATGGTCAAAGTCATCGTTTTCATCTTACGTCTACTGCCGACGAGGCTAGACAAAATCATCGTCTTGTGATGGCGAGACTCGATTACTATGCAATCAACACGTCTTAATTTTGATGAGATGGACACACCGTTGCTGGGCACCGACGAGGCAAAAGCAACACATACACTGTCCAATTTGATGAATTCGGGATATATGGCTGGGCACCGACAAGGCAATATTTACCCTCTTCATCCATTCAATCTCACTCTTTATTACGCACGTCGAGATCATCTCGTGATCGTGTTTCGGCAAACAAACTCACCCTTTCTCATGTTCATCTACGACGACGACTACGGGTGTGTTTATTTGGGCTTTTGGAGGCTTTACACAAAAAAAAGCACCTCCGACGAAACAAACGCGTGAGCTGCGTGTTAGGCTTCGACAAAAGCATCCGGAATTCCTTCACAGTGAAAAAAGCACCTTCCGAGGGTGCTTCCCGAGCTTCCCATCAAATAGCCGAATCGGTACGACGTTTATTACCAAAGAATTGCCACCGAGCATACGACTCCCTGGAAAGTCTACATAAGAAAAGAAAAAAACAGAACTGCCGTGGCCCAGCCCTATCGATCGTGTAGAATAGGAACAGTCCATCGTCCCCGACCTGTATCATCGGCACTCCACATCGATCGAGAAGCGCCACCACGGGTCGGTAGGGTTCTGCCCAGCGCCGCCGACGGCCGTCCCCAACCTGCAGAGGCTGTCCCCGATCGCCGCCGCCATCCCCGCCGTCCTCCCACGTTCTTGGCCTCGTGCTTCCGCAGTCGCCGTCCTTCTCCGACCTGCCATCTGCCACCGGCCGAGCTCCTCTCCCGCTCTGACCTCACAGTCCTCCCCATCCGCGACGGCCTGAGATCCTCTCCTGCCGTTGACTTCGCCGTACTCTGTTTTTAAGGTGAGCCACCCGACGGCATATTTTTTGCTTGATGCTTGTTGTGTTGCTTCCTGCTGGGGAATTGCAATGTTAGCTACTGATATTATTGTAGAAACATTTGCTAGATGAAATTGTTATACGCTTCTGTAATTGTTAGCTAAGAATATAAATAAATTCCATATAGTATGTGTGATTACCGAGGCCAGTCGGCCCGTCGGCTACTGATATTATTGTGTAGTCTTTTTTTATTTACTTTGTTATTAATCAGCAATGGAGAAGGCTGTTTGGGATGCATACAACACTCGAATTTACTGTGACCTCTGCATGGATGAGGTCAATGCAAACAACAGAGATGGGGGTTGTTTGAGCAAAAAGGGGTATCAGAACCTTGGTGATAAATTTGCCGAGAAAACATCAAAAAGGCTAACAAAGAAGCAATTTAAAAACAAATGGGATGCTTTGAAAAAGGATTATACCGGTTGGATGGAGTTGCAAAATGCAACCGGGCTAGGATGGGATCCGGAAACAAAAACTATGGATGTTGATGATGATTGGTGGAAGACTCATCTAGCTGTAAGTTATATTTTTATGCCTTTTTTCATTTTTGTCTATTGTGTTCATAATAGTTGATCTAATTTCTCTATTGTGTCTCTATTGCAGTACCGCCCAGATCATGCAAAGTTTAGAAACGAACCGCCGGCCAACTTGACACAACTAGATGTCATGTTCAGGAAGGCTCATGTCACCGGAGAATCATCGTCCATTCCGGGAGAAGAAAGAGGAGATGACAACGAAGGTGCAATATTGTTGGATGACGAAGGTGATGGCACAAAGAAAACATCATTGGGGAAGCGCAACGTGGTTGGTGGACTGAAGGAAAAAGAGAGTCCCTTTTTCAAAGTTTACAGCAATGCAATGAACTCTCTAGTCTCAAGGGTCGCAGAAGTTGGAGGTTCAAGTGACAAGGATGACCCTGTCCCAAATATGAAGGGATTTTTAGCGATATTCACAGCATGCAAGCTTGCCGTGAAAAGGGAGCATAGAGAGTTGTTCGCTGCCTTGGAAACATCTGAAGGGAGGCTTCACTATCTCCAGATGATGCATGATGAGATGAGCAAGTACATATGTGTCACAACATATATACTATTTATTTGGCACTCCATGTAGACTTTTTGTGATCAGTTTACAACCTGTGAACCATTATGTGTTTTATTTCTGATGATTTGCTACATTGGGGAATTAGTACGTGTGAATTTTTGGATCGTCTTGTATGCCATGTTCAAGTTATTGACATGTTCTTATGTCAAATTTGTAGGATGGATGGTGGTGGTGACAATGGAAGTGATGAAAAAAGGATTCGACACCTTCTTGGTGTTGCGCATGACATGGCTGTGTTGGGCTACATTGGTAATCTTTATCATGAGAAGTATTTGAATAAGGCACCTAGGAGGATTCCACAACAAACAGGACTAGAATGGGTGAATGAACAACTAGTTGATAGAAAAGATGCTACAAAATATTTAGAATGTACCCGGATGTGTTTGAAAGGTTGCACAACGTTCTAGTTGCTAGCTATGGGTTAGAATCAACTAGAGACATGGGTTCGGTTGAATGCCTAGCTATGTTTCTATGGATGGTTGGAGGACCACAATCATTTAGACAAGCAGAGAACAAATTTAGTCGGTCTCTTGAAACAATTCATAGAAAGTTTCAGATGGTGTTGAACAGTTTGTATAGATTGGGTAGAGACAACATAAAACCTGTGGATCGAAACTTCAAGGATGTGCACCCAAGACTTCAAGATGCATGCTTTTGGCCTCATTTCAAAGGTGCCATTGGCGCCATAGATGGCTCACACATTCCCGTTGAAGTTCCTGAAGAAGAAAGGGTTAACCATACTGGAAGACATGGTTACACATCACAGAATCTGCTAGCGATATGTGATTTTGATCTTAGATTCACATTTGTTGTTGCTGGATGGCCTGGTTCGGCACATGATAACCGCATTCTCCTACGCAGCATTGAGAAGTATCCACTTCAGTTCCCAACCCCCCTGATGTTAATATTTATTTGCATTGTTCACATGTGTAACATATGCATCATTATTGTTTTTATTATTAATATTTTTTCTCACGTGCGCAGGTACATACTATCTTGTTGATTCCGGTTATCCAAATAGAAAGGGGTTTCTAGCTCCTTATAAAAACAACACGTACCATTTACCGGATTTCCGTCGAGAAGGTGTACCAACAAAGAAGGAAGAAATCTTCAACCATGCACACTCATCACTTCGGAATTGCATCGAGCGTATTTTTGGAGTCTTGAAAAATAAGTGGCGCATTCTGAAGGGCATCCCTTCTTATGGATTGGTGGTACAAAAGAAAATTATCCTTGCTTGCATTGCGCTTATAATTTCATCAGAGACTCCAACCTACGTGATAAGCAATTTGACATATGTGATTTAGATGAGAATTACATTCCTATGGTCCAAAGGCAAGCAATTACCTTGCCCGGTGACGTTCTTCTAGGGGCACTACACACGAGAAGCATGAACACAACACGGGACGACATTGCTGACGCGTTATTCAACGCAAGACAACGTTAGGACTATATGAGTTGCTAGTGAAAATGTATTTTCAGACTATTTATTTTTTCTCGATTGATGTGACAAAATTATATTTTGGATTTATATATATACATATGATGGATATATACTTTATTACTGGTAAATCGGTTACACTATCCGTTTTCAGAACTCTAAGGGTGTTCCAGAGAATTCCACAAATTACAGCCAGACAGCCAGCTAGTTGCCAGACACTAACACTCAGAACAGTAGCTTTTCCTGCACAGCAGCTTTCCACAGACAGCACCACAGCCAGCCGCAGCCAGCCACAGACAGCCCAAACAAACACACCCTATGACGCAGCTTAATCGGAGGTCTTCTGTAGGCTTGATCTACAGATGTAATTAACCGGTGGCTTTGCAAAAGCGCCGGGAATCAGCGGACTACAAGCAATCTCTTCAGTCAGATCCTTCGTAGTGGTAGAAGGTAAAATCGGCAAACTCCTATGGGAGCATGTACATGTACTTTGTATTCAATACAATGATCAATAAAGATACAGAGTTCCCATGTATACTGTGTGTTTGCCATTCTCTTTTTGTTTTGTTTTTTTATCAAACAAAAATGGCACGCCCGGTGGGACCTGATTCTCCTCCCATTTTTGCTGCGCTCCGATCGTCGTCAAGATTTCTAGAGATGAACTGAAACTGTTTTCTTGTTCACGAGTATGAAGTGATGGATCTGCTACAAATGTTTCTTTTCATGGTCCACACATAAAGTCTTTTGTCCATGTGCTTGCTGAAACAAATGCAAGTTTGAGACACATCTTTCATCTTTCTTTGCTGATTCCACATGATCGGCAAAAGTTTTCTCGTTCAAAGGAAATTCTCCTTGGTCTAGTTTCTAAAATTCTTTGTGTTCCGGTTCACAAGTTCCAAGTTAAGGTTGTACTGCAAGTCTTTCTTTGAAAGGAAAAAAAATGGTCTATGTTTCACGTATCATCCTTGATCCTTGTGTCAATGTGCTTGCTGAAACAGATGCATGCATGGATCATCTCCGACTGGGTCGATTATCATCCAAAAGACTTCCCATTGAAAGAAGTTCTTCACACGTTAATCTGCCAGATTCTTTACTCGCCTCAAGTATTGCGCCTGTATCCAACAACATCATGAGTAGTAGTACTCCTTAAGCGTTTTCTTGGGCTCAGAAAATAAATTTCATCAAGGTTCTTTTATTCGTGTGGTTCACGTGCAGTTTGTATGATCTCCTGCTTAGTGAATCATCGGTATGAATCAAAGTTATTAAAGAAAATGCTTGTCGTTGACACACACGAAACAAAAAGAAAAGAAAAAAGTCTGAAGTGTGTATGAGAAAAGATTAGTGTTGTGTACTTGGGATATGTTTAGCCTATATTCACGTCTCTCATACCATATGGTAATATACTGACACGAAGGATTCCCTTTTGTAGGTGATTCCTTTCCGATGATCACCGTTGAGCAAGCAATGAGGCATACCATCTGCGACTCTATTTCAGTTTGGAAGCTTACCGCCTGTGGCTATCTTCGAGCATGGGGGTAAGACTTACTACCACCAAACGCAAGATTCAAAGACCATTTGTGCTGCTGAAACAAAGAAGGCCATAAAACGTGATGCTGCCAAGGATAGGGAGGACCGTAAGGCCTTAATCATGAACGCTCGCAATTTGCTGAAAAGCACGGCGAATGCTACGCCGAGTTTGCCTTCTTTAACCACTGAGAACAACAAAGCTAAGCTTCTGGAGGATCTCGACACGGCTGCTTATCGTCTGTCTTGGTCTGTATGCCAGGCTCGATCCAGCAAGAATGCTAATGCTCTCCGTAATTTCCGCCGGAAGCGTAGTAATTTAAAGAAGTTGCATGCTCAGTTGAGCAATGATGTTCCCAAGCCTGATACTGATACACCATCACTGCTTGATGATGAGGAATTCCTAGATCCTGTAAACGAGCCCTATGTTCTTTCACCGACAGAGTGGATCACAAGGCCGCATCGGATGAAAGAGCTCGTCAGACAAGCGATCATGAATGAATTTTGGACTCGCACTTTGAAGCGTGTCGCTACCTTTCCTGGATGTGACCCTTCCATTGGTAAGAAATTACATCACTTTAATCCATCTGTGCTAGTTTCGGCATGCCACATTACTGCCGGAAACGACAAAAGTGGAAACAAGTTTGATGTACTTTCCAATGAGGCACCGGCGCCTCGCTCTAATGATGTGCAACACCAGTTACAGCAGCTCCAGAATCAGTTAAGGATGCTGCAACAACAAGTTCATGGCCGAGAGCCGCCATCACAAACTGGAGGCACGTCAAGACACCATGCGCCAGTACAATATCCTCGCTACCCTTCACATAATGGCAGCAGGCTACCATTTCAAGCTCCTGGTTTCCATTCACAAGCACCAGAGTCGTCATCTCAGGGAGAAAGACGTCATGTGTCTAATTATCGCCCACATCATGATCGACGAACATGGGCTCCTCGTCGGGAATCACCACCTGCACCACTCCTTCAACGTTCGCAAGGAAGCTCACACTGGAACTCATGGTCACGTCAGGAATGGAAACCAAAGTCTCCAGGAAGAGATGGTAACATGCATGACCATCAGCGTGAGAATAATGTAAGAGTACCACAGACCAGTGTAAACAGGGGGCATAATATGCCACCCCCATTTCAACCCGTAAGACGACATGCTGAAGTTGTACCTCCCTTGGCTCCGCCAGTCACCATCAGTCAAACAACACCTCCCTTGGCTCCGACAGTCATCACCAGTCAAACAACTCCTCCACCACTTCTTCCAACACCATCCGTTCCACCAAGGTCTACATATCCCATTAGGATGAATCAACAAAAGAGGGATTCACGCAGGAGAAACCGTCGTGCACTTTATCAAGAGCTGCAAGAACTTGTGCTTGGTAATGTACATGTTCGAGTTAGATCGGATGGACGTGTTCATCCGTTTTATGATAAGATCACTTTAAAGCTCTCTCAAACATTGTTACAAGATGAGAGGTATAAGTACCTTGTTGAGCGCCTTGTTCCAAAACCACGGCAACAACTTGATGGAACAAGTGAGACGCAAGGAATGCTTCACATTGATTCTGCAGCGTCTCCTAAAAAGGATGCTCATGAGAAAGAGAAAGTGGCCTTACCTAAGGACACTACATGTTTAGAGTCTCAATCCTTAGTTCAGTCCGTTGACGAGACAAAAAATACTTCATCGGCTCCTTCACAGGACGTTGAAAAGGCTACTCATGATGTAACACATGCTGCGGTACGAACTCAAAACTCATCAGCACCCTCACATCAGAGTGAGCTCGCAAGTAATAATATGAACTTGGATCCAAAAGGTGGTAATGATGTTGTAAAAGAGCATGAAAATAATACCACCAAGGACACTGCAATATGCGGCACCTTGAGTGAAATCACTGAGCATGTTCAACATGGAAAATGGGCTCCCCCGCAAGTTATGAAAGAGTTCTCTTATCCTTCTGATGAGGAGATCCTCCCAAATCCTAAAGCCTCGTTTTCCAAGGACTTGTTGAGTCTAGGGAAAGTACGTGGATGGTTTAAAACCTCAGAAAGAGAAAAGAGTGATAAGGATGCACCATCCTCATCGGCTGCACCTTGTCTTCCTATCACAAATGCTTCATCTTCATTAGAGGACTCTCAGTATTCACGTCCTTACGTGTCGTTGGAATCACGCCTTCCACAAGACCCAGTTGTGCTTCAACAATATCTCGAGCGCGAAGGAATGGCAACTCGCTTGAAGTCCATTGCCTCACAAAGAGGGGAAATTGGTCATGAAAGTGATGATTCTGATAGAGACTCTAGCTCCTCGTTGCTGAAAATGTCAGAATCCCCTCGCTACTCAGACTTGGCGCGTTCCATAGTGTCAGAGGAAGAGTGTGAGATGGAGGATGAAAACATTGTACCAGCTCATGTGGTTTCTGATCATGTTGATAACCTTGGTACAGAGGAAACTGATCCAAATAAAACAAAAGAGAACACTGATTTATTGAATACTGATCCAGTGGCATCAGGGTCTCATGATCAGCAACTAGAACAACGGTTAGATCAACTCGCATCAAAGTTTGATCGACTATTGAATTTATTTAATGGTTCGGACCGGGGGTTACCTCAAGGTATGAACCAAAGAACCATTGATCCGCAACTTGAGGAGTTGGAAACTCAGAGAATTGTTGAGCCTGTCAAACATACGCCTCAAGTTCTTGCAAGTATTGCCTTACCTAATAGTCCAGTGGCTCAGCCAGATATGCTTAGGGACTATCATAATATTATTGAGGATATGGTTAACAAGAAAATGAAACAAATTGCTGTAGATCAAGCACCTCAATCTTCAGAAAGTGAGTTTGAAAAACCATATGAGTCATGGCATGATCTTGTTCCCTTCCCGTCAGGGTGGCATTCACCTAAGTTTCGTCAATTTGATGGAACAGGAGATGCGAGAGAACATCTTGCCCATTTTGAGGCAACAGGCGGTGATACTGCTCGCAATACCTCACTACTGTTGCGACAATTTTCTGGTTCTTTGACAGGCGCTGCCTTCCATTGGTATAGCCGCCTTCCTGTAGGATCCATACCTGATTGGACGAGTATGAAAAATCTCTTCAGGGCTCACTTTGTAACAATGAAAAAAGATTTCTCAGTGGTCGAGCTTACACAAGTTCGACAAAGACATGATGAAAAGATTGATGATTATGTCGTAAGGTTTCGTAATAGCTTTGTGCGCCTTGCAAGAGAAATGCATACAGAGGATGCCATTGAAATATGTGTCCATGGGATGCAACAACATTGGTCCCTCGAGGTGTCCCGACGGGAACCTAAAACATTTAGTGCACTTAGCTCGGCAGTGGCTGCTACTAAGCTTGAGTATGAAAAGTCTCCTCAAATTATGGAGTTGTATAAGAATGCGGGTACACAAGATAATACTAAGAGTTTCAACTTGACAGCTAAACCAATTGTTGTGAACAAACCCAAGGCGACCAATGAGGTGAATGCGACTGGTTTTATGCAAGTAAATAACGTGCCTATGTATGGTGCGAGAAACATGCAAGGAGGGTTCAGGCAACGCCCTACTCTTCAAGAGCTCCTTAATAAACAATACATATTCCGAAGAGAAGTGATAAAAGGGTTCTTCACTCAAGTGATTGCACATAACCATTTGCATTTGCCTGATCCAAAACGTCCTGATCAAGTACACATGAAAGATAATCCTTTGTATTGTCCGTACCATCAATATATAGGACATGTCATTGAAGATTGTGTCGCTTTTAAGGAATGGCTTCAACGAGCCATCAATGACAAGAGACTTCAAATACAACCTGATGCTAGAAATCCGAATTATCATACTGCAAACATGGTGACTGTGCAGAATGGTCCTAGGATGACACAAGGAAATGAGACGTGGGTGCCACTCTCCCAAATTGAAGAGAAATTTACTAGCCTTCACATGACTTCTAGAGATGGTAATAGATCTTCCATAAGCGAGGTGTCGTATAGGCTTTTGTCAAGAAGACCACGTGAGAAAGGATTGCCTTTTGTGTATCCTTACTATAACAATTCAAGACCAGTTAGATGGTACAACCCAGACCAGCGCCGCATGCCACCGAGGTTTGTGCCAAGATCTGAGGGTGATGAGTCATACCCTCAGTCAAGTCGTGTACTTCCCACGCTAGAACATTTCATGCCTCGCACTTGGAGGCAGGTATCTAGTCCTATAGAAGAGAAAGCGAAGGAAAACGGCCCTCAACCTCTGTCAAGCAAGGCTGCATGCAATGTCGTACTTGACTATTCTTCGACTACTAGCGTCTCTTCTGGTGATGCAGTAACACCAATTGAAAAAGAGACTCTACATGTAGAAAGTGCATCACACGAATCTCAGCTCGAAGTAAACATGAATCTTCGAGGAGGAAAGGTTCTTCCAGAACCTCACAAAGCACTTCCGCATAAAGCGAAAGAAAAAACAGATGGTCACAAAGATGTGGCCGCCGAGAAGCGTGGTGTGCAAGAGAGTCCTGCCGAAGGCAATGGAGCATCTCCGAACATAGATTATAACATCGTAGCACATTTCAAGCGCATTCCAGCACTTCTAAGTGTCTATGATGCACTAATGTTGGTGCCTGAACTTCGACAAGCCCTTATAAGAGCACTTGAAGATCCAAAAAGTTACGAGGTAACAATGGCAAAGCATAATGTAATGTGCAACTTCTTGAGTTCAAATGAGATTACCTTCACAGAGGAAGATAAAGTGATCGCAGATGATAACCATAATCGCCCACTTTACATAGAGGGAAATATTGGAACTGCTCACTTGAGACGCATTCTCATTGATCCTGGTTCAGCGGTTAACATCTTACCTATTCGAAGCTTAACTCGTGCTGGCTTCACGTTGGATGACTTAGAGCCTACAGAAGTTGTGATTTGTGGCTTTGATAATCAAGGAAGATCGGCATTAGGCTCTATTGCTGTGAAAATTCAAATGTCATCCTTTAGTTTTAAGGTGCGTTTTTTCGTTATTGAAGCGAAAACCTCATATTCAGCATTATTGGGTAGACCATGGATACACAAGTATCAGGTGGTTCCTTCTACACTACACCAATGTTTAAAATTTGTGGATTGTACTGGAGAACAACACCGTATAGTTGGAAATGCAACGCCTTATACCATCCAGGAAGCACATCATGCGGATGCAACATACTATTTTCCAAGTGAGGTGTCACAGACCCAACAAGGGAGGGTAACCCCACCCGCGAATATACTTTTCACACCTGGCTCTATCCCGTCCACGGGAGCCGAGTCTTTGGGAGGGCAGCGCTTTTCCAAAAAATTCCAGGGCAGAGGCCGCGGGAGAGGAAGACCCTCCGTCACAATGATGCGCAATTATGGTCGTTCTTCTTTTGGAAATGAGGGTTTTCTGAATGCTACATTACAAACACCACCACTCTTGTCGAGTGCGGAAGCTTCTACCAAAGCTCCACTCGTATTGAGGTCTGTATCTGAACCTTCTAAAATGCATAGACTTGAAAATAAAGAGACATTTACCCTTTTAACACCTTAACAACGGACGCTAAGTCTAATATAAGTTCTGCATGTGCAGGAGTTCCTAAACTCCTTAACAACGTGGGAACAACACCTTCCTCTTTGGTGCTACCAATTCCCACAGCTGAAAGCTCCACGCCATCAGAAGGAAAAGTACGTAGAAGGGTGGAGGAAATTGAAAATTCAAGGGGAGCTACGCTTAAGCAGCCCCCGTCCATGGATTTATCAATAACAATGCCATTGGAGGTTAAGTTGGTCCCAGGTCAATACAGAGGCTCCGACCCTACCCTGTTTTATAAGGTACCACCGTCACAACCTTGTGACTTTATAATTAATCTTTCTCCCTCATGTTGTGGCATTGATGTAGCATCGACTACTATGAAGGCGGAGCCTAGAATGGTTCGCTTACTAGAAAAATCAGGTATTAAACTTCAAAAGAATTACAGGTTGCCATCGCCACCCGCTATATGCGAAGAGTGGTGGGATTAAGCAGAAAAACTTGCCAAGAAAAAGAAGAAGACACAACCAAAGTATGGTTTGGGATATGTCCACTCAGAATCCTCTGAAAGTGAAGATAATGGTGCTATGCAACATCTTATGTGTCATGTGACCTCTGTGAATGATGCTCAAGTTACTGAAAATCAAGAATCAATGTTTCACGTAAATGGGGGTAATAATTTTTATCAAACCTCGTATCGACCCCGTTCTCTTCATGCTACTCTAAATACGTGTGATGGAATTGAGGATGAAAATTATCTTTTATCTCAGGTTCACAGAGCCATGACAATTAGTCAAGGAGAAGTGCTTGATGCTGCTCCTGCTCCTTTACAACTTGAAGACGATGGACAATGCACTGTCGACGAGTTGGTCGAGATTAATCTGGGTACAGAAGATGACCCACGTCCTACCTTTGTTAGCGCCTCTCTCACATTGCAAGAGCGCGAAAGTTACCGGGAATTCCTCATCGAGTTCCGGGACTGCTTCGCATGGTCCTATAAAGAAATGCCAGGGCTTGATCCTCAGGTCGCCACTCACAAACTAGCAATTGATCCACAGTTCAGGCAAGTGGAGCAACTACCACGTCGCTTTCGCCCAGAATTGCAAGATAGCATTATAGTTGAGGTGGACAAACTTATCGCCGCCGGCTTCATAACCGAGGTACAGTATGCTAGTTGGCTAGCAAATATTGTCCCAGTAGAGAAAAAGACTGGGCAATTGCGGATTTGTGTCGATTTTCGTGATGTAAACCGTGCATGTCCCAAAGATGATTTCCCTATACCAATCACTGAGATGGTTGTTGATTCTACTACAGGTTATGGTGCCTTATCCTTCATGGATGGGTCATCTGGCTATAATCAGATCAAGATGGATGAGCATGATGCGATTAACACTGCCTTCCGAACACCCAAGGGCAATTTCTATTACACTGTAATGCCATTTGGACTAAAAAATGCAGGTGCAACATATCAACGTGCTATGACTGTAGTTTTGGGGGATCTAATTCATAATACCGTGGAATGTTATGTGGATGATATGGTTGTCAAAACCAGAGATCGCCTACAACATCAAGATGATCTACGTGTCGTATTTAATCGCTTAAGGAAACATCAACTCAAGATGAATCCTCTTAAGTATGCTTTCGCCGTGCAATCCGGTCTATTTTTGGGTTTCATTGTTCATCATCGGGGTATTGAGATCTCACCAAAGAATATAAAAGCAGTGCGAGACATGCCACCACCTCGGAACTTGAAGGAGTTAAAATCTATACAAGGTCATTTGGCATATATCCGACGATTTATCTCTAATCTATCTGGGCGCACACAACCATTCAATAGACTAATGAGAAAAGGTGTTCCTTTTGAATGGGATGAACAATGTCAAAATGCATTCGAGAGTCTTAAGCAATATTTACTAAACCCTCCTGTCTTAGCTGCTCCGACTAAAGGACGGCCACTTATTCTTTATATTGCAGCACAACCCCTCTCTGTTGGTGCACTGCTGGCCCAACATAATGATAAAGGGAAAGAGGTGGCATGCTACTATTTGAGTCGTACTATGGCCGGTGCTGAGCATATTACTCGTCCATAGAGAAGTTATGTCTAACCCTTATTTTTGCTTTAAAAAAGTTACGACATTATATGCTGGCACATCAAATACAACTTGTAGCACGTGCTGATCCTATAAAGTATGTGCTAAGTCAACCTGCACTCATGGGTCGCCTTGGTAAGTGGGTTGTATCCATGATGGAATACGATATTACTTATGTTCCTCAAAAGGCAATTAAAGGCCAAGCTTTAGCAGATTTTCTTGCAGCACATCCTCTACCCGACGACTCTCCTTTGATCGTCGAGCTTCCTGATGAGGAGGTATTTACCGTAGACATTGAGTCACAGTGGGAACTATATTTTGATGGATCCTCTCCCACAGAGACGGATCCTGACGGAGGAGCAAGACGTCGAGCCGGTGCAGGGCTAGTTTTCAAAACACCTCGGGCGGGGGGGGGGGGGGGGGGGGGGGAACCATACATCATTCTTTCTCTCTTCTTAAAGATGAGTGCTCTAACAATGAAGCTGAATATGAGGCTCTTCTTTTTGGCCTTCTTTTAGCACTCTCCATGGACGTGCGTAACATAATAGTGTATGGTGATTCCCAACTCATCGTTCGCCAAGTTAACAATATATATGAGGTACGCTCCTGCAGACGCTTTGGCTAAGCTAGCGGCGGCGTTAGTGCTCCCTGAAGGGGATCCCGCTCAAGTACAAGTAGAAGAAAGGTGGCTTCTTCCAGCAGTATTAGAATTAATCCCACCTGAGTGTGAAGTGCATCATGTTGTCACCAATATTAGTGGTGATGATGACTGGCGCAAACCATTTCTTGATTGTTTTTATCATGGGATACTGCCAAATGATAAAGTGGAAAGGCGCAGGCTGCAGCGTCGCTTGCCTTCCTATATAGTTAAAGCGAGAACTTTGTACCGACATTCTTTTGGGCAGGAGATGTTGTTAAGGTGTGTATCTCGAAATGAAGCTGATCAAGTCTTACAAGAGATTCATCATGGTGTGTGCGGTGGGCATCAAAGTGGACCAAAAATGTATCATAGTATCAAGTTATGCGGCTACTATTGGCCTGGGGTCATGAAAGACTGCCTTCGGGTGGCGAGATCATGTCATAGTTGCCAAATTCATGGCGTTATAAAACATCAACCACCTGTCCCATTGCATCTGACAGTACCCGCATGGCCTTTCGACACATGGGGTGTTGATGTCATTGGTACCTTTGAGCCTCCATCCTCCAGGGGCAAAAATTTATTCTCACGGCTACAGATTATTTTTCTAAGTGGGCCGAAGCAGTACCACTGCGAGAAGTAAAAAGTGATAATATTATAAACTTTCTTGAGCGCAATATCATCTATCGCTTTGGTGTCCCACACCGCATTACCTCAGATAATGCGAAGGCTTTTAAGTCGAACAAAATGGTCAAGTTCATGGCCAAATATAAAATCCAATGGAATTATTCCACGGGATATTATCCTCGGGCCAATGGCTTAGTTGAAGCATTTAACAAAACCCTTGGTCAAATCTTGAAAAAGACGGTTCACAAACATCATTGTGACTGGCATGACCGTCTATATGAAGCTCTATGGGCGTATCGTGTTACAGTCCGTACACCAACACAATCTACGCCGTACTCCTTAGTATATGGGAGTGAGGCCGTACTTCCTCTTGAGGTGGAACTTCCATCCCTAAGAGTGGCCATTCATGATGAGATTACCCAAGATGAGCAAATCCGGCTACGTTTTCAGCAATTGGATTCCTTGGAAGAAGATCGACTCAATGCACTCCAAGATTTAGAACTATATCGTCGAAACATGGTTCGTTCATATGACAAGCTTGTTAAACCGCGAGTTTTCCGAAAAGGAGAGCTCATTCTTGTACTTAGGCGCCCCATTGTTGTAAAGGGAAAAGCTAAAGGAAAACTTGAGCCTAAATGGGAAGGGCCATTTGTCATTGAACAAGTGTATGATGGTGGTGCTTATCAACTGATACATCAACATGTGGAACGGCCAATGCCACCCATTAATGGAAGGTTCCTAAAAAAATATTACGCATGATCATCTCCGCATGCTGATATTGCTTTCGTTTTTTCTCTCTTTGTGTTATTTGCCTTTTGTTTCTTCTTAAAATATTTTTTAAACTATGGACATCATTGTCCTACAATAAAAGGTTTTTCTCAATCACACTATGCTCGTGACGGATGATTTGGCTGCCTTAAGACTTGTCTAGCGGGCAGATGATGCATATTGTGGTAAGTACGGCAACACCTCCACCCACAACACACAAACCATCATACACATGCTCCGAGAGGCAACAGTGAAGACTACTTGGGCGACTTCTAAACACTGAGTCCCCACACCTCCATGCTTCTGGATATGCCTCAGGTTCACGGAAACACCGCACCCTGAGGTAGACCGTAGGAAAAGATCAGGAAAGGGCTGCTCAACCTGACAAAAGTTGGACTTGGTGCGTAGCCGCTTGACAACCTTGGGGTGTGCCACCAAAAGCCCCACATAATATGCCTGAGGGTTTTAGTTGACCACGGGGGATGACTGCCTTCCAAATTCTCAAGGTGGTTCCTTAGGAAGAAACTCAACAATCTCGAAGAAAGTTCAAGCAATCAAAATAAAGTTTATGACGAAGCACGTCCAAGGAAACATCAAAAGAAGAAACAATCTCATGAGGTCGAGAGACATAAAAAAAATTGTCCATACAAGAAATCCCGACAAAAAGAAGAATCTTCATCAACTCCAAGAAGTAAGTCAGTGATGGAACCATTGGAAACAAGGCGGTTGGCAGTTGTTCACCACCCCTCAAAAAAAAATGTCGATTGACATAAGGGCATGATAAACTTTTGTAAAGCCCTATTATCCCAAAACCATCTACCTTGATCACTCCTTTCCCATGTTCTCTGTGTTCTTGAGGCATGGAAGGAAACATGGTGGAGCTGTGGAGGCTACTCGGTGCTCTGATGGGCTAGGGTGCGATTCTCTGTTGCCTCTCGGGACTATCTCAAGCACGTCACTCTCACACACTTTCACACACATAGAAGGATAAATTGTTGATTTATAATCGGCATGGTTTTTCGACGGTTCCCAATGATTAGGTCCTTCGGCAGCCTTTTCTAATGTCACACTAATAGCTAGTGTCTACCGGAAAAGCCAAAGTTCCAAATAAAACATAAACAATTTTTTTTTGTTTTCCAGGTTTTCTTTTGCTATACTTCTTATTTTTGGATCATCATCCATGTCGTTCTTTAATTGGTTTTGTGCAGCAGTTGTAAGATACTTACGATTATAAGCAGTCACACATGACACAGTGGATGGCCATCCGGCAATTATCAAGTTATGCATCACTTCTGGGGATATCACCCCTCTAGTGATCGTAGCAGCAACACCCGGGGCAACATACCTCTAATGATCATCATAATGATACTAGGGCACCATCATCTCCTAGTTCGTGTACATCGTCGACGACATTCCGACACTACAGCTTTTGGGAGCAGCGAGACACGCCAGTGCGGTCGATGTTGAACTGTGAAACCCTTCAAGTTCGATGGCTGGCACCATGCATCATTTTATGGTCGCATTTAACTTGATAAATTGTTTCTTCACAAATAGAAGACATACACCGTCGGCTGGCACCGTATTGTAGCCGGTCGCGATGGGAATGAAATACACGGCAAGATGTATTCCTAGTATATGGCATGGGCATTGCGCCATATTCTTTTCATTGTGATCACTTTGTATGTGTGTTGGTCTAAAATAGCATGGTTACGCTATCAAATAAAGTGACTTTTGGGTTCACGTATTTGGCTTGATATATATGATGTGAGTATTTCACCCATATATTGGTATATTTAATTCATACATTGATGTTAGTTCCGTCCTGCGATACATCAACTTCAGTGACTAGATCCACTGATTGATCAATTCCTAAATGACTATCAGTTAGCAATTGTTTGGCAGGCAACGTATGTTTATATGTGTGTGCGTTCACGACGATGCTCTGAATTCTTCCCAAGTTGAGTCCATGTTCCTTCACATGAACTCTACTTGGTGGGGGCATCATCTGGTATATATATATATATATATATATATATATATATATATAAAAGCTAGCTTCTCAAAAAAAAACTAGCTTCTCAAGAGACAGTTTAACCTATGATTGTATGATCGATCGAGCCAGCAATCACTGTTCGATTAAAAATGATGGACCGGCCGCCGGCCGAGGAATAAACATTAAAAAAATGATGAAGAGTAAAACGTCATTGATCATTGATAAAATGTAAGGGAATTTTAAAAAAGGAGAGTTTCTACTGCCAACGCTAAACAAGCTAAGAGAAGCCTAGATCAATTAATCCTCTCTAGAAACACACGCTATAATGAATTTATGCAAAGTGTACATGTGTGGAGTAAAACCCAGATCGTCCATCTCGACGAAGTCCCTGGTGATCTGGTCAAGCTCTTGCAAATACTTATCATCCTTTGAGGAAAGGTTCTCCAAAGAAGTTTTGAAGTTCACTGTGTGTTCCACACACTCTTCATGGGCGGACAAACAATTCTTTGTGCGTACAAATGCCTCACCAAGTGAACTATCCTCTTTCAACCCCTGAAGCTCAGTTTTCAACGCTTTGATTTGGTCCTCTATGTCTGTGATGCGTGAGAAATGAATCTGTTGGCTGTTCTTACTCTCCTGGAGCTGATCTTCAAGGGAGGCCGATATAGTAGCCATGGAAGTACATGCAGCCTCCGCTTTATCAATGAGAGTCTTTACTACACCCGCTCGTTGCTCAACTTGTTCTCTTTGTAAAGAAACTCTTGTGCCAAGATCAGACTTGTCATGTTCATACGCCGCTTGTAAAGCAGCGAGTCCCTTCATGATGCGGATTACGTCCGAAGGGGGGTCGTCAAAAAAGAGTCTCTTCCAGAACTTGAGAATATCAGTTATTGCTGAAGTCATAGCGGACTTATTCACTGGAAATGCGTCGAGGAGGCGTCTAAGCTTTATAAGATCCATTTGGACATAGTTTACACAGTGCGCAAAAGGAGTACCCGCCAGCTCTCCCAAGTTCACTGGATTTTCGCTAGAGAATTCATTACCCAATGGAAGATTTCTAATGTCTTCCGCTGCAGTTGAGCTGGTTGAGTTTTGACATACCTTTCTCTCGACGCCATCATAATGTTCTTTGCATTCCCTAGCAATGGACTCATATATTTTCTTAGACTCCTCGTCAAGTAATTCCTCTAAAAAATGGAAACAAGAGAGAAGTAAGTGTACATGATGAAGAAATACAAGCAAGTATGTATGTGAGGTATCATACAAAAAATTAGTAAATCACAAAAAGAATCATGTTACCTGCATGCGTGGTCTTTGCCCTTTTATTTACTCCATCTTCAAGATCACTGGGCCTCCGTTTTGGAAAACCAGAAGCCATACTGCTTGCTGCCATATGGTTGATTTGTTGTGTTGAATTATCCCCTGACTGCATCCTTTCCGTGGAGACTTTGCTTTGATCAGTCCGGGTGGAATTACCCCAAGACTCAAGAAAGTTGTCTATGCTGTCCTCACTGAATACATGATCGGGAACAGTACGTATGTCATCATCTGGTACGTACAGTCCATCATTGTATACCTCCTCAAATGCTATACCACTGTCATTATATTGCACGCTCTCGGGAAGGGCAGATCTATTCTGTCCATGAGAGATACCTGAGGTCGAAGTACCTTGAGGATCGTTCGTAAAACCAGTCTCTATACAAGTTTTGTCCGACTGACCTTGTGAAATTTTTGGAGGCTCCTCGACATGATCAAGCGACTCCTCTTCGTTTACTTCCTGTGATGTAGGAATATCATGCGGCACCTCCGGCTGCTGCAAGGACTCGTTGGTTGTGTAAGCACCAACAAGTGTCACTGTGTCATCTACATCTTAAACAAAATAAGGGGAAAATTAAGCAAGGAGTAATCAGTTAGAGAAGCACGTACTGGTTCTAGCTAGCAAAGTAGATATATGTACAGATCACGTACGTAGACATGTGACATAACTAAAATAATGCAAAGCCTCTGGTTATCAGCTGGTTACCTGGTGCGGGACTGGAGACCGTTTGCAGTTCAGGTGCCTCAGAGCAATATGCATCAGGTGATTCAAGAAAAGAAAAAGCCTTTTCACACCATTGTATGTAGTTTAATGTGCGCTGGTCCTCCGTGACAGTGGATGCACAAATAAGATGTGACCTTCTGGACGCAAAAAAGAGAGGTGTCTACGAGCAAGAATATGAAGTGATTCCTCTGATGAATTAATCATATAACTGGCGAAGTCGAGGCTGTTCGTCTTCAAATCATTACTCGCCCACATAATGGAAGCTGGAACAGTTTGATCATAGTTGAACATTCGGGCAAACCGATGTGGACAGTATACTCGGTTGTCAAAACTCTCACCCCGCCTGTGGGTGACACCACCGACACCGCAACTAATTAGTAAATCAACAACTGCCATTGTTATTACCTTGCGCGTATGGGGTTTGCCACGATCATCCCGTAGTTGAAGCTCTGATGTTGGGAAGCGCACGCTCGACCGCCCTATAAAGTCAAGTGAGCGTAAGCCCTCGCCAGCATCATCAAACTCCCAAAATAGATTGAGCGCGTCCGTGAGGGACATGGGTTCTCTGCGCCTAAAATCTATGACAAACGGTGCACATGGGATTGGGCATTTCAAAGATGCAGTCGGGGCAATATTCTTCAGAAAAGAGGCAAACCAGCCCATGATGAAATGGCCGGGAATAAATAAGTTACACTCATTAGCCGCCCCCATGCCGTTCACGATGTTGTTATGAGCTTCATCCAGACAACCGTATAGAAACGCCAAGCTTGCCACACCTATGGCACGGCGGTCACCTTTCGCCAATTTCACCGCCGTGACAAAAACCTCAGGACGAATATATTGTTCCTCCTCCGCTGGGACACAGTAGGTGCACAACCAAGCTGCAATAAAGGCAGCATGATACACCACTGAAGGATACGCAACGCGGTAGGATATTGAAGCTGTGCCTGCAACAAGAGTAGGACGATCTCCACGAAACTCAACACGGAGCTCATGTGCCTGCAACAAAGGATCTGACGAACTGGCAAACATCTTCGTCGCTGAAAGCTCAAAGTCATCAGTCGGATCCTTAAAAAAACTCTCCACCCAGTCTAAAATAGTGACCAACCCTGTTCCATCTCTCATACTGACAGGACACAAATCAGCATATATGCTATACAAGGTTTTGACGTGACCTCGCGTAGTTGAAGGGAGGGGAATATATTCCTCGTAAAGACGCCCAGAGATCGGTATGCCCATTGCATCATATATGGTGTGGAGTGGATAGCCCATCTCCCCTTGGGTGGTGATCAAGGTGTGTCCATGAATATTCCAATGAGTCAAGAACGCAGCCACTAAAGATGGGTCAACACGACATCGATAGACGGAAGCCATGACTCCCCGGAGTATGTCTGCTCTCTTCAAAAACAAAGAATCCTCCGGATTCAATAGCATCATGCGAGCCCAAAGTAACATTCCTCGGCACACGACAACCTCGGTGTGCAACTCGAGTGGATGATTAATAAGACATCTTGTTGCATGAGTTTCGGCAAATTTCTGAATAAGTGTCGAGGTCTTTGGGGGTAGTTTCTCCTCAAGTGCACCAGGACGCTTACTTATGAACATATAGGGTTGTAGGACAAGGGGGATAAAAAGGTTCACTCATGTAGGAGGTGCACCGGGCCCAACTTGGCGGCCAGAAAGTTGTTCACAAGCTGCGCCTGATAGCATCTTTGGCGCTGCTGGAACAAGAATTTTGGAGTAGCGTGGATCATGTTTATCATTGGCTCTCCGCAAGAACGTGTTCTCAGGCTCAAGAATAAGTTGTTCACCACGTCCGAGTGCCAAGCAGTCAGCAACTTGGCTCATGAACTCGTCAGTTCCTTCTTCCCGCTCAATTGGAACATCATCGTCATATGGAAAGCCGTTTCGCACAGCATCACAAAAAAACTCATACTCATCGCGCCAAAGCAACACTTCTCCATTGGCTTCTCTTGGCGCATGTTTAACAGGGCCGCTAAACAAAGGGTATGCCGCCGGCACCGTATCCATGATGTCCTTCATAAAACATAAAAAATAGGGGTATTGAGACAACTAGCGATGTCCAAAGTTTCCATATACATAGATACATGTGTAAGAAAATATAAGCTAGTATGTAAGCGGGCTTAAATAAAAGGGCATAGAGTGCTACGACTGGACACCTATTTTTTGCAGCATACAGATCAATAATCATACACGGTTTCGCAGCATACAGATCAATAATCATACACGACGCGCTGATTATACGCGCGGTCGACCGGAAAGAAAATAGTTGTATAAACAAATTTGAAGAAAATAACAAGGGCGAAGCCATGGAGATGCTACCTGGGAGCTCCGTGAGTTTATTTCTCGTGGGGATTTCAGCTCATACGTAACGGCAATTTTTTCCTTAGATTTGGCTGCATCAACGCTACCATCAACGCTACCAGAACCTCGCTCAGCACTCGTATCTTTACGAGGGAGATTCCGACTCTGCCGGCCAGTCTTGCCGCTGTCACGCTCATTGCTAGAAGGTTGGGTTTGGTGTCTCTTCGAGGGGCCGGCCATGGTGATGTTAACTTAATCGCAAGGTGCTTTAATGAGCAGCGACGACTCTTGAATTATATATAGTAAGAAGTTTAACTCGGGATCTGCATAGGCATTTGTACCCGCGCAAAACTCTATACGATTCCTGCTCGGGCAAGTATGCACCAAACGCCGGAAGGACGCATCGTACAATCGTAGCTATGCGGAACTCTATGTTTTGTGTTGGGCTAGGTTCCTAATCTGATCGGACTTTGATTCGCCGACCAGCCGGAAAAACAAGTTGTAGTTGAACCGGCAAAGTAATCGTGATTTTTTGCTAATTTTGAAGAAAACAAAATAAGCTTCTCGCGCTCTCGTGGAGTTTATTTCTCCCGGTTTCGCCAAGCTTAGCCCGTTTTACTACGCGCACGGACAAAACTTGGCGAGGGGGCATTTTTTCGATGAATTTTTGGTATCAAAATTCATGACATATGAATTAATTAGCACAACCTTTGTCTATGACAAATGGGACCCATGAGATACAAAATATTTCTGAAAGAATATATATTCGATACTGAATTCATTTTGTAGAGTGCATTATTCACAATGCAATGATGCAAACGGATTAATATTTTGACTTACCGTTTAATAGATATGATCTTTGAAAGTTTTAAAGTTACACGTACAAGATAGCACTATATTGATTGATCGAAGCAGTCCATGCACGTACGCCTGACATGGTATTTTGTTTGGATACGTGCGGCCGGTTTTAGACGGATGATGTCATGGCTTAGGTCATGTACGCCAGTTAAGATAGATACGATTTGTTGAAACTACCTGATTGATCGTTGACGCGTTTTGAACCGCCTATGATAGCCATATCCTGCCTATAAATACTCAAGCAGCGATCGATCGTCAGGAGGGGAAAAATACATAGCCAGAGAGAACTCACTTACGCGCACGGAGGAAGCGGGGGACTTCATCACCGCCTTGCTCCGTCGTGTGCACATCCAAATCATCCCACCACAAACGCATCTTGTCAGAGTACACTCGCCGGAGTCGTCGCGCCGGAGGCCACGCCTCGTCGTCATGTCGGCTCTGTTCGTCCATGGTAAGATGTGTTAAGGTCGGATCTATCATTTATCATTGATTATTATGGGATGGAGAAAGGACAATCTCAACGTGGCTGTTCCGTGAATATTTACCATCATGATCCGATCATTTTTCATATCGGCATGTATCGATCTCTACCGTCGTGGCCCGACCGCTTGATCAACGTCAGTCATGTTCTAGGCTCTATAAGTGTGGTGCCGACTGCCTCATCAAAGTCGCTCATGCTGAAATCTATAACCATGGTGCCGACTATCTCATCAAAGTCGCTCATGCGAAAATCTACGACCACCGTGTTGGATGTTTCATCAAGGTCACACATGCGTCAGGCAAAACATAACCATGGCAACGACTGTCTCATTAACGTCGTCCATGCGGAGCACATGATTTATCATCACAAGAGTATATCATCCGATTGTTGTATCTACTTCGTTGGTATATGTACTAGTTCCTTATGAAGATACGACATGCTCCATCAATTGTGTATCTCAAAATCCATGGCCTAATCTCGAGGAGACATGGTCAAAGTCATCGTTTTCATCTTACGTCTACTGCCGACGAGGCTAGACAAAATCATCGTCTTGTGATGGCGAGACTCGATTACTATGCAATCAACACGTCTTAATTTTGATGAGATGGACACACCGTTGTTGGGCACCGACGAGGCAAAAGCAACACATACACTGTCCAATTTGATGAATTCGGGATATATGGCTGGGCACCGACAAGGCAATAGTCACCCTCTTCATCCATTCAATCTCACTCTTTATTACGCACGTCGAGATCATCTCGTGATCGTGTTTCGGCAAACAAACTCACCCTTTCTCATGTTCATCTACGACGACGACTACGACGCAACTTAATCGGAGGTCTTCTGTAGGCTTGATCTACAGATGTAATTAACCGGTGGCTTTGCAAAAGCGGGACTACACGCAATCTCTTCAGTCAGATCCTTCGTAGTGGTAGAAGGCAAAATCGGCAAACTCCTATGGGAGCATGTACATGTACTTTGTATTCAATACAATGATCAATAAAGATACAGAGTTCCCATATATATGTAACATTTTAGGATTTTTCAAATTCTGAAAATCAGAAAAATTAAAAACTTTTTGAAAACTATTTTTATGTCGATTTGAAAACAAATTCATGCATGCATTCATCATTTTCTTGCATTGTTTAGATTTAAAATTACAATGGTTGAAATACTATTTCCAGTTGAAAATCTATCTGAGAAAATATTAAAAACAAAATAATGATTATGCTATTTATCTTATTTTACTTTAATATTTTGATTGTAATTATTAGAAATAATTATTTTCATATGTTCACAATTGTGGTACCAAATTTTATTTAGCCATAAATAAATTAATTAAATTTGTATGTCCAAATTTGACAAAAGTGTCAAATTTGCATTAAATCAAATATTCAAAATTAATATTTTAAAAAAGTGGTAAAAACATGTCTATAAATGATTTAAAATAAAGATATGATTTTTAGAAATTTTTAGAAATTAATTTCACTTAATTCGAAGTTCTAAAACAAAAGTTATGAAAGAATTAAGAAAAAAAACAAATCGGGCCCAGCCGGCCGGCCCAAACTGGGCCGAACCGAACCGTGTTTGCATCCTATCCAACTCAACTCTGAAAAAATCGTTTTTCCAACCACCTTTCATTCAAACACGTTTATCTCGAGAAATATAACTCCAAATCCGGATCCGCTTGATCCTACGCATTCACAACTCCGAGTCCTATCTATTCCACCATCCCTCCCCCTATATAAACCCCTGTAGCCGTCGGTATCTCTTTTACTCTCTTCGTTACACCGAAACCCTAATCAGCGAAATAGTATTTCGTTCGTTTGACGAACAAAACCATCTCCAATCGCGACGGGGCCTTAATCATTGTTGTAGATCTCGTTGATACCTTTCCATCCCAATAAGGCTCAACTCTTTTCATCAAGCGTGGAGGAAGAATTTCGAATCGTCATCCATCAGATCTGAAGTCGTATTCCTCAGATCTCTTCGCGCTCGTTGCGCCAAATCGAAATTCCTCCGGTGAAAAGGTAGATCTACTGTATATCTACAACATTCCTGTTGACAACTTTTTATTTTAACGTACGTAATTTTCTGTATAATACAGATCGTGTTTGATGTTATTCGAGTAACCAAACCATCTCAAAAGTTTGGGACGACAATACGAAAGTTGTTCCACTGATCAAGATCTTTCTTTTGGTTCAGCGAGCTGAGAGATATTCGCGTTTAAATTTTCGGACCAGAAAGGTATTTTGAGATTTGTGACCAATCTATTCATCCACTTATGTTATAATTGTGATAATTAGAAAGAGCACGTAATTCTCTACAACTTTCGTTAAGAGTATTTTTCTATCCGAACAACTTTATTTTTGGTCAAATTCGTAGTCAATTCCCACGTCAGCGGTCAAAGTCAACGGTCAACCGAAGACCCGGCAGTTTTGCAAAAAAATCCTAAATTTTAAATCTATCACTACTTTTTATTGGTTTGGTCAAATTTTACAAATAAAATACTTTTACAAAGCTTATGACACTTAGAAACTTTTGGCATCATTAGTTTTATGTTTTGTCAAATTAAAATTTGTTGAAATTCGAAATTGGCATTAATGGTAATTTGAACATAACTTCAAATTTGAAATTTAAAATTTATCAAACTCTTTTGCTATAAATTTTAATGTCTAAGTATTGGCAGTAGTATTTTTCTACTAATTGTTGTAGAATAATTTTCTATGATTTTATAATTAATACTGATTAAATACTTTTAAGTGTTGCTTTAATGATTAAAATTGATTAAAAATTTATTAAAAATTATTTTCATCATCTATTCAAATTATAAAGTACTTAATCATATTATGACCACTTTGGTATTAAAATGTACTTAGAAATATTTTGCCTCTTTAAACAAAATAAATTCTTCCTTAGTAAATATTTGATAACTATTTTTTTCGACAACACTCTTCCTTAGAAAAATTTCAACATCTTAAAGATGCTAAATCTTTTCCTTAGAAAATTTTAGCATCTAGAAGACTTAGTTGTTTTATTTTTTTAAGTGTTGTCCTTAGAAATAAATTGCATTGCATGCATAGCATATTGTATTGTATAGTTATACTCCTCTGAGGAAAACTTCTTCCTTATTTTCTCTAAGTTAGGATTATTTTGAGCATAGTGTTTTGGTAAAGTGCTATGCACTTAGACACTTGAGATTCTTAACATGAAGACTAGAAGGCCAATGAAGACTTAGCCAAGAAAAACAAAACTCCGAAGGCATCTCTAAGAAGCAAAAAAAAACATTTAGAAGAAAATCAAGAGGAACTGCAAGAAGACCATCCCCCTTTATTTCTCTAAGTCTTTCTCTCTTCTTCTCTTTCTCTTAGACTTCGTGGTGGCTAAGGTATATCCAAGACCAGCCCGGGTGATATACAAATCATCAAGTCTGAAGAACCATCAAGTCTACATGATTCAATGAAGACATTGGAGAAAGTTACAAGTCTAGAGATGAAGCCTAGAAGAAAAACTACATCTTTTCTTTATCTTTTTCCGCCATCCTATTCTTCTTTCACTTTGGGCATGACCAAGTCCATAGTGATTATGAACAAGTCAGAATGCTAGTTGAAGATGAAGAAAATTACAAGGGAGTTGAAGATTTCAAGACCAAGCATGTGAAGACTTGCAGCAGCATTTCAACTTATTCAAGTTGATTTATAGCCAAGTTATTCTGTCCAACCTATGACCTTGGTACTGAGTAATTTTGACTAACACACTTGCCCCGCATTAACTTAGAATAATTTAATGGCATGACATGCATCTCTAGTCCTTAAGAATATTTTTTTCATATCATGCATGTCATATTTTTCTACGTGTTGCATTTATGCTTGTATGTTTATTTGGGGCTTGTTTGACTTGTTAGAAATTTCGGAGAGAAACGAAGGCTTTTGCAACTGTTACTCCTGCTCTCCCTGTTGCCAAGGCAAGTGGCACACCCTCATAAACTTTCTAAGTATTTTTCTATGCATTAATTAGTGTATTTCTTATATGCATGTGTTGGATAGTATTGCTATGCGAAAACTACTATATCCCTTACACTAGTTGTGTCTAGAATCCTACTGGTAACTTGGTAGAAATATTGATGCTATGCAAAAGTTGTTTTATGAAAATTAATTTCTACTAAGTTAAGAATGAAACTCCTGGGTGGAATTGGTTTTGAATGGTTTATGTTAAGTGTTGTCTCTTAGGGGTGACCTCTAAGGGATGGTCGCTTGTGGACGGCCACCTAGGGAACAAAAGGATCTGAAGAAACTCCAAGTGAAGATTGCTTCTAGTGCAACCATTAGTCAATGGGCTCTGGCTAGATGGATTAAGTTGTGTGGACTCGCCCCGGCCTGACAGGTGGTGGTAGATGTCGTGGTATCGGCATATTTGATAGGAGACGGGGGTCCTCTAGCCTACGTATGGATTGTGGGGAACAAGGTTGGTGTCGTCGAGGTCGGGATTGAACACGGCGAGTTTACCCAGCTTCGGATCCCACAGCGGTGGCGGGATCCTACGTGCTGCTATAATTCACTATGAGGCAATAGCCGTGAACAGGTTACAATGTGTATGATGCGTATTCAAGCGTGCCCTAAAGGCTTCCTGGTGGCCGGCTTATATAGGCGGCCAGACCCCAGGATACAAGGCAAGTACTTGTCCGGCAAGTAATCAGAGTCCTAGACCTAGCCGGCTTAGTTGCCGCCTTCCGTCTTGGGCTCGGTGGCTTGATGGGCTAAGGCCTTCCGCCTTCCTTGGACCGTCCGCCTACTTCCTTGCACGTCAGCTATCTGGGGCGCCCGGCAGGCCTTGGCCTTACCACCCTTGGGCCACCCTGGACTAGCCGGATTGATCCATGCTGGTTATACCCCTAGTTGATATATCCCCAACATTAGCCCCCAGAAAGGTTGAAGTTCTCCAGGCGCCGACTTCTCCTTGATTCTTCATCTGCCAAGGTTGGCGGCTGCAGGACTTGAACCATTCTGAAAATGAACGAGGCTCGCGTGTCTTGATGTTTGACATGCGGCCGCCTTTGTCCATCATGGGAAAAGACGGCTACTCGGCAATCTTTGCCGAGCATTCTTCTTGGCGGTTTCCACCTAGCCGGCTTCACGACAGTTTGAAAACAGCCT
Source organism: Poa annua (assembly GCA_026929855.1). Classification (NCBI taxonomy): domain Eukaryota; kingdom Viridiplantae; phylum Streptophyta; class Magnoliopsida; order Poales; family Poaceae; genus Poa; species Poa annua. The sequence continues at coordinate 15,355,983 of CM049432.1, read as the reverse complement.
AGGCGGGAATCTCGCCACGATCACAAATTGCAGGAAAAGAGGAGGCGTGGAGATCGTGCAATCATGGGCTGCAATGGATGCTGGACACGTGTCCGACTAAAAACGCCGTTGCACAGGGAGCAACGCCTGGCCCTATAAATAGGTAGCCAAACGGTCCATTTTCTTTACCCTGCCTTTGCTCTCCGTGCGCCCTTGTCTCTTCCACTTCCTTGCTCCCCGCCTCCGAACGAGCTCCGGCGAACTTCTTTCCTCCGGCGACCCTTTCTCGCGGCGATGTCCACCGGTCCAACCCATTCGACGGCGTCGAGCGGCGCGGCGACCGAGGCCGCGCTCGCGGCGTCGATGGGCGGCGCCATAACTCGTCCCGCGGCGGCGGCGGCAGCGGGCAATGTCACCGCCGTCGTCCCTCGGACTTCCTCCGCGCGCGCACCCGCGGCGGGCTCCTCGGCTCCTCCACCGACCACCACAGCAACGGCGACGGCGAACGCCCCCGGCGACGAGGAAGAAGAAGCGGCGGACCTTGGGTCCCGCTACTGGCTGCCTTCTATCATCGACGAAGACGCCCTCCAAGATTTGGAGGTTGTCGGCTACCTCCCCACTCGGGAGGATTGCCGGTGGAGGGCCGCCTTGGGAGACATCATCCCGGCCCCGGAAGCCGGAGAGCGGGTAATCCTTACCTCCCACCTTGTCAGGGGAATGGCGCTTCCGCCTTCCGCCTTTTTTAGCGAGGTCTCGGATCACTACGGGCTCCAGCCCCATAACATCACACCCAATAGCATATTAGTCTTAGCCGGCTTCACAGATCTGTTTGAAGGCTACCTAGGTATTAGGCCTAGTTTAGACTTCTTCAGATACTGCTTCCGTTGCCGGCGACAGACAGTGCCGGATGGTGGGCTGGCGACCTGCGGCAGTGTTACCTTCAACTGCCGCCAGGGCCGCCAATGGTATCCTAAGATACCATACCTTGAGTCCGTCAAGGGCTGGACCTCCACATTCTTCTACTGCCAAGACATGGCAGCGCCGGGCCGTCAAGTCGGCATTCCGGCATTCGTCAACGCGCCACCCATGCCTCGCCCATGCTGGGACGAGGCGGTGCCCAAGTTGACGGAGGAACTCCGCCTTATTCAAAGGCGGATCGAGTTCCTCACGAGGACGATGGCTCCCCCCCAGCTGGATGGGGTCGACACCGTCATTTGCTGGCTCGGCCGGCAAATTCTCCCCCTGCGGTACAGCCCGCACAAGATGCGTCAGTATTCGCCTACTGACACAGCCTCTCTTCGCGTGAGCGAAGAGATATTGCCGGTCGCCGACCTGGCATTCCGGCTCCGCAGCCTCGTCAAGGCGGGGTCGTTGAAGGCGGTCGAGGGCGTGCCCATGCACACTCACGACAATCCTCCCCTCGAGGTGAATATTTTCTTCCTTTGCCCCTTATTTGACAGCTTTGCCGGCTAGGGTTGAGTTCCTTTAACATGTCTTATTTTTCAGCTCTCCGAGTTGAGGGAGGATGACCTGGCTCCCGACTTCTACGAGTCGGAAGCCGGGAAGACGAAGAAGCGCAAGGCGTCCGGCGCTGCTTCCTCTACGGCGAATGCCGAGAGGAAGAAACGGATCGCGTCGGCTACCGAGCCGACTCTCGCCAACATTGGCGAGAACGCGGGGATTAACATCCCCCGAAGTTACTCAACTTTTCCTTTATCAGACGACAAAACTCTTCAACACTGGCCAATTGACTGTGCTTGCTTTTTGTTAACAGGGAAAGGGTCGCCACCTCCCGGTTGACGACCAGGCTCCTTGGCAAAGGCAAGCGGCCGCAAGGCGGCTCGCCAGCCACCATGCCGCCAACCCCTCGGCTCCACGCCGGCAGCTTCATGGGTGACGCTCGACGTCAGCCCCCAGCTCCGGCCTCAGGTGCTCCGCCAAGGGCCCCTTCCGCCGACCGCGCACCCAAAACTCCCCTTCTGCTGGCTGAGGCTACGGCCGATGATGCCGCGCAATCGCGCGCCGCCAACGAAGGGTTGCTGGAGTCGACTGCCGGCGGGTCCCGGAGGGCAGCCCCGACTGCGGGAGGCGGCAAAGTCAGGGACCCTTGGTCTACCTTTAAGGAGGCCAAGGAGTCAACTTTGGCTTTTGCCGCCTTTGCGTCGCAGGCCTTCGCCGACTTAGAGGGCGACCTATCTGTAAGTTTCTACCCCTCCGGCATATACATAGTCTTTCCCCCGAGCACTTAGATGGCAAGTCAAAAGAAACTTTGACTGCCGGCTTAGTGGTTATTCGACAATATATTATATGCCTTTGTTTTTTCTTGCAGGGCCTTGTGTCCGCCAACGTCGAGCTCGTCTCCTCCCGAGTCGAGATAAACCGGCGCCACCGCGACCTGAAGAAGGAGTGCGAGGCCAAGGACAGGCGGATCGCCGAACTGGAGGCGGCCCGTCAAAAAGATGAAGGTAGGGTTGATCCCTTTCTTCAACTATGCTTTTGACCTATGTTTCCGTCAATCATTTAGCTTAGCGAATCCATATTTGTAGAACTGCTAGACCACGCCCAGGATATCCTGAAGGCGTCCACTGATATGCAAGCTCTTATGAATGAAGCTTCAGACTTGGCGGCCGCCAACTTGGAGTTGAAGGCGGCTCATCAAAAGGAGATGGAGGCCCAGCAACTCAAGTTTGCGCAGGAATCCAGCCAGCTCACTGGTGAGCTGGAAAGCCTGCGCAACAAATTGGCGGAGGCGGAGAAGATGGCTGCGGAAGAGATATCCAAGCAGACTTCTCGCGCCCAAACTGCAGAGGACGCGCTGGCAACTCATATGATTGAGTTGTCGGCTTTCCATAACTCGGTCCTTGGTAATTTCTCGCTCCTTTTTTGATACTGCCATGTTGCTTTAGCCTGAGCCAAACTTATGGCTTTATTTTTTATGCAGTTCCCGCCGGTTTAGGCGATGACAAGGTTGTCAGCCCCCGCCTGGATCGCCTTGCGCGTCTGGGCGAGCTGATCGCCGAGACTTTGGCGGCGTCCAAGCGGTTTGCCGACAAGTTCTTCACTTCGTCCGGCAGTCAGGAGCCGACCGAGTTTAGCGACGTGCCCGCCATCTTGGAGCAGGCGACCAAATTGCACAAAAGCTCGCTGAAGTCGGCGGCGCGGGGTGGAGCCAAGACCGCCCTTGGGTTGTTCATGGCGCACTACCCCGAGGCGGAGATAGAAGCCGTCACCGAAGGCATGCCGTCGACGTACAAAGACGGTAGCGAGGTTGAGCCGGTCGCTGTGCTGGACAGCGTTGCCGGCTACGCCACGCGAGTCGCCGACATGGTGGACACTTCAATCTTCTACCGGCGCCATCCTGTGCCTGGCGGAGAGGGAGCTGGAGCTGCCGGCGCGGCTGAGGCGGAGGGGAGTGATAGTTCTGGGGCTGAAGTTGTCAGCCCCCAAGTCTGATGCAGATGCTCCCCCGAGCCATATCTTTTCTTGTCCTTGCCTCCCACCAGCCTTATTTTGTCGGCCCCTGAAACAATGCAACATTTGTAATATTTGTATATACTTTTGCTGTTGCCTTGTTAGGCGGAAACTAGCTGACAAGTTTTACTTTGTCTTTATTTATATGGCCCGCCTTAATTTTACCCTGACTTATATGCTTGACTTTTTGTATGTTGACGAAACCTCAGCCGGTAACTTTAGCTGAAACAACCAGGGCTAGACCATTTGTTTAGAATCAGAGACCAAAGCCAACATGTTGGTGTCAAAGACATACTACTGGGCGAACCACATATAAGTAATCAGAGGCAAAGGAATTAGGCGGCGCAAAAAGTTTGTTTTTGCTTTGGGTTGGCTCGAAAGCTGCAAGTATCTACCAGTTTGAACCTTTGCACGGAGCTAGAAAATAGGTAACTTAGATACATAGGGGAAATATGATTGCAAGAAAAGACAAAAGATGGCATGCATCTCAACACAGATGAGGAACCATAGACTTTTATTTCATAATCATATTTAACTTATTACAATTATAAATTGCTAAGTGTAGAAAGGACGTAGCTGCTCAATATTCCAAGGCCGTCTTGTTTGCTCGAACGGATCGTCAATGCCTTTCTTGCGCTTGGTTCACCTTTTTCCTGCCGCCTTCTTGCGCATTTTCTTTTCTTCTTCGTCGCGGATGTCGGCTAGGTAGTAGGAACCATTGAGCAGTGCCTTTGTGACTATAAACGGTCCTTCCCATGGCGGGGATAACTTGTGCAAGCCTTTTCTGTCTTGAATTAGGCGGAGAACCAGGTCACCTGTTCTGAAGCTTCGCTTCCGCACTCTCCGGCTATGATAGCGGCGAAGTTGTTGCTAGTACAAGGCGGAGCGATGGAGAGCGACGTCTCTTTCTTCGTCTAGCAGGTCTAGGCTATCCTGTCTTGCACCTTCTACGTCTTGCTCGATGTAGGCTTGGACTCTTGGGGAATCGTACTTCATGTCGGTAGGTAGCACTGCCTCTGCGCCATATACTAAGAAGAAAGGAGTGTAGCCGGTAGATCTGTTTGGCGTTGTGCGCAAACTCCATAATACCGATTGTAACTCATCTGCCCAAGCGCCGGCTGCCCTATGTAGTGGAGCTTCGAGACGAGGCTTAAGTCCTGACAAGACTAGGCCGTTTGTACGCTCTACTTGTCCATTGGATTGAGGGTGTGACACGGATGCCAAATCAAGCCGGACGCCCAGATCGCTGCAGTATTCTTCTATGTCGCCTTGAGACAAATTGCTGCCATTATCGGTGATAATGCTGTGTGGAACTCCAAACCGAGAGATAATTCCCCAGAGAAAATTGGTGGCTGTTCGTGCGTCAATTTGCTGATCGGCTTAGCTTCGACCCACTTGGTGAACTTGTCGACAGCGACCAATAGGTGAGTGTACCCACCGCGCGCCGTTTTGAAGGGACCCACCATGTCTAAGCCCCAGACCGCGAACGGCCAGGTGATTGGGATCGTCCTTAGCTCATGTGCCGGCAAGTGAGGTTGACGGGCGTACAACTGGCAACCTTTGCATGTCTTTACGATGTTCTCGGCGTCTTCTTTGGCGGTGAGCCAGTAGAAACCTTGGCGGAAAGATTTGGATACAATGGACCTAGCGGAAGCATGATGCCCGCAGGCGCCAATATGTATGTCCTTCAGAATTTCCCGGCCTTCTTCCGGCTGTATGCACCGCTGATAGATGCCGCAAGTGCTTCGCTTGTATAGCTCGCCTTGTATTATCGTGAATGCCTTGGCTCGCCTTATGATTTTCCTCTTTAGCACCTCATCGTCTTCCGACAACTTTTGGTCGATTAGAAAATCGAGGTATGGGACTGTCCAATCCGGCTGTGTTAAGTAGACAGCGAGACTTGCCGCTTCTACCGGTTCTTCTGAGTCGGGGTCCATCAAATCGGCGCCTTTAATGGATGGCTTGTGCAATTGCTCCAGGAAGATATCTTTTGGTACCTTTTTGCGTTCCGATCCCAGTCTTGCAAGTGTGTCTGCCGCCTCATTCTCGGTTCTTGGAACATGTCGGACTTCGTAGCCTACGAAGTTTTTTGCAAATTCGTCAACTTTGGCTCTGTAAGCTGCCATTGTTGCGCTTTTCGCATCCCATGTTCCGCTTACTTGCTGCGCGACTAGATCTGAGTCGCCATAACAGAGGATTCTTTTGACGCCTAGGTCGTTTGCCACGTGTAACCCGTGAAGCAAGGCTTCGTACTCGGCAACATTGTTGGTTGATGTGAAGTGGATTTGTAACACGTAGCTAAGCTTGTCACCTTTAGGCGTACGTAGAACGACTCCAGCCCCCGAGCATCCGTCAAAGTGCATGACCCAATATTCTGACTCGAGGAGTGTTGTTTCCTCCATTGCCTCTGTCCAGTCGGCGACAAAGTCTGCAAGTGCTTGAGATTTGATGGCGGTCCGTGGTTTGTAGACTATATCAAAGGCGGCGAGTTCGATGCCCCACTTGGCAACTCGACCCGTTGCCTCTGCATTGTTGATTATGTCTCCCAACGGTGCCTTGTTGACTACTGTCACTGTGTGTTCCTGGAAGTAATGCCTAAGCTTTCTGGCGGCGAAAGAATACACCATAAGCCAGCTTTTGGTAATGCGGATACCTCTGCTTGGAGGCGGATAATACTTCACTGATGAAGTAGACCGGTCGCTGCTCACACGCCGCTTCTTCGTTCTCCTTTCTTTCCACAGCCAAGACAACGCTGACAACAGCTCTTGTTGCCGCGATGTACAGCAGCATTGGTTCCTGTGATCGAGGTGCTGCCAGTATCGGAGCGGATATGAGGGCCTCCTTAAGTTGTTGCAAGGCGGCGTCTGCCTCTGCTGTCCACTCGAAGTTGTCGGATTTCTTCAGTAGCCGGTAGAGAGGCATTGCCTTTTCCCCTAGGCGTCTTATGAAACGACTGACGGCTGCCGCCGATCCGGCTAGGCGCTGCACGTCCTTCAGACAAGTAGGTCTGGATATATTTTGGATGGCCTTGATCTTCTCCGGATTAACCTCAATCCCTCGTTCTGAGACGATGAATCCGAGGAGTTTGCCGGCTGGGACGCCGAAAACGCACTTGGCGGGATTGAGTTTCATCTGATACCTCCGGAGATTCTGAAAAGTTTCTTCCAAGTCCTCTAGGAGATCTGCCTTCTTTTTTGACATTACCGCGATGTCGTCTACATAGACGTGAACATTGCGACCGATCTGTTCGTGCAGGCAATTTTGCATACAGCGCTGGTATGTTGCCCCTGCATTCTTCAGGCCAAAAGGCATTGTAATGTAGCAGAAAGTCCCATATGGAGTTGTGAAAGATGTTTTCAGCTGATCTGACTCTCTCATCTTGATTTGGTGGTACCCTGAGTAGGCGTCTAGAAAACAAAGCAGCTCGGAGCCTGCTGTGGAGTCTACGACTTGGTCAATCCTAGGCAGCGCAAAGGGATCCTTTGGGCAGCACTTGTTAACACCAGTATAGTCGATACACATCCTCAGCTCTTTATTCTTCTTTGGGACAAGTACAGGATTTGCCACCAAATCGGTGTGTACAACTTCTTTTATGAAATTGGCGGCCTTCAGCCTATTTATCTCCTTCCCTATAGCCTTGCGTCTCTCATCTCCAAAGCGTCTTGTTGCTTGCTTCACCGGCTTGGATCCTTTTATGACGTTGAGCGAGTGCTCGGCAAGTTCCCTCGGTACACCAGGCATGTCGGAAGGCGACCATGCAAAGATGTCACGATTCTCACGGAGGAACTCGACGAGCGCGCCTTCCTATTTGCTGTCAAGGTTGGAGCCGATGACAACTTGCTTAGACTTGTCACCCGGGATGAGGTCCGCCATTTTGGTGTCTTCTGAAGCTTCGAAAGTCTTCTTGACATCCATCTTTGGCTTTGGCATGGAGTTGTCTGAATCCGCCCCGAGCAGCGCGAGTTCTTCCTTGTGGATGACGGCTTCTGCGAAGGCGGCCATGCCACGCTCGCACTCCTTGGCTTTCTTGAAGTTGCCGGAAACCGTGATGGTTCCGTTTTCCCCCGGCATTTTAAGCTTGCTGTATATGTAGCACGGCCTTGCCATGAACTTGGCGAAAGCCGGTCGTCCGAAGATTGCATGATAGGCGCTCTTGAAGGGGACAACTTCGAACCGGAGGAACTCTGAGCGGTAGTTCTCTTTTGGTCCGAAAGTTACCTTCAGCCTGGTGCTCCCCATTGACTTTGCTTGCCTGCCGGGCACTATGCCATGAAAGGTGAGGTTGCTGTGATCCAGCTGATCCTCTGATAGGTTCATGCGGCTTAGTGTGTCGTAGTACAGGATGTTGAGGCTGCTGCCGCCATCCATAAGTACCTTTGTGAGTCTGAAGTTGTCGACAATGGGGTCGACGACAAGGGCGTACTTGCCTGGGTGAGGGACGTGATCAGGATGGTCGGACCGGTCCCAAGTGATTGCTGCCTCCGACCAGTTCAAGTACTGAGGGACGTCTGGCATTGCCGCGTTGAGTTCGCGCATCTCCGCCTTATCCGCTTTAGCCGAAGGCGTGCCGACAAAGCACACAAGAGATTCTTTGACCTTCGGATACGGCTTCTTTTTCTTGGCGTCTACGTCATCTTCGCTGGAGATAGACATGTCGTCGTCATCCTCATCCTCCTTGCTGTCTTTCTTGTCGTTCTTCTTTGACTTCTTTGACTTCCAGCCGACTGTGGGATCCTTTTTGAAGTCGTCCATGAAACGGCACTCTCCAAGCATATGGTTGACCTTGCCCAATGAGGCGTGGATGGGACACGGCAAAAGCTTTGCCTGCTCATAAGTGATTCGCGCCGCCTTAGGCCCTGAGCCGGCTTCGCGACTATCTTTCTTATTTTTCCACTTCTTTTTGCCGGCGTTTCCTTGGAACACTACGGCTACCTCATTGGAAGGTCCGGCTTTGTCATCCGCCGCCTGCTTGTGCTTGTTGTTCCGCTTTGGCATGATGTTGACGTCTGGGTCATCGTCCCGGGCGTCGTCATCCGCCGCCGCGTATTGGGCGGCTAGGTTGAGCATCTCACCAAGGTCCGTGATTTGCTCGCGGACGAGCCTATGACGGAGCAAGGACTTCTTCTGTAGGCCCGTGTAGAAAGCATGGATAGCCTGTGCGTCCGAAACACCATGACAGTTGGCCTTTTCGGATATCCAGCGGCTGACAAAATCTGTCATGGTTTTGTCCGGCTTTTGGATACAGCGCTGCAAATCCGTGTAGGTATTTGGACGCTTGTATGTTCCTTGGAAGTGCTGGGAGAAAACCTTTTCCATGTCGTACCAGCTATGGATGGACTTTTCAGGAAGGTTGTCGATCCAAGCTCTTGCCGTGCCTTCCAACATGAGAGGTAGGTAGCGGACGGCAATATGGCTGCTCCCGCCGGCAATCTCTATGGCCATGGCGTAGTCGGATAGCCATGAGTCCGGCTTAACGAGGCCGTTGTACCTAGAACAGTTTTTTGACACTGATGTCATGTCCTTGGGGAACGGCTCTTTGCGGATGGCGTCACCGAAGCACTTTGGTCCAGAGTATAGCGGCTCCTTTCCTCTTGCTATGTCTTGTAGGCGGTGCCGTGCGTCTTTTGGATCGAGTTGTCGTGCGCCTCTGTTTGCGTCCGGCTCGTCCTGCGCCGCCCGGCTTATGCTGCGCCTGGGCCCTTCTACCTCCTCTCTCCTCTTGCTGCCAGTGCTACGCTGAGGAGACCGGCTGCGGCCTCTCCTTGGAGGGTCGTTGCCGGCATCTTTTCTAGGCGGCTGCCTATTGTTCCGGCTACCGCCATTGTCGCGTCTTGGCTGAGGTGGAGGTGGTAGGTCTCCTCTGCTTCCCGTCCTTGAATTCTCGTCCCGCCTTGGCTTTGGCGGCGGTGCCTTCTTTGGAGGTGGCGTTGCCTTCCTTTTGTCGCCATGGCTACTGGAGCCAGACGGGCCTTCGGGGTCGGCGCCGGGTGCAGCTTTGCACTTGCCCGATTTGGACTCTAGGTCTCCCCGCGGGCATCCGCCATGTGGCCGAATCAGCGCGAGCTTGTTGTTCTAGGGCCTTGCTTACGAAGTGTCTTGCGTTGGCCAACTTTTCTTCCGCCGTGTAAGTGTTGTCATCCAGGGTATCTAACGCGGCAGCCGCGTTGAGGATAGGGGTGCAGAAGACAACATCCCCCCTTCTATCCACTCGCTGTGGTGCCGTACGCCAATCGAACCCTAGGTCTTGAGCCGCTGTCGTTGCTTGCGTAGGCGGCTCTTTTCCACGGCGGTTTTTTGATGACCTTTTCTCCTCGAAGAGTTGCCGGCTTGTTTTGGCCGACATCTTCTCCTGCTCTTTCTTGATCTTCTTCGCAAGGCTCTCAACGTGCTCCTCTCTTTTTCGCAGGAAGTCAGAGTGCTTAAGCATGTTAAGCCTAATCTCTTCCACTTCGTCGAGTGGGGTGTTTTTGTTCACGGGAGTATTCATGATCTCGTCTACTTCTTTGATGACGGAGAGCAAATCCGTGGGTTTGCTGCTGCCGCCTTTCTCGAGGCCAGTTTTCTTCTTTGCGCACACCTTGTCGGAACTTTCAATGAGTTGGCCGGCAGTGGTGTCTCCGGCTTCTTCCGCCGGCTTGATTTGCGCTTCCGAAGTAACTGGGGTTGTCTCGTGACCGACAACAACCATCATAGCCAGCTTGTCAGGCATGTCTGTATACGCTGTACCCTCTGAGGGAGCCGGATTTCCACTGGAAAAGCGGGTTTTGATCTTCTCTTCGAAGAGACTAGCATCATCATCGGAGTCAGAGTCTATGTTGACTTGAACGGTAGATCTGGATCCGGCATCTGACATCGCATCCTCCTGCAGAGCAGGGAGGATTGACTCAGGATTGTTGTTTTCCGGCTGGGAGTCGGATCCCAGTCCGACAACTCCGACGAAGTGGAAATCAGATTCGGCCGACTCCTGGGAGAAGGCGGATTCAGATCCATCTTGCCGGTCGACTGCTTGGTCGAAGGGTTGGTGGGTGGGGTTGAAGAAACGCGGTAGGCCGTACGCCTCTGGCGTGTACCCGATGAAGACGTCGATCCCTCCGATCGGCACGATTGCGCATCCGATAAGGTAGTCGTCCGCCGGGAGCCAGGACTCATCCGAGTTGACGTAGCTGTGGCCGTCATACCTTGTGACGCGACCGACGGCGATCTGCTTGCCCACGCCGCCAAGTGTTCCCGCCTGGAACGTGACGCCAGGAACCTTATGCCCCACGGTGGGCGCCAACTGTCGTGGTATCGGCATATTTGATAGGAGACGGGGGTCCTCTAGCCTACGTATGGATTGTGGGGAAGAAGGTTGGTGTCGTCGAGGTCGGGATTGAACACGGCGAGTTTACCCAGCTTCGGATCCCACAGCGGTGGCGGGATCCTACGTGCTGCTATAATTCACTATGAGGCAATAGCCGTGAACAGGTTACAATGTGTATGATGCGTATTCAAGCGTGCCCTAAAGGCTTCCTGGTGGGCGGCTTATATAGGCGGCCAGACCCCAGGATACAAGGCAAGTACTTGTCCGGCAAGTAATCAGAGTCCTAGACCTAGCCGGCTTAGTTGCCGCCTTCCGTCTTGGGCTCGGTGGCTTGATGGGCTAAGGCCTTCCGCCTTCCTTGGACCGTCCGCCTACTTCCTTGCACGTCAGCTATCTGGGCCGCCCGGCAGGCCTTGGCCTTACCACCCTTGGGCCACCCTGGACTAGCCGGATTGATCCATGCTGGTTATACCCCTAGTTGATATATCCCCAACAGTAGAGGTTTTGTAGGTGGAGCGCGTCAGGCCGTTATGGGGTGGGAAAATGCTTCTGAAAAGTCTCGTCTCAACTCTCTCCTTTTCTTTAGCACAAATGGTGTGCTTGAGGATAGTTTGGGTTTGTTGGGTCTAATGGTGAAAGTGCACAACCTCTGCAGAGTGTAAAACTAAGTACTTAGCCGTGTCCTCGGTTACGGACAATTTTGAGCAGTTGATCAAGGACGTCAACGGAGGATCCTATCATTCCAATTTCTTAGTTAAAAGTTAATGGGTGAACAAGGGAAGATGAGATTATGGTTTTTATGCCATAGTCGTTTTGATTTCAAGAAAAGTGTTTTCAAAAGAGAAGGAAAAATTGGCTTTATGCAAATTAGCCTCGAACTCCACCAGCCAAATATGCATATAGGTTATAGAGTTATTCCATTAAGTGTCCACCATAGTGTCACTTGCCAGACTCCATTTTTAATGGAATCTGACCCACTCTGTTGCAAAATTTTATTTGTTACAGGTTATTTAGATGACGAGTGAGGTTTTCGTTAAGTGATTTCGAGTCTGCAACCAACATGTTTTTCACCTGTGGCAACATGAAGATGGAGACTTACTGCTATTGTATTTCCGTTGTTTAGTCTTTCAAAGCTAGCTTTATGCTATGCAATTTGTAAAGAATATTTTGTAAGTCTGGATCATCGATGTAATAAATTTGATACTTTGTTGTGATATTACATCGTAAACTGTGTGTGCAAACGAATCGATCCAGGGGTTTGTACTATACATAGGTGACTGCCATATTTTAAGTACAGGTACGTACAATATACTGTGTGTTTGCCATTCTCTTTTTGTTTTGTTTTTTTATCAAACACTTGCAAGAGATCACCCCATGGTGTAGACACCAAGTGCCTCGTAAGAATACATGAAATGCTTGTATGCGCAACAATCGCCTCCTTTGTTGGTCCATTCGATCCATCAAATTCATATTTCTCTACTATTCCCTGATAGGTCACGGTGTAGAACTTCCCGTTGTGATATGCACAGTCTGGATGGAGTACATTGCTCTCTCCTGCCCTTACAAAAGAGAGCAAATTGCAATCATAATGAATAATCATGGCAACGTAGTTACCACGTTTGGATGGAGTACAGAAAAACGCCGCCTTTTGGTAAAACCATGTTGCCACATGTTTTGCATCATAGAGTTTATCTTTGTAAAAAAGATAATAACCTTGTAGACTTCCTTTGTCATCATATACTGCCTCCAGAAATGAAAAGTTGGTGATTGGGGGCAGAGGGACCATGTCCGTCGAAATGGGGTTGAAGAGAACGATATTGCAGAGTTCGTTTACCAGAAACATCCATCCATGTGAAGCTCCGCAGCACGCAACAAAACAACCCTTGGGAAAATCGACATCATAAGACTTGTTGACGTCCAGGAGATGACGGAACTGGCAAGTCACGGCCTGGCTGCTGCTGATCTCTGCTTCACTTTTATCGATAAGGTCGGTCCACGACATGAGCCACAGTCTGCAAGTTCGTGCGACGCCAGCAGCAGCCGCGGCAGAGCACCATGATGTGCAGACGGATGCAAAAGCAATGGATTCCCGAAGCTTGAGGCGTTGCAGGATGCTGAGGAGGAGATCCGTCGGAAGGTCCGACCAACTGGAACTTGCATAAGGTCCTTCCATCGTAAGATACTCCATGTTATTTGCTTCTGGGCAGGCTTATATAGCAAAACGAGATCCAATATACATCTAGTGTATTAGTCGGACTCGGACAGTGTATATGTTGTGACGAACTATGATCCGGACAAGGCTTAAAGACATCTCTACGGGGCTGCTCAATTGACCCGGACAGACCGGATTTGAGCAGCCCCGGACAAAACCAAGGCCCTGCGGGGCTGCCCAAACGGACTGTTGTCCGTTTTTTGGTCCGTGGCTGCTCAAATCTGGACCAAATTTGGTTCAAAATTGAGCAGCCTCCCGGACAACTCTGGACACAATCGTGTCCACTACTTGGCGTCCTGGCCCATTAAAAAGAGGCACATATTTTGCACTTTCCTCTCCCACCCCCAGCCTCCGCCCGCCAAAAACACTATCCATGTCCCGCCCTGCCCCGCCGCCAAAGCCGATGCAAAAGCCCAAGGTGCTCACGGACGAAGAGAGGAGGGAGCAGTCGGCCAAGAGGGCGGGACGGAGGAGGAGAGCGAAGGAGGAGAAGCTGTCGCCGATGGACGACGAGCGTACCAGGATCGCCCAGGCGGCGGCAGAAGCGGTGATGAGCGTGCTGGGCATGCGTCCGGCGACCGCGACCACGACGTACGTGCCTCCCTCGTAGGCCGCCAGCTCCAACACGTCCGCGGCCCGGTCGCGCTTCCCCCCGGCGCCGACGCATCCCCGCGCCGACGTACGGGTACTTGCCCGGCCGTGACCCGACGCCGCAGCCCTTCTACTCGATTGAAGTGGAAGATTCGTCGCCGCTCCGCGGCCCCGTCGTGGGCTCGATCGATCTGAACACCGCGCCGGGCTCTGGGCTGTCCGCGCCCCGCAAAAGTTGCATCCGCGTTCCGCCGGGCGTTCTTCCCGTGCCCCGCAACCTGTTCGACGAAACGCCGGTCCCGTCGACTCAGGCGACTCCGGGACTGACGTTTGAGGAAGGCGACGCGTACATGAACGACTTCATCAACGAGAATAGCCGTGTGAGCTACATCGACGCCGGGGACGAGCTGGAGGAGGACGGAGCGGACGAACACCACATCGCCGACATGCCGTTGTTCATGGACGAGCTCACCCAGCAGGCCAAGGCGGCGAGGAGGAACGTCAAGCGGGGCGCCGGCTTCACCGAGAAGGAGGATGAGTGTCTCTACGACACATGGATGGAGGTGGGACAGAACACCATTATCGGGGCCGAGATGAAGGGCAGCGCGTACTGGGCGAGGATGTTCAGGAACTACCATGAACGGGCCCTCCTCCAGCCGTACTCCATGGTCACCACACGGACCGAGCTCTCCATCCAAAAGAGGTTCGGGCTCATCTCGCAGGAGTGCAGCAAGTTCACCGGCTCCTTCGAGCACGCCGCGGCCCGGCAGCAAAGTGGCATCGGCATCGCCGACTTGGTGAGTGGCCCTTCCTTTCCTTGTCCATTTGTTGTTTGTGTTGGCGTTCCATGTCCTCCAATGGCCGTTTGTGTAGGCGTTCCAAGCGTTGGAGGTCTACAAGGCCGAGCATGGGGGCAAGTCATTCAACTTCGCCCATTGCTACCGGAAGCTCAAGGACAACCAGAAATGGAAGGAGCTTCACAGCGCCCTCAAGAAAGGAGTGGCCGTGCCCGGAGGGGTGCCGCCAATGGCCACGGGTTCCGCCGATGGTCCGGAAAGCGAAAGGCCAAGGGGACGGGTCAACTCCAAGCTCGACCTGAAGCGGGACGCCACGACGATCGCGCTGCAGGAGACCCTCCAAGGCTTCATCACCTAGAAGGACAAGGAGACCGAGAAGAAGGACGAGAGGGACGAGAAGAAGCGCCGGGAGCGAGAGGAGGTGACGAAGAACTCCTTCCTCGTCCAAACGAAGAAGCTCGAGATAGAGGAGGAGAATGCAAAGACCAGGGCCTTGGAAGCCTCGACAAGGGCCATGGAGGCCGAGAACAAGAGGAGGGAGGTCGAGCTCACTCTGGCCGCCCAAGAGGCGCAGATCATGGCCATGGACCTGACCGGCTTCACCCCAAGGAAGAGGGCCTACTACGAGAAGAAGCAGCAGCGGTACATGGAGGCCGAGGGCTGATCGGCATGGCCTGATCGTGCCCGACATGGCCTGAACCAGTGGCCGGCATCCTATTTTGTACGTCTAGACTAGTCCATAACCCCGTGGCCGGCATGGCCTGATCGTGGCCGGCATGGCCTGAACCGTGGCCTCCTTTTGCATGTGCCAATTTTGGTTTTTTGGTATTTCCAGGGCATTTTCGTATTTGCCTATATGTGCACTTTCAAAACTCTCACAATTTAAGCAGCCCCGTAGGGCGCATGGCTCCAGTCCGCGCAGACACGCTCGCGGACGGCTGCTCAAACGGATAAAATCCAGACCAAATCGGTCCGGATTTGAGCAGCCCCGTAGGAAATGTCCTAAATGTTGGAAAACGCGGTTTAACAGCCGGCGGATCCAGCGCTCCCGTCCTCCGCCTCCAGCGCTCGACGCGTGTCCTGCGGCCCCACCTTATCTCTTCCCCATGACCCGCAGCGGAGACCAAATTTCTCCCTACGCCGCCCACCTCCAGGCCTCGACCTCTGTCCTCCGCCGCCTCGTGCCGCCTCCACGCGCGCCGCCTTCTACGACAAGCCGTAGCTCGCCTGTGCAGCCGCCTCTTTCCTTCCTCTATCGCACCTCCTCAATCCATCTCCCTCCCGCACCAAATCCCAGCAACCAGTGGCAACCCCTCCATGCTTGTGCGCCGCCTCGCCCACTGCCCAGCGCGCGGCCCCTGCTGCCCTGCCAGCACGCCACCGCACTCCACTACCTGCTAGCGTCGCCGCTCCTCCTGTCAGCGTAGCGCGCGGCCACTGCCTCCCCGCCAGTACGCCGCCCACCATGACCCACCGCGTGTTGCCTCGAGGTCTCCACTTCCCGATGGTCGGACAACTCCAATTCCTGCCAGAGCACCGCTCCCGGCCTCCTCCATCACAGGCGTACCGCCGCCGCCCCGGCCACTCGCACCTACGGCAACCTCTGTGTCGCCGCCATGGACAGGCGCACGTCGGGCTCGAGGCCGCCTCCACTGCAGATGCAGAAGTCTTGCGCCTCCAAGAGTCCAGCCATTCCTCACCGAGCGCTCGATCTCAGGAGCATCCAGATCGAGCTGTGTGCTGCAGGCTGCCATGGCTGCAAATGTCGAGCTGGAGGAAGACTAGAACAAGGGGAAAGTCAGTGCATCCTATTACTGTTTTTGTTGCTATCAATGTTCTGTGATTTGCATCAATTGGAGATATTTTTGTTACCAGTGCTGAAATTGTTCTGTGATTTTGCTATAATTGTTCTCTGATTTTTTGTTGCTACCAATGTTCTGTGATTTTGCATCAATTGGAGATTTTTTTATACCAATGCTGAATTTGTTCTGTGATTTTGCTATAATTGTTTTCTGATTTTTTGTTGCTACCAATGTTTAGTGATTTTGCAACAATTGAAGATTTTTTTTGCTACCAATGCTGAATTTGTTCTTTGATTTTTCTATAATTGTTATCTGATTTTGTGTTCCAACAAATGTTCTGTGATTTTTGCTATAATTGTTCTGTGATTTTGCTTTTGTACTATTAAGTTTTTACTACAAGGTCTTTTGTTAGAAGATCACAAACTTTTTATTACGAATGAAACCTTTTTTGTTTCATCGGAGCAATTGCGGGATCTAGGTGAAAATCGCTACAATAGCATAATTTTTATTTTGAAACAAACCAAAGCAATAGGGGGATTTAGACAAGCGTTTTTTTTTGTTTCCGGGAGCAAAAGCGGGATTGGGACCAAACTGGACACGTGTCGACAGGAGAAGCCAGAGGCTGGAAAGTTTCCAACCTCCGGAGGACGCTCAGCACTTTCCTTAAATGTTGCAACTTCGTATGCTAAATGGCTAGTGCGCAAGATTGGGGTCGACTTACCGACGGCCCTGACTCCTTGATCATCACCGATGGAAGAATCGACGTCGTCAAGAGGGTTTTCATGAGTCCCTTCCATGCTCATTCCAAATTAGAAAGGGGACGGGTGAATAACCATTGGAGAGGAGCTTTAGCAGATGGGAGGAGGGAGACATGCCGGGCATGGATAGGGTAATCCAGCGAGCGGAGGAGCAAAAGCAGCCGGCAGCATGGTCTGCCAAAACCTAGGCAGCCCGGAGATATCTTCGCAATCTAGGCTTTGAAGTTCAAATAGTTTTTGGAAGCTCTGTCCCCATGTTTCATATAATTTATCTATGGCCCTTTCTTGCCCTTCCAGATATTCTGAGTAACCTATAACTCTTCTTTTTTTTCTAGCTCAACGGCACCAATATTTTGATTCTGTTTGGAATATGCCAACTCGGTAGAAAAAACTCTCCAAGAACAAGAAAGGCGCATGCTAGGCGTAGGTGAAAGAGCATTCTCTAGTAAACCCTTGTTTCAGTGATAATGACAACACAATCCATGATCTAACATTGTTGTTAAAGTTTGCAGGATGTTTGTAAGTTGTTAGCAAAAAGAAAAGTATCCAAACGGGCGCAACAGAAGGCCTCCAGCAAGCCTTGCTCCAGGCAGAGAGACCAGTGCAGCGGTACTACCGTTGATGCCAGCACGTTAGTACCGCTGGCATCAACGGTAGTACCGCTGCACTGGTCTATCTCCAGTGCACGGGGTAGTACCTGGCTGCCGCTAGCGGTACCGCCTGAGGTACCGCCGTTTTCGGCGCTCTGTTTCTAAGAGCGGTACCTCGAGCGGTACCAGAGCGGTAGTACCGGGCTCGAGGGGTACTACCGGCTCATCCAGCGGTAGTACCGGGCTCGAGTGGTACTACCGGCCCATCCAGCGGTAGTACCGCCGCTCTCCGCACTGGCCAGGGCCCAGCTCGGAGCGCTGGCTGCCGCTGGCGGTACCGCCCGAGGTACCACCGATTTCGGCGCTCTGTTTCCCAGAGCGGTACCTCGAGCGGTACCGGAGCAGTACTACCAGCCTCCAGCGGTACTAGCGGCTCAACCAGCGGTAGTACCGCTATGTGTTTTTCTCGTGCAGGTTCGAGGCCAGCTAGTGCCCTGGTGCCGTTGGTGGTACCGCCCGAGGTAGCGCCGTTTTCGGCTGTCTGTTTCGATGAGCGGTGCCTCCATAGGTACCAGTGCGGTCCCACCATCGCCTCCAACAGTACTACCGGCCCTCCTGACGGTAGTACCGCCACGAAGATCTGGATTTCCTGTGCTACCATCGAAGAAGCCAAGGGCTGGTTTAAAGTACCAACGGTACTACCGGTCCTCCCAGCGGTAGTACCGCTGCGTAAGTTTCTGCTTCCAACGACCAGTTTTTGGAGGAGCTATAAAAGGACCCCTTCACCTACCTTTGATGATTTGAGCTTCTACACTCTCTCACCTCCATTACTACGAAGCTTTGAGCTCCAAGATCTCCCAATCCTCCCACTCAAACTTGTTGACCTTTGGAGGATTGAAGGAGAAAGCACCGATCTACATCGTCACCAAAGCGTTCTTCATTTCTCCCCCATTCCTTGGGGATTTCGTGGCTAGGGTTTCCGGTAAGAAAACCTAGTTCACCATTGTTGTAATCTTGGTGTTGCCTTGACCTTTTGTGGTCATCTTGAGAGCCCCCAATTAAGTTGTGGGTGAGTGCCTCAAGCGTTTGTAAGGGATTCGATCTCCGCCCTAAAAGGGGATCAATAGTGGAAGGTGAACTCGCAACCTTTGTGGTTGAGTTCATCGGAGAAGAAGGTGAGCCTTTGTGGCGTTGCGGCTAACCTGTTGTGGTAGCGCACACCTCTCCAACGAGACGTACACCCTTGGGTGGAACTCGGGATTACATCTTCGTCTCCGCGTGCTTCACTTGGTTCCCCTTATCCTTACTCCCTTACTTGCTTGTCTTGTACTCTTGTTTACCTTGTTATTGCTTAGCTTGTCATTTAGGTAAATTCACCGTAGTTGCATATCTAGAGAATTTACCTTTGTGTTGAGCCTAAATCCGAAAAGACCTAAAATTTGTAATAGCACCTATTCACACACACCCTCCCCTCTAGGTGTCGGATTCCCGTTCAATTGGTATCAGAGCCAGATTCACTTTTAAGGCGCCTAAGTGCAACGATGACGGAATCCGATGCCGAGAAGGCCGCCTGCGAGAAATTAGAGGCGGAGACGGAGGCGTTAGCCAAAGGGGCAACCATGGCCGATCTTATAGATATGAGATCGTCCTTGGAGGCCCAACTCCTTAACATGAATGAGATGCTCATGGCACTCTTGAAGTCTAAGGAGTTCGAGGCTACTTCTCCCTCTCCTCCTTCTAAGGAGCAAGGTGAGACCTCTAAGGATTCATCTTCGGATGGGTCCAAAGATGTTCCTCCGAATGCTTCTCCCGGGAAGGCGAAAAAGATGAATCACCTAGCTCCTCTAATACCCCCAAAGGAGAGGAATTTCATAATGTTAACCATAATTACTCTCATAACCTTCCTATCCCTCACCCTCATGTAAACTTTAGAAGTGATCCTCCTAAGCTCAAACCTACTCATTTCTCACAATGACAATTTCAAATGAAGTCTCATTTATGAAGTGCCTCCATTGAGTTATAGCTCCATTGAGTTATAGCGCATCATTAAAGAAGGATTCAAGGCCCATGATCCAACCAACTGGACAAGGAGAGAGGTGGTTGATAGTAAACTTAATGCCACCGCTCTTCATCAACTCCAAATGGCCATTGGAGAGAAGACATGCCTCTCATTCAACAATTCTCCACCGCCAAAGAAGTGTGGAATGCTATTTCCGACATCTTCGTCGGCAATGAGAGCATGAAGAAGAACCGGTATGATGCCTTGTGCAATGAGGTGGAAGGGTTCTACAAGTTGGATGGAGAAAGTCATGAGGACATGTACCGGAGGTTGGTGTTGATTGCTAAAACTTTCAAGAACCTCGGTGCGGTCTACACTGATGACGCTTGGATCAAGAGGAAGTTCGTGACCGCACTCTTGCCCGTTGAGGAAACGGACTTGAAGATACTCCAAGGGATACATGACTTCGCGAAGATGACATCCAATGAAGTCATGCAAGAGATGACCGCTTACAAGGTGGCCTCCAAGATTGCACAAGATGCAAGAGCAAGAGCCATAGGGATGCACAAGCATGCCTCAATTTCTTTGAAGACACCATTGAAGAAGAGGATGAAGATGAGTATGATGATCAAGTCGAGGTATCTACTGAGACACTCTCAAGTACTCTCACCCAACACATGGGTCTTGCGGCAAGAACTTTTTGGAAGAACCCCGGAAGGGCCAAATCTAGGATTGACAAGAAGTTCCCCTCCAATAGAGGAAAGTCAGGAAACAAGGTGAGGCTTTGCTATAATTGTGATGACAAAAGCCACTTTGTTGTAGATTACCCATGGGAAAGAACAGAGGACCATGGTGCGAGGCTCGTGTCCAAGACGAAGGGCAAGGGGCCTATGCCAATTAAGAAGCCCTTCTTCAAGAAGAACCAAAAGATTGTCTTGGTGACCCAAGAGCAATATCCCACCGATGACGAAGATAGTGACAAGGAGGACAACCCAACGCAAGTGGCCGCTCTTGCCATTTCCCCTACACCTCCGTCACTCTTCTCCTCACCAAATGAGACTCCCATCATCAAGAATGCAAGATGTCTTATGGCAAAGACATCCGAGGTAAAATTGTCCCCTACCTCCATATCCCATGATATTGATGATGGTATGAGTCTTGAAGTCAAGAAAGAAATTATTGCCTTTGATAAATTCATGACTAACTAGCAAGTAGAAGGAAAGAAACACTTTGGCTCGATTATGAGTCGCATAGGTGAGCTTGAGGATGAGCTTGAGTTAAAAGGTGAGATTGAGAGATAGGATGCTCACACTAAGGTGTCTCTCCAATCCTCCCTTGAAGATGAACAAGAAGCTCATGCTCTTCTTAAGGAGCAACTTGCTAAGATCACTAAGGATCGTGATCTTTACTTTGCTAAATGTAAAATTGTGAAATGAAAAGTCCGAGTTTGTAGTTGCTAATGCTAGACTTTGCGAAGACTTCGAGTCACTTGAAAATACTCACAAGGTATTGACAAGTGATCACGAACGTCTCCTCAAGTCTCGTGATCAACTCCAAACTCGAATATCTACTCTTGAGAAACCTAGCACTTCTACTCATTTGAATACTACTGCAAATGTTGTCAAGGATAAAGTTAGGGTTTTGTTTGTTCCCTCCATGGCAACCGAGACCAAGACCTCTCTTGATAAAGGTAAGGGGACACTCACTACTCCTCTTCATGAGCGAGTGCCCCACAAGGGTAAAGAAGGTCTAGTCTATGTTGCTAAGGAGAATAAGAAGATCAAGAAGAAGGCCAAGCCCGCAAAGCCAAGAAAGATGACATTGAGTGGAAATGCCACAAGGGGCACTCCCACTCGTGATAACTTTGCGAGCATATCTAACCCCAATTATGCTTTATATGTTGATTATTATGGGGATATCTATGCTAGATACATTGGTCCTTTTGATGGTTATAATGAATATGCTATTTGGGTCCCAAACACCCTTGTTGCGAAGAAAAAGGAACCCATAGCAAAATGGGTACCTAAATCAAAGAATTGATTGTGTGTAGGGCCTTGCTTCTGCAGGATCGAAATGGATAATTGATAGTGGGTGCACTAGTCATATGACCGGAAGCAAGGAGATTGTAACGGAGTTGAAGCCTAATGATGATCAAATGACCGTTACATATGGTGACAATTCAAAGTCTAGGGTAATAGGGCTCGGCAAGGTGGTAGTGGCACCGGACATCACACTTGTGAATGTCTTGCTTGTCGAGTCCCTAGGTTTCAACTTGATCTCAGTGCATTCTTTAACTTGTTTGGGTTATACCGTTATCTTCGAAAAGGAAATGGTTATCCTGATGCGGAGCAAGTCTCTCAATGTGTCTTTCGTTGGGTACGTTGAGAATGAGCTCTATGTGGTTGACTTCTCCGGAGTCACCACTTCCCATGCAATGTGCCTATTCGCTAAGGCGGACTTGGGTTGGCTATGGCATCGCCGACTAGCCCATGTCAACATGAGGAATTTGCAAAGTCTCCACAAGGGTGGTCATATCATAGGACTAAAAGACCATGTTTCTTTCTCGAAGGATCGAATGTGTAGGGCTTGTATTGAAGGAAAAATGCATGACATCCACCATCCAAGCAATACCATCATTTCATCAACGAGGGTTTTGGAGCTCTCCATGTTGATCTCTTTGGTCCCATTCCGGAAGCTAGTCTTGGTGGCAAGAAATATTGCTTGGTGATTGTTGATGACTATTCAAGATACACATGGGTTTTCTTCTTCAAGTCGAAGGCGGAGACTCAACAAACTATCATCGACTTCTCCAATGAAGCTCAACGTCAACACAATGTCCCAATATTGGTGATAAGAAGTGACAATGGTTCCGAGTTCAAGAACTACACCTTTAACGAGTTCCTTGGTGAAGAAGGGATTCGTCATCAATATTCCGCTGCTTATACTCCCCAACAAAATGGTGTAGCCGAAAGGAAGAATCGCACACTCATTGAGATGGCAAGATCGATGATGGCCGAGTTCAAGTCCCCTCACAACTTTTGGGCCGAAGCCGTCAACACCGCTTGCCATTCATCCAACCGGCTCTTCTTTCGCAAAGGACTCATGAAGACACCTTATGAAGTGGTTACCGAGAACAAGCCCAACATCTCTTACTTCCGAGTTTTTGGTTCTAAGTGTTTCTATCTTATCAAAGGTGTTCGTTTAGGCAAGTTTGATTCTAAGTCTCTTGAAGGGACTTTTGTTGGTTCCGGTGCCGAATCCCATACTTATAGAGTCTATGACAAGGCCTCGCGCATTATCATAGAAACTTGTAGTGTGGAATTCGATGAGAATGGCGGCTCCCTAGTGGAGTAAAGTGGTGTTTCTGGTGTAGGTGATGATCAACCTCAAGATGCTATCCGAAGGATGGGTTTGGGCATTCACCGCCCCGTCGAACTCTATTATGAGGTTACTCAACAAGGTTCAAGCTCCACGCAAGTGGTGGCTACTCCCTCACAAGAAGCACCCGACAACAACACCATGCCCAACACGCCTATTCAAGAAGAAGTACAAGAACCTCCGGCTGCCCCCGATATTTCCATTGACCCGGAACTTCCGGCTCCCAACGCCGGACCCTCCGGTGCCATGGATAGTACGGATGGCAGCCCTCCCCGAGACCAAGGTCAACCCCCTTCTTCATCGACAACTCCTTTGGTTGATCAAGGCCATCAACACCGTCAAGACGGAGACATGAATGATCAAGATGATCAAGCTATTCCCCCCACCACAAGGAGGGAAATCGAGATCCGCCGCTTGAATAGGGTTGGCACCTCACAAGAATTCAGAGATATATCTCTTGACAAGGTGCTTGGTGATGTGAGAAGCAAGGTCTCTACCCGAAGACAACTTGCAAGCTTTAGTGAACATCAAGCTCACATCTCCATGGTGGAACCCAAGAAAGTCTTTGAAGCTCTTGAAGATAAAGATTGGCTTGATGCTATGCATGAAGAACTCAACAACTTTGAGCGGAACAAAGTGTGGAAGTTGGTGGAAAGACCCAAAGATTGCCGCAATGTTATCGACACCAAGTGGATATTCAAGAACAAGCAAGATGAACATGGCATGGTGGTGAAGAACAAGGTAAGATTGGTAGCTCAAGGTTACTCCCAAATTGAAGGCATTGACTTTGGAGAAACCTACGCGCCCGTGGCTCGTCTTGAGTCAATTCGTATACTTCTTGCTATGCCTCTCATCATAACTTTAAGTTACAACAAATGGATGTTAAATCCGCTTTTCTTAATGGTCCACTAAATGAACTTGTTTATGTTAAGCAACCACCGGGGTTTGAGGATCTCAAGTATCCAAACCATGTCTACAAGTTGGATAAGGCACTCTATGGCCTTAAACAAGCCCCACGTGTGTGGTACGAGCACCTTAGAGAACTACTTGTAGACCGTGGGTTCCAAGTTGGGGAAATCGACCCCACCATTTTTATTAAGAAAGTAAATGGAGAGCTTTTCATTTGTCAATTATATGTGGATGACATTATATTTGGGTCTTCTAACAAAGCATTTAACGAAGAATTATCCAAGCTTATGACTGACAGGTTTGAGATGTCTTTGATGGGTGAGATGAAGTTCTTCCTAGGATTTGAGATCAAACAATTGAAGGAAGAAACGTTCATCAACCAAGCAAAGTACATTCAAGACATGCTCAAGAAGTATGGGTTGCTTGAGCTCAAGGGTGCCTCTGCCCCAATGCAAACAAAATGCCACCTTGAGCTCAACCCCAAGGGTAAGGATGTGGATCAAAAGGTGTATCGCTCCATGATTGGATCTCTTCTTTACCTTTGTGCATCTAGACCGTATATAGTGCTAGCCGTAGGAGTGTGTGCAAGATATCAAGCGGCTCCTAAAGAAAGCCATGATATGGCGGTCAAGAGAATCTTTAGATATTTGGCTTATACCCCAACCTATGGGTTGTGGTACCCCAAGGACGCACATTTCTAATTATGTGGGTACATGGATTCCGATTGGGCGGCAGATCAAGATGATAGGAAGTCAACCTCCGGTACTTGTCAATTTATTGGGAGGTCGTTGGTAAGTTGGTCTTCTAAGAAGCAAAATTGTATATCTCTCTCCACCGCCGAAGCCGATTATGTTGTCGCCGCAAGTTGTTGCACTCAATTGCTATGGATGAGGCAAACTTTTAAGGAGTACGGAGTCGACTGCGGCAAAGTGCCTCTTCTATGTGACAATGAAAGTGCCATCTAGATTGCTTACAACCCGGTGCAACATTCAAGAACCAAGCATATTGAGATCCGCCACCACTTCATAAGAGATCATGTGGCCCGAGGAGATATTGACTTATCATATGTGGGCACAAGGAATCAATTGGCGGATATCTTCATGAAGCCCCTTGAGGAAGGAAGGTTTTGCTTTTTGAGGAATGAGCTCAATTGGCGGATATCTTCATAAGAGATCATGATTCGAGATCCTTAGCTTGATCGCTTGCACACTCACCTAGGACTTAATTGCATCTTATCTTGTCTAGATGTAGGCATGGACATAGGGGGAGAGTGTGGTCCTAATACATTGGACCATCCCTCCCCCCATTATGCCGATAGCAAGTGTTCTTTTAACTCTATATTCATTCTTATGTCTAAATGAGCTAAAATGACGAGTATTGGTTATGTACCCAAGATATATCTTCGCGGTGACATGCCATACGCTCCAACATGGTGGCCTCGGCCACCGCCCTCTTCTCCGTGTAAGAAGAGTTGGATTTCATGTTTTTCGTGGAGTTCCTTTTGCCCTCTCTTGATTTGTGGGAAACACACTCTTTTTGCTCTTCGTGAGTTTAATGCTTTTTGCAAAGTGAGTGTGAACTACCACTCTCGGTTTGAGTTTCTATCCTAAGCCCCAACTCGCACCCCTAAAGCTATTCTCTCTCAATGCTCTGTTCCATACTCTAGGTTGTGTGGATGGTCGGAACCGGTGTGAAAAACGTGTTGTGGGCATCATTTTGAGCCACGATTCCTTTTTTCCCAGGCGCCGGTACTACCGGTCGCCCTAGCGGTACTACCGCTGCATAGCACAAGCGGTACTATCGCTGTCACCAGCGGTACTACCGTGCGCAGCGGCATCTCCGCTCGGGCGCCCGACAGAACCGGGCGGTACTGCTGCTGGACCGAGCGGTACTACCGCTGCGGGATTTTTTGGTCGATAAGGGCACGGGGCTGGGCGGTTTGGAGAGGACAACCTCTCACTTCCCCCAACCTCATCTCCTTCTCCTCCACTTCCCCGCTGCCGCCGGCCACTCCACCGCCGGGAAGAGCTCTCCTCGGCCTAGGACCTCGTGCTCCTTGCTCCGGTAGGACTCCATCATCTCTCCTCCTCCTCGATACTTCACCATGAGCTCTGGTAAGACAAATCCCTCTCTCTCATCTAGTTGATGGATAAAGATAAAATTAGTGCTTCCCCTCGGATTTGTGGTTGAAGGAGTTGGTAGAGATGCTTCTTTATGGATTTAGAACAATGTGTACAAGTTTCATGGAAAGGTATAGGCTAGATTTAAAGTTCCCATCTTAGATTTGTTGGAGCAACCCTAGATAGGTCTATGGCTTCTCTTAAAGAGTACATCTACCAATGTTGCACCTCCAAACCCGAATGTGACACTTTACATCTAGATTTACCATTCCTAGAATTTTATATCCTTGTGTTCTTCGTTCATAATTCATGGAATTTGTGCATTCTCATCTATATGCTTTCCATCTCAATCTCTTCTTAGGTAGCGGTCGTTCCAAGTCCACGGCAAGTAGGAAGAAGCAAAAGTCCGCTCCCTCCGATGAAGCTCAAGAAGCACTCAACAATTTGCAACGCCGGAAGTATCCGGCCCCAACCAAGTCCATTCCCAAGCGCCCAAAGACAGCTAGTCAGCTCAGTGAGTCCGAGTTCGCGGCAAAGAGGGCGGTTGATTTCTATGTGATTGATCGTATGGATCAAGTCCCCTCCGTTCGTGGAAACAATCCTTTTTTCCACAACTCCTTCCAAGAAGAATGTTACCGTGAGATCCTTTTGAAGAAACCAACGGATAACACCGTCACTCAACATCACATCAACATCGAGTACATGAGATCGAAGCCCAACTACTTTGGTGAGGCTTTGGAGATTTGTGAGGAGTTTGATCTTTTCCACATCATGGAACTTGAGCAAGACTATGATGAGGAGATTGTGGCGTAGTCTTTGGCAACCGTGCACATGGGCAATGAGACAAAGAGGAGAATCAAGTGGATGACCAAGGAAAAAGTGTTTGAAGCTTCCTGGGAAGATATTGCCGAGTCTCTCAACTATCAAGAGTTTGGACCTTTCCCTCAGGAAGAGTTTGACGAGACCCACTTTCGTGTTCACTTCATTGGTGGGAGTGCTTACGGAGTTGAGAAACTTGCCCCCCTTTACAATCCCCTTAGCGCGGATAAATGAAAGTTTGGAGATTCCAAAGGCCTATACCCTAGTTGGGACATCATGCACCGCATCTACCGCGAGACAATCAATCCAAAGGTGGGCAACATCGATGAGATCCATGGCTACTTGAAGAACTTGATGGTCCTCACCATGGAAATGAAGGATCCATGGCTTCGAACTCCAAGATCTCCCAATCCTCCCACTCAAACTTGTTGACCTTTGGAGGATTGAAAGAGAAAGCAGCGATCTACATCGTCACCAAAGAGTTCTTCATTTCTCCCCCATTCCTTGGGGATTTCGTGGCTAGGGTTTCCGGTAGGAAAACCTAGTTCACCATTGTTGTAATCCTTGTGTTGCCTTGACCTTTTGTGGTCATTGACCTTTTGTGGTCATCTTGAGAGCCCCCAATTAAGTTGTGGGTGAGTGCCTCAAGCGTTTGTAAGGGATTCGATCTCCGCCCTAAAAGGGGATTAATAATGGAAGGTTAACTCGCAACCTTTGTGGTTGAGTTCATCGGAGAAGAATGTGAGCCTTTGTGGCGTTGCGGCTAACCTGTTGTGGTAGCGCACACCTCTCCAACGAGACGTACACCCCTGGGTGGAACTCGGGATTACATCTTCGTCTCCGCGTGCTTCACTTGGTTCCCCTTATCCTTACTCCCTTACTTGCTTGTCTTGTACTCTTGTTTACCTTGTTATTGATTAGCTTGTCATTTAGGTAAATTCACCGTAGTTGCATATCTAGAGAATTTACCTTTGTGCTGAGCCTAAATCCGAAAAGACCTAAAATTTGTAATAGCACTTATTCACCCCCTCTAGGTGCCGGATTCCCGTTCAGTAGGTCGTCCTAGACAGCCCTGATTTAGGTCCCCTTTATCACCGTTGGATCTGCTTTGTACGTACAGAAATCAATGCAGCTCACTTTACATTTAAACCCCTCACATTTTTAGAAAACAACCCGCACTACATATCTGATCCACATAAAACGAAGAGGTATATTATGTTGCCCCCGACCTTCATGATATTTACAGATAAAATGCCAGAATGATGATTTACCTCTGATATCACAACAAAAATCGGAACATCGCAACAGAATTCGGCCGGCCGCACAACAAAATAATATATTGTTGCAACATATCTCTTAACACATAAAAAAGTTAATGTTACGCAGTGGTTAGAAAACATTTTTTTTGGATACAAATTTCTTTACAACAAAATCGCCAACCATTTAAACAAAATCCACGAACCATTACAACAACATAATATTTGTTTACATCGAACAAGAAATGTGGCTGACGGCTAACTATTTTGCCACAGGTTTAATTGCAATTAAAGTAATCACTTGTTTCAACAAAAAATATGAAAAATCACAACAAAAAATCATAAGTCATTCAGAATTAAAAGGTGGGTAAACAACAAATATTTTGCCCTAGATTTATGTGCAACAAAAATCACCAACTATTTTGACAAAAAACACAAACTCTGGCAACAAACAAACATGTGTCTACAATATTTGGAGAAACACTTAAACACATCATTGGAAAAGGAGAACACACAATCTTGCAATATGCTCTGAAATCATTGCAACATTTAGTGTGTGATTCAAAAAATCGAGAGAATACAAACTTGTAGCAATTTTCATGATTTTTACTGAAAAATCTGTTGTGTGCTTTCACAACAATTTTTTACGCGTTTGTTACAAATTTAACGTATTTATGTAATCTGAAAAAAATCAGGCAAACAACTTTAACAAACAGATTTCGTTTGCTAGGGCTATTTTCATGTCATAAAATGTGTTAAAACTTGTTATTGGGCTTTTGGCTGCGAACTAGGCTCAATAAGGTGCCAACGAGCGAGCGCGCACAGAGGGGACCTACGGTTCGCTCGCGTTGGTCGCCCTAGCATAAGTATTTTCCAACAAGAAACTACTCCCTCCGTTATATTAACGGTGTCTCAACTTCGTTAAATTTTATATGTATCTACACATGAAAGTATGTACAGAGACATACAAGTTTGGACATAGTTGAAACATCCTTTTATGGACGGAATGGAGTATAATGTATACCCCTGCTAGTATTGTCGGACTCGTAGAGAGCCATATCACATATGGGTGTTGTGAGTCAATAAAGAAGCGGGCACATGGATTGTGCCCCGGTCCTGCCCATAAATATCCACATTCGCTCAGCCCACAAGTCCACTTCGGTTTTCAAGACAAGGCCACTTCGGTTTTCATGTCAAACTTTGACTAATTAATTTGGTCGAAAAAACATGAATTATGCGGCATAAAAATATATGGTTGGAAAGATCTTTTACATGTGCATCCAATGATATAGTTTTTGTGGCATATTCCTCACATTTTGTTGATAAAATTAATGGTTAAATGTAGAACTTATAATATGAAGTGGTCTTGTATTTAAAGATGGAGGGAGTATCAAGATTTTTTTTAGAGAAAATTTCTTATATGACACTCTCTTAAAATTTTGTTCCTTATTTGACATCAGTGAAAAGCCTCTCTCTAAAATTTCTTTCCCTATATGACACTCTAGTGCAATTTGTCCATTAATAAGACATTAAAGGAACTTTTTACCCCTAGTTTAATGTAACCAATATTCTGTACGAGAAAAATAGCTATAGTTTTATTACATATTTGATAAACATAGCTAAACATCGAGTTAATAAAATATGAGTTATTGAATCAATTCACGAGGACGTCAAGAATGAGCGCGCTCGTCACACACTAGGATCCAGCACACGCTTTCCACGGCGCCGCGCGAACTGCCAGACCCGAGCAAGTCAGCTAGCTAGCAACTGGATCGTTCTGTCGCGATCGAGCACATCATCTAGCTAGCCAGTGAACGATCCGTTCATCTCATGTGCATGCAGCTAGCCGTTTTATTACACGTAATGAATTTACTTAGAAAGACATGATAATATGATATAATTCATGTCCTAACATGTTCTAAAATTAATTTCTATGCATAGAACATCTACAGCTTACCCAACAAAATAGCATTAGTTATTAAATTAGATTTTGTAAAAATTTTAACACATTACATACCAGGGATAAAAAGGTCTTTTCATGCCTCCATGATGAAAAAATTGCACTAGAGTGTCATATAGGGAAAGAAATTTTAGAAAGAGGCCATATAGGGAAGAAAATTTTCACCGATGTCAAATAAGGAACAACATTTTAAGTGAGTGTCATATAAGGATTTTTCTCATTTTTCTACCGCCGATGCCACACGTTTTTAGGGGATCTTCGTTTCGGCTGCAAAGGCTACCGGCAACCTTTAAATCTTGGAGTCAGTGTTTTCTATGATTTTCGCATATTATTAAGGACGAAAATTACATAAATACTAA
Organism: Poa annua; assembly: GCA_026929855.1. Taxonomy (NCBI): domain Eukaryota; kingdom Viridiplantae; phylum Streptophyta; class Magnoliopsida; order Poales; family Poaceae; genus Poa; species Poa annua. The sequence goes on along the minus strand of CM049432.1, from coordinate 15,325,683 downwards.
CTTCAAAAAACTAGAGAAGAGTCTCAGAGGACCCAAAGATGTGTTTTATATTAAAAAATCACACTTATAACAAAGACCTAGAAGAAATAAAATTACAACCCAGTGCATGACTTAGATGATGGACCCAGCTCAAAAACTTAGCTTGTAGTTGGTACTAAGTCCATGAAGAAGGTTCAACACAGTACCAACTACCAACCACTCGAACGGTGAACTTCTCGGAGCAACGCTGCTAACACTAGGACTCGCCATAGATCGAAGATGTAAACATGAGCTCAAGAGGAAAACCTATCCCCTAGGCTCCCGTGACTCAGCGCGCGCCGCCGCCAGAGAGCCCGCTCCTCCCTCCCCCTCCCCTTCTCCTCCTCTCTCCCGCGTCCGCGCCGCCCCGCGGCGGCCGGGCGCGGCCGCGCCTCACCGAGCCCAGAAGCCCCCTTCCTCCCCTCCTCGCCGCCGCCGGAGGGCGCCACCGGGCAAAGCCTGGGCGGCGTCGGCGGCGGCGCGGGACTCCCCGGTCGACGAGGGCGCCGGGCTTCCTGGGACCCGGTGGCGTGGCTCTTGCAGCGGCGTGGCGACCTTGGTCTTGGCGTGCTAGCGGCGGCGGCACGGCCACCTGCACCTCGTGGCTGTAGTTGGTGCGCGGTGGCTTTGCTCGACGGCGTGGGCGACGGTGGGTTGTGCCCGGCGGCGTCGGATGGCGAGGGAGTGCTACGGCAGGGTGCTCGGGCCCGATCTGGGCCTTCCGGGGCCTTCTGGGGCCTGGCATGCCCCGGCCGGTGGGCTCGGCCGCCGAGGTTCGGTGGTGCGGGTGCTCGCCGGTCGCCCCTCCCCGGCTACATTTTGTGGTTGGGGCATTGGATCTGGGCTGAGTGGGTCTGGATCCGATGGTCGTCGCATGGATCCTGCTGGGGTCTGCGTTTGGCATGTCGAGCTGATGCCTTCCATGTTCCAGCGGTGATGTGGTTGTTTGGTGGTGGTGGGGCGGGTCAGGGAAGTTGGCGTCATGTGGTGGCAACGACGGCTCGGATGACGCGGGTTGCGGCTTCGGGCCGGAGTTCTCGGTCAGGGTTTGCAGGAGGCTCGATGGCGGCTCTCCTATGGAGCAGGTGACGGGAAGGTGATGTGGTAGCTCGGTCCAGGGACGGTGGTTGGCGGAGCTGGCCGGAGGCGGCAGGCTCTCGGGCCTACTGCCTGGTGGTTTCAGTGGTTCCCGGCGTGTCCGGCAACCCTTCCCCCGACCCTGGTGTGGATGGGGTGCTGGATCCGAGCCAGGAGGGCTTGGATCCGGTGACCGTCGTGCAGCCTTGTTGCCTCGAGGTTGCGGGTACGACCGGCGGGTGCGTCCTGCTAGTTGTACCCCCACCGTCCTAGGGCAGGCGACTTCGGCCCTTCTACTGTCCGTTCTGATGGACTTGTTGTCTAGACACCTGCTTCTTCCTGGGGGCGAGAGCTTGGATGCCGGGGCGGCGGCCTCGGAAGGTGGTCTGCGCGTGCGACTCTGCGGCGAGTGGCGTAGCAGCGGTGATGGTCGTCTTCACGGACCACGTGGGTGGCGTGAAGTTGGCGGGAGGAGTGCCTGGTGCTGGCTTCGCTTCGGCTGTGGCGGCTCCCAAATCGCGTCCTGGTGACCTGGCTCGAGACTTTTGGCGTTTCGTGAGTTCGAGTGTGATAGCAAGGTGCTTTCGAGCGAAAGCTCTGCGTTTAGGCGCCAACAGCGACGACGCCTGCGGGTGTCGCTACCCTCTTGGGGGCGCTGTTGAAGGTGCCTTCTCTGCACTTAGCGTGGTAGTAAGGTGATTCCGAGCGAAAGCTCTGCGCTTCGGCGCCAACAGCGACGACGCCTGCGGGTGTCGTAACCCTCTAGGGGGCGTTGTTGTGGGTGCCTTATCCACACTAGGGCTTCGGTGAAAACCTAAACCTCTTGGTCTGGACGGCAGCGGCGCTTTGCTTCGTCACCCTGTTGGGGGCGTCGTCATGGAGCCTCGTTCCCTCTCGATCCTACGTCGGAGTTCTCGGTAGCAAGCTCGGTTTTCCTTTCCTTTTTTTGTTGTCTATCTTTGATCTGTCTTTAGAGGGTTCCTCTTCACCTTGTATCGGTTCGGCCGTGGTTTTTTGGGCGTTGTGATGTCTGGCCCAGCAGCGGTCTCAAACGGTGTGGCTTTATTTATAAAGCGGGACGAAAGCCTGTTTCGTGAAAATCCAAGATGTCTCGATTTAAGCCTCAACTAGGCCAAGAGAAAGAAGAAGAAAATAGCGTCGAATGTGCTGAAGCATATCTTCAAGCGAGAGAGCTCCAAAAGGCCACTTTTAGGCTAGAAGATTTTGCAGCAGCCAAGGAAGGGGAGAAGGACCAAAGGCGGGGGTTGTGAAGACCTGCCATCTACCTCCAAGACCATCTCCTCTACGACAGGAAGAAGAGATCAACACATATCTCATCTCCCCTTCTTCTCATCCTCATTCCAGCTGGCCACACCGCCATGAAAGAGTGAGCAAGAGTGGAGAGGCGAGGGGTTGAGAGAAATCAGAGCCTCTAAATTTGGAGCCTGTAACTTCGAGTGCGGATGACATCCTGCATACACTAGTGGAAATTGGGGCTCTAGTCCCGGTTCCAGAGGGCCTGTAGTCCCGGTGTAGCAACCGGGACTACCAAGGCGGGACTAGAGCCCCCCCCCTTTCGTCCCGGCTCAGCACAAACCGGGACCGGAGCCCCCCCCCCCCCCCCCCCCCCCCCCCACACCAATTAGAGCTCCGCACGTGGAGGGAGCAGGGGCGCGCAAGGGCGAACCCTTTAGTCCCGGTTCGTGTTACGAACCGGGACTAGGGTTTTTTTTTTTTTTTACATTTCAGGGTTTTGTTTTTATTTTCATTTCAGTGCTTTGCTTTTTTTATTTCGACCGGTTTTCTGGGTAGGGATTTCGGATGGTGCCATGTCGATGCGTCGGGGGTAGGGGTTTCGGATGCTACGGCTTCGAGTGCGAAAAACACGTATAAATTATTATACGAACCTAGATAAAATTGCATCATGCATATATACAATTACATGAAGATCATGTGTTGATAACACATACACATTTAAGTACGCGTCGTACATGAATATCACGTTTCCCGGTTTCAGAGACTTAGAAATATTTTGTTACATGGAGCTCACTATATATTACATGTCCGCACTAGTCAAAATAGTGGTACTCTCCGGTCTCCGCTATGACATCGGTGAGGTAAAATCCTGTCAACTCCTCTGCAATTGCCCTGAAGCGGGTCTTTATTGGTAACTCGTTGCGCTTTCTTGCCAATTGTAAAAAAATGATATCACAATGAATACATGAGATATGAAATGAATAAAACTCATCACGATTGATGATACAAAAATAATGTTGTGACTAGAGCTTTACGTACTTCGATACTTGTTTTGCTCTTCAAACTCTAGTTGACCACAGTGTGCATGTACTCGCAAACGAAGAATCCACATAGATCAGTCCCGGTTGGCTGTTTAAGACAAGTCTATAGAAGAATAAAATTTAATCAAATAATAATAAAGTATGATAATGGTGCATGGGCCTAGTTATAGTACTACTTACATCGTTAGTACGTCAGCGCAGTTTCTCTGGCCATCCACTGTTCGGATGTTCCGCGAGGAACATTTTCCAAACGCTGCATGACAAGAAACTGAATGAATGAGTCATAAATTCCTTGATATTAGGAAATGAACGAAAGAGGCGATAAGAAAAGAAAGTACCTTGCCACCAAATCAAAACAGGTCTTGTATTGTTTAGGGCATCTTCTTAACGAGTCAAGGACAACAATTTCTCCTTTCCGCAAGTCAATAACGATAAGAATGTAGTGGTAGCTGCGCACGTTTATAAATAGTCATGCATAACTAATCAATTAAACTTAACATCGGGTGAGAAAAATAGAATGTGTAATAAGCAGTAACACTCACTTGAAGTTGTAAGGCCATAATATATATTTTTTGTAAGCTTGTCGCTTGAAAAACATTAGCAAATTCCCCGGTGTATCCTTGTTAACTAGTGGATCAATTATGTTTTCTTCATGCATAATAGAGGGGTCAATGAACCCAATGTGGTTGATTTTCTTCTTCTTGCATTCGAGCATCTTCATTCTGCGTAATAAAGCACACAAAATATTATAGAGAGGATTATCACAGACAATGAACGAGTAGAGCTAATTAAAACATTAAATTACAGGAATAGATGACTTACAGACAATAGGAACTCATGATGCCTTTGTCGAGGGCCCGGAGATTGTATAACTGAAAGATTTCGGCGAAGTAAAGGACAACAGAGTATTCTTGGAAATAATGCTCTTCCTTAACTGCCATCATGAGAGCGACATTATTCGTCTCCTTTACGGTATCCTTGTACCATGCTTGAAATTGACGCATTCTTGTGGGTAAGTCGCCGTCAACAAAATTCTCCCCGTGAACATAAGTACGAACAACATCCGCGAAGGGGATATCATCTCCCGAATATACCAGCTCCCGCACATTGATGTTTTTGAGAACTCTGTCATCAAGCACCTTGAGCGGGGGGGGGGCGACTGTGCGTCTTGTTCTCCGAGTTGGGCAACTTGTTTCCCTTTTTTCGATCGATCATCCATCTCTTCGTCATATGACTTACCAATGTTGCGATCATAGTCTGTTGGCGGCGATGGTGGGGGGTTGTATAGGGCATCGATGCAACGGTCAATTTTTTCCTTAGGAATTCCGGCAGTAAATTTTGCAGGAGGCAATTGTTTCGCTAACGCTTTCTGTTTCACGCCAGCAAGCCAGGCATCCGTATGTTCTTTGCATGCGATGTCGTTTTCCTCGACGGTTCTCTCCCAAGGTAACTTTGGAGTAGGCGGCGGTGTTTTCTGCTTTCTAGGTTTCTTCCTAACAGGAGAACCAGACTGGCGCCTACTCGAGAGCGACTTAACATTCTGGCGGACTGGCACAGACTGCGATGGCCTCGCGCTAGGAACCCTCTCGGGGGGCGGTTGGCTTTGCTGTTGAGCTGGAGATGGACTCGGGCTGGGGTCCCTATCGGGGAGGTGTGGGCTTTGCTGATGGGGTGGAGATGGATTCCGTCTTTGATCCCTCTCGAGGAAGAGTGGACTTGGCTGGTGAGCTGGACTCCTAGAACGATGAGTGGACTTTGCTTGTTCTGGAAGGACGATGTATTTCTTGGGCCATAGGGCGAAGGCATGCTTGACGTCTGCCAACGTTTTCTCCTCGTCACCCCTAGGTAACTCAAGTTCCAAGGATTCAAATCCCGGCATAATTTCGTCCACCCCGACACGAGCGTAGCCATCTGGAATTTGACCACAATGGTAGAGTTCTCCAGGTTGAATTACTAAAGCTTGCCCCACCGCCACCTTCAAAGTTATGTTTCGCATTGCTATATGTAGCTCACAACCTGTAGGCTCTGTGATGTCATCCACCGGGTAGGCACCAACGTCGACCTGACGCGTGGAACCAACGCTGCTTCTACGCTGAGATGGGGCGGCATGCGCTTCATGGTCTAATTGGTGCCGCTCCTGAGGTTCCGTTCTTTGCTCCTTCAATGCTTTTATTTCCGCCCGTTGCTCCTTCATTTCACGTTCCAATTGTAATATCCGGTCAGCCTCCTTCTTCTTACCTCTGCTACGGCTTCTATAAGTGTGAGCGGATTCCGGCCACGCAGTCTTAAACGTAGCACCGCCAGGAAAGCCTCGAGCTCGTCCAACATGTTCAGGATTCCCCAGTGCCCGTGTCAGCTCGTCATCCTCTCTATCGGGTTTGAACACACCATTGCGAACATCATTAATTGCTTCTTCAAGCTTCTTTTTTATACGATTAACGAGAACCTTCCATTTTCCCCTTCCAACAATCTCTCCGGTTTTAGGGTCCAACATTGCCCCATGCGCGAACAACCAGAATTTCGACCTCTCGGGCCAGTCAAGTGTCTGTGGACGGACCCCCGATTGAAGCAGTTTTTCTTCATAGGCTAACCACTTAGGAATGGCGCTCTTGTAGCCACCTGTCCCCAATGTATGGTGGTGTTCCTTCAGCCCAGCATTCAATTTATTTATCGTCGATCGGGCCACAGCCATAGGTGATTCCCTATACGCCTTAAACGCCGCCCATTCAGATTCTAACTTCTTCCCTTGTGCTCCACTGAAATCTGGCACTTCTTTTGTTTCTACATATTGATTCCATAACTTTTTCTTCCAGTTCCGGAATTGTTCCGCCGTCTTAATAAGAGTCCACCTCTTGGGGTTGTCCTTCTTCACTTTAGAGAGATCTGGCGGGAGGGTGAAATGTGACAACAGCGTGTTATAGATCAGATCCTTAAGAACTTGGTGGACATAACATGGGTCGTCCACATCTGCGACCGCCGGCTTATTCCATTCGCGTATGCTGATTGGGATCATGTCCCTAACAATAACTCCAGCTTGACTTATAAATTTGTTGCGGTTCTGTTTTGGTTCGAGCGGTTCGCCGGAATCAGCAATTTCCTCAATCGGTAACTTTGGATCCTCGCTCGTCATTCTTTTTGCCTTGCCTCGAGGAGCACATGGTGGCTGCTTTTTTGCAGATTTGCTCGATCCGGATGGCTAAAAGAAAAATAAGTCGTTAATAAATGCAACATAAATCAATTAATGCATGTAATTAACAACAACATATCGCCATATTTATTATAAACACATATACACCTCTACGTCGGAGTTTGCTATCACCACATCAAAGTCTTGTGACTCGATTCCAAAGTCGTTCAAAAATTGGTCGAAATCATAATCATCTACATCTCCTCCAGCTCGGGCATCATTAAAAATAAGTTGTTCCATTTGGTCTTCCATCTCTTCGTCTCGTTGAAATTGTGCTTCTTCTATCTGTTCGTCTCGCAAGTGCTCCATAGCTCTACCTGCAATCCATAGCTCGGGCATTATAATCAAGTTTACATTTATTCATCTGAAAAACATATACAAGTACAATAATTGCAACAAGTATGGATCATATAGCACAACAAGGTGGCAGCCAAGAAAACAGTGTGTGCTCATCTTGCATACCTACCACAAAACTATATATATGGATCATATTTTAGAATTGTGCATATCTAACACAAAATCATCTTTTTTCGTACACATGTACAATCATCTCAATTTGCATATCCAACACACCATAATATATATACGGATCAAATATTACAATTTCATATCTAACACATTTACAATCATCTCAATTTACAAAACAAAGATAGCCACTGAAGCAAGACCTCCTGAAAAGCCGTGGACACAAGGACCCGAGCAGCAGACCTCCTGCAAGTTGTATAATGAACTGTATATCAATCAAATTAGCATTGAGTCACAGAGAGATATAAGAGTCAAACACAACAAGTTAGCAAATAAACGCATGAGTCGACCGAAGTTCACAAAAAGCCTCATCTGATACATACACAAACAGTAAGTACAGCAAAGACATATCATGAGTTGATTCTAAACATTAGCTATTGTTACTAAGGTTGTGTATTGCTCCTTGATCAAAAGAACCACACAAAACACAAGTAATGAGAGTAATGCAAAATAAAGACATAATATGTCAAAAACTGGACAGCCCGTAAAGAGTGAATTTTCAGAGGCACTTACGGTGCTCAAATCAGAAAACTTCGAACTAATGAAATGTGTATTAATAACTGAATATTTCGGTCGTAAAATATCAAGTCAATTTTCCTTTTCTGTGATTTTATACCTTTTTCCCAGTAAAGATCAGGAATCTGTTTTCTAGACAGCCATGATAGTTTTAATGATGCTCACATAGGAATAATGATTAAAACGCAAAAGAGAGCATCGAGGGGAAATATGAAACATATTTGATTCTAACCCACTTCCTATGCATTGGGATCTTGTAAGAAAATAAATCATTGGAACACAAAGCAAGTAGCATAGGAAGATAAAAAAAGAGCAATTTCCATACTTTCAACTTAAAGAGAGGGCATGTAATAATATTGAAACATTTAGAACCATGTTTTCCCTTCTCATAATAACTTTCAGTAGCATCATGAATAAATCCAGCAATATAACTATCACATAGAGCATGTCTTTCATGATCTACAAGCATAAAAGTATTAATACTCTCCACATAAGTATGATGTATGAGGTACATGAGCAGATATCAGCTCTATTATAAAACTTGTGCAGATATTTAAGTCACTGATTTTGTGGAGATAAGTCACAAATAGAGCATGTCTTGTGGAGATAAGTCACTGATTTTTTGTCTAACAGTACCAACTGCATCCTCGAGAAGGTTTAAGCCTAAGGTAAAAACCAAAGGTGAGAGAGGGTCACCTTGATGAACCCCTCTCTTACAAATGAACTGTTTACCTAGGACCCCATTTAACAAAACCGAGGACGAACCAGAAGACAACAACTCCTTCACCCATCCAATAAACACTTTGTCAAAACTCAAATGTCCAAGCAATACAGTCCTGTGTTGTTCTCCCCCGAAGAAATATAGATTCTTATTGATGCACCTCGGATATGGTCTTGTAATCTATTTGCAATTAGTTTGGTAATGAGCTTTATTCAAACATTTGTAAGGGAGATAGGGCGATAGTCATTTGTTGTATGAGGGGAAGCCACTACTGCTCATTAGTCCAGCTAGGGAGATAGGGCAATTAGTTTGGTAATAAGCTTCAACTCTATAACCCTAATGCGCCGGAGGGCGGCGTGGAAGCTAGCTAGGGGAGGGAGGGGACTGAACTAGGCATACCGGCGTTGTAGGGGCGTCGCGGCGTAGCAGACGACGCGGTGGCGCGGCGAGCGGCAGAGCGACGGCGCGGCGGAGCGGCAGGGCGACGGCTCGGCGGAGCGGCAGGGCGACGGCGCGGCGGAGCGGGAGGCGACGGCGCTTTGGAAGATTTGAGAAAGATAAGAAAAATTTGAGCGGCAGGGCGACGGAAACCGGCGCGGACAACCTTTAGTCTCGGTTCTAGCCACGAACCGAGACTAAAGGGTCTTTAGTCGCGGTTGGAGTTACCAACCGGGACTAAAGGGTTCTGGCTGGAGCCCAGCGCGCCTCTTTAGCTCTTTAGTCTCGGTTGGTGTTACCAACCGAGACTAAAGGGTTCTTTTTTCCTTATTTCTTTTTACTGATTTTTGTTTCTGTTTTCTTTTAAATTGTTTGAATTGCTTACTTTTCTATTGTGAAGTGAGTACAGAAAATATGATTCCAAATGGCACCCAACTATTTTTCACTAAGAGTGGTGCACATATGATGGATGATCCCCAAGTATGAGTTTTTTCTTACAATTCTAACTAATTTCCCCTAGTTAATTGAGTTTATGTTGATTTATCGAAAGTAATTCAAATTTGAACTACAACTATTTGATAGTTTGTTCTGAAACTTTTGGAAAAATCATTTTAAGGTACACAACTAGTGGTTATATCACAGAAACATTGATAGTTCTAGAAAATATCACCTCTTCCGATGATTAGTCGTAGCGACCGTTTTGATCGTTTTTAAGAAAAAATATAATAAAGTGATAAACACCTCAAAAAATCAAATCCTTTGGCATGGGCTCCTTATATGTGTACTAGTTGCTAGGAAAAATGATAAACTTGATTTTTGCCTACATTTGCAAAAAAAGTCTTCACAAAAAGGTCTATCATGTATGAACATCTAGAAGTTTCAAGCCAAATGACCAAGTTATGGTCATTTCGACGACATAGTTTGTGATAAAGATCTCATACTCCACACATAGGTGCATATTGGTATATTAAACAACCATGCCAAAGGGATTCTTCAAATTATTTTCATAAATATCATTTTCCTTTTTTTGAGTGCAAAAAATGAGGTTTTTTGTGAAGTGAGTACAGAAAATATGATTCCAAATGGCACCCAACTATTTTTCACTAAGAGTGGTGCATATATGATGGATGATCCCCAAGTATGAGTTTTTTCTTACAATTCTAACTAATTTCCCCTAGTTAATTGAGTTTATGTTGATTTATCGAAAGTAATTCAAATTTGAACTATAACTATTTGATAGTTTGTTTTGAAACTTTTGGAAAAATCATTTTAAGGTACACAACTAGTGGTTATATCACAGAAACATTGATAGTTCTAGAAAATATCACCTCTTCCGATGATTAGTCGTAGCGACCGTTTTGATCGTTTTTAAGAAAAAATGTAATAAAGTGATAAACACCTCAAAAATCAAATCCTTTGGCATGGGCTCCTTATATGTGTACTAGTTGCTAGGAAAAATGATAAACACCTCAAAAAATCAAATCCTTGAACATCTAGAAGTTTCAAGCCAAATGATCAAGTTATGGTCATTTCAAGCCAAGCCAAATGACCGTGGCAAGACATCTCTGATGATCTACAACCGTCCGACAAGACATCTCTTATGATATGCAACCGTTTGAAACGGTCGCAGATCATCAGAGACGTCTTCCCGCTGGTTGCCCAGAGATGCCTCTACCGAGGGGAGGGTTCACCTTCAGCCTTCACTGAGTGCTCTCTGCTACCCGTGTGCTGCCAAAATGAACTACAATGAGTAGACACTGAGTGCTGAACATGTCCGAGAGGGGGGATATATATAAGGTGAAGGGGATCGTGGGCAGAAAACAATAATTTTCCTAGCAACGGTATCCTTAAACTAGCCAAGATCTATTCTATGCAGATATAGTAGTACGAACGGAGATCAGAATACATACCCTTGTAGACCGAAAGCGGGGATTACGTTCCCGCACAAACGTTGTCGATGAAGACCGACGAAGCCGACCTCAAGGTCGTGTAGAGGAAGCAGGCCTCCGAGTACCGCTAGCGCAGCACCTCGCAGGGAGTCGCACACGTACGGTGGAGACGACGCCTCCGAAGCTCCAGTCCAGGACGAGCAGCGGAAGACTTGGACCGGAACACCAGCAGCGCGGCAGCGGGCTATGGTGGAGGAGATCCCCGACTCCTCTTGCTCGGCGCGGCTCCAACTTGGGAACCACGAGATCGAGAGAGAAATCAGGAATTAATTGGTGAATTAAAAGGCTGGGGGTGCCCTTTCTTATATAGGCTCCCAAGGGGAGCCAACCTTGCCAGCCAGGCAATGTGGGACTATCCCCACATAGCCTGGTTCGGCTAGGGAGTGCGCCGGCCCCCTGGTGGGCCCCTTGTGGCCCACCTAGGCCGGCCCTCCTGGCCCCCACCGAATTCCCCTAGGGAATTTTCCCCTCTTGGGCCTTCTTTCGTCCGGAAGGCCCATTTAGGGAAATCTGCCTTAATAAATTCGAAAATAAAAATATAAAATCATATTTGCATATTAATAACACTAATTAATATCAAACAAAATTTATATAATATTTCCTAGCTCCGAAAACTCTTTCGGCGCTGCCCGATCTCCATCGGACCTCTCCCGGGACGCTCCCGGTGATCTCCTTCCTTTCCGGTTGTCTTGTCGAAACCCCTTAAGTGTGTTACCCTAGCGGTTCGATATAATATCAGGTATGATCGAGACTCCTCAATGATCAACGACTAATCCGTAGGCCTGGACCCCATGAATTAATACCTGAGATATAACGAATGACTTTCATCTATCAAACCTGAACGTGAAGTCTTAGACCTTTTGCCATAGCGATACTTAGCACGTCCGAGTGTCGTTCCATAGATATCTCCATACCTAATCCCGACCTCGTTACCGACGATGCCATCTTCTACTCGTTCACGATCTCATGTCTCCGTGACCTAGTCACATGCTTGCAAGCTCATTAGACAAGATCTCACCGAGTGGGCCCGAGAGTATCTATCCTGCTACGCGGACTGGCAAATCCCGCTCTTGACCCCTCGTCTCAATACTCCTTTCCAATACCCAAAAGTATCACCGTTATTGTCATACTAAATAAGATACAACGTTTGGTGCAATCAAAGTATCTTCGGGGAATATCAATAAGAGTTGATCTCACGGTCAAAGGTGTAATGACTATGTTCTCCAAATCTGGGTATGTCCATCACATCACTCTCCAGCGATATGACTCTCATTGCCGACCGGCGCCATGCCCCATGACCGGGAAACCTCGATCATCAATCGCGCAACGAAACTAGTCTTAGTAGAGGCTACTAGGGACCTGGTTGTTTACGTATCACACCCGCATTAATGTTTCCGCTTAATACGGTTCTAGCATGACATAAAAACCTATTATGAACAAACGAGATATGATAAAGAATACACTTTATTAATTGCCTCTAGGGCATATCTCCTTCATAAGGTACGTGTGCTTCTTTAGTCCCGGTTGGTAACAACAACCGAGTCATGTGGGTCACGAAGTGGTCGTCATACTGCTGATCCAACAGCTCAGAATCTCTCAAAAGAAACACACCTCAGATCCAACGTCTCACAAGCACTAGAAAGAAACACACGATCCATGTGCTTCTTTAGTCTCGGTTGGTAACACCAACCGGGACTAAAGAAGCACATGGATCGTGTGTTTCTTTAAAGCACTTGTGAGCCGTTGGATGAAGAGATGTGTTTCTTTTGAGAGATTCTGAGCTGTTGGATGGGCACTATCATGACCAGTTCGTGAGTCACATGACCCTATATATAGCCCCCTCTTGAACATGTTCGGCAGTCATTGTCTCCTCATTCTACTTCATCGACAGAATACAAAGCATTCGGATTCCCTGCATACGTCCAACGGTGCATTTCATATGCAGGCACTCACGAGCCACCATTGGGCTGTATGCAGGTGAAATCGTGTGTTTTGTTCCATGCATCTACAAAATACTTCAGTTCACTTGTTCTTCTGATACAAAGCATTCGGATATTACACATCAACAATAATATCCCTCTCTAGTGTTTACTTGTTCTTCCGATTGCGCCGTAACCACGGACAATCTTCTTCATTTAACTTGATACTTGGATCAGTGTTGACTTTAAAGGGCGGAATGTCATGAAACTTATCGTAATCTTCTGACATGTCTGTCTTGTCCTCCACTCCCACAATGACTCTTTTCCCTGAAAGAACTATGTGGCGCTTTGGCTCATCGTATGATGTACTCGCTTGCTTATCTTTTCTTTTTTTCGGTAGGGTAGACATGTCTTTCACATAGAAAACCTGAGCAACTTCACTGGCTAGGACGAATGGTTCATTCTCGTACGAAAGATTGTTGAGATCCACTGTAGTCATTCCGTATCGTGGGTCTACCTCTACACCCGCATTAATGTTTCCGCTTAATACGGTTCTAGCATGACACAAAAACCTATTATGAACAAACGAGATATGATAAAGAATACACTTTATTAATTGCCTCTAGGGCATATCTCCTTCAGTCTCCCACTTGCACTAGAGTACAAATTAATCTAGATTACAACTTGGTAAAAGCCTAACACCCATAGCTAACTGGTGTTGTTCATGCTTATCAAGCGGGAGAGGCTTCGTCAGCGGATCTGCCACATTCAGATCCGTATGCACTTTGCAAATCTTCACATCGCCTTCTTGTACGTACTGACGTATCACGTGGAAGCGTCGGAGAATGTGTTTGGCGGTGGAGTGAGTCCTTGGCTCCTTGGCGTTCGCAATGGCACCCGTATTGTCGCAGAAGAGGACCACGGGGTCTTGCACGCTCGGGAACACTCCAAGTTCGATGACGAACTTCCTCAGCCACACAGCTTCATTCGCGGCCTCGCAGGCAGCAATGTACTCCGACTCCATTGTAGATTGTGCGACTATGGGTTGCTTCCCACTTCTCCAGCACACGGCGCCTCCATTCACCTTGAACACGTAACCTGTCTGTGACTTACAGTCATCGGGGTCTGAGCAGAAACTTGCATCTACGTAACCCGTTACGCCAAGTTCCTCATCGCAACCACCATACACAAGGAACATTTCCTTTGTCTTATTGAGATACTTAAGAATGCTCTTAACAGCTATCCAATGTGGCATTCCAGGATTACTCTGGAACCGGCTTGTCAAAATTAGAGCTAATGCCACATCCGGTCTAGTACTCAACATTGCATACATGATCGATCCTATGGCTGAAGCATAAGGATGTTTCGTCATTTCGGCCTTACCCAGTTCCGTTACCGGACACTGCGCCTTACGCAATATCTTATTCTTGATAACCGGCAGAGAACCCTTCTTTGCCTTCTCCATATGAAAACGCTTCAATATTTTATCAAGATAAGTACTCTGACTTAGTGCTAATAGGCGCCTTGATCTATCACGGTAGATTTTTATGCCTAAAACATACGCAGCTTCTCCTAAGTCCTTCATGGAAAACTTGCTGTTTAAATATTCCTTCACGCTATTCAGAAGTTCCACATCATTCCCTATTAGCAATATGTCGTCAACATACAGTGCTAAGAACACAACTGAGCTCCCACTCATTTTCTTGTAAATACAGGTCTCTTCCACATTCTGGATAAATCCAAAACCTTTGATTACCTCATCAAAGCGAAGATTCCAGCTCCGAGATGCCTGCTTCAATCCATAGATGGATCGCTGAAGCTTGCACACTTTGTTAGCACTTCCTGGATCGACAAAACCTTCCGGCTGTACCATGTACAACTCTTCCTCAATGTTTCCATTCAGGAAGGCCGTTTTGACATCCATCTGCCAGATTTCATAATCATAGTAGGCAGCTACCGCTAACAAAATCCGAATAGACTTAAGCATCGCTACCGGTGAAAAAGTTTCATCGTAGTCAATTCCATGAACTTGTCGGAAACCTTTTGCGACAAGCCGAGCCTTATAGACGGTCACATTACCATCAGCATCAGTCTTCTTTTTAAAGATCCACTTATTCTCGACGGCCTTGCGCCCTTCGGGAATATCCACCAAGGTCCACACTTGGTTATCATACATGGATCCTATTTCGGATTTCATGGCTTCAAGCCATTTCTCGGACTCTAGACTCTCCATCGCCTCCTTGTAGTTCGTAGGTTCGTCTTGCTCGACTAGCATGACGGTGCAAACCATGTTGCCATACCATTCTGGTGGGATCCGAGATCTACCAGACCTATGAGGTAGAACATCTTCCTCGACAGTTTCTCCCACTCCTTCCACGGAGGACGTTTCCGGAATTGCTTCTGTTGCGCCACTCGAAATCTCGAGTTCAGGATCAACGATTTCATCGAGGTCTACCTTCCTATCACTTACTCCTTTCGCGAGAAATTCCTTCTCTAGAAAGGCACCGGTCTTCGCGACAAAAGTTTTGCCCTCAGCTTGGTTGTAGAAGGTGTACCCAACGGTTTCCCGCGGATATCCTACAAAGACGACTTTCTCCGACTTCGGTTCGAGTTTGTCGGGCTGTAGTTTCTTAACGTACGCCTCACAACCCCAAACCTTCAGAAACGATAACTTAGGCTTATGGCCATACCATAATTCATACGGCGTCGTTTCAACGGACTTGGACGGAGCCCTATTTAAAATGAATGCGGCTGTTTCTAACGCATAACCCCAGAAGGACACTGGCAGATCGGTAAGAGACATCATAGATCGGACACTATCCAGTAGAGTACGATTACATCGCTCGGACACACCGTTACGTTGTGGCGTTCCGGCGGGCGTAAGTTGGGGCACTATGCCACAACTCTTCAGATGTGTGCCAAACTCAAAACTCAAGTACTCTCCACCGCGATCGGACCGGAGATGCTTGATTTTCCTATTAAGCTGATTCTCAACTTCACTCTGGAATTCTTTGAACTTTTCAAACGTTTCAGACTTGTGTTTCATCAAATAGATATAACCGTATCTACTCAAGTCATCAGTGAAGGTGACGAAGTAACGATAACCATTGCGTGTCGAAACGCTCATTGGTCCACATACGTCTGTATGTATGATCCCCAACAAATCCGACGCCCGTTCAACGAAACCTTTGAACGGTGTCCTGGTCATTTTGCCCATGAGGCATGGTTCACATGTATCGAGGGATCCGAAATCCAACGAGTCCATCGGAGTGGAGTCGCTTCATGCGCTTTATACCAATATGACCAAGACGGCAATGCCACAAAAACATGGCGGTATCGTCACTACACTTAATTCGTTTGGCCTCTATGTTATGGATGTGAGTACTACGATCGAGATTCAACAAGAATAAACCATTACTCTCGGGAGCATCAACATAAAAGATATCATTCATATAAATAGAACAATTGCTTGACACTGATTTAAATGAATAACCGTCTTGTAACAGGCAAGACCCACTTATAATGTTTACACTCAAGGATGGCACAAAATAACATTTATTTAAAACCAAAACTAATCCCGATGGTAGATGTAGAGGGAGCGTGCCGACAGCCACCACGTCGACTCTCGATCCGTTGCCGACGCGCATCGTCACCTCATCCTTCGCCAGCCGCCTTCTATTCCGTAACTCCTCCTGAGAGTTACATATATGAGCAACAGAACCAGTATCAAATACCCACGTATTGCTCCGGGCGGATGTAAGGTACACATCTATAACATGTATATCAAATATACCTTTCTCCTTGTCGACCGTCTTGCCAGACTTCCTATCCTCCAGATACTTGGGGCAGTTGCGCTTCCAGTGACCCTTCCCCTTGCAGTAGAAACACTCCACGCTAGCTCTGGGACCAGATTTGTTAGTCCTGGGCTTGGCAGCCAACTTTGCCTCACTCCGGGACTTCCAGCTCTGCTTTCCCTTGCCACCGTACTTCTTGAAATCAACGGTCTTGTTAACCATCAACAGCGTGTGCTCCTTCTTAATCTCTACCTCAGCAGTCTTGAGCATCACGAACACTTCACCCAGGGACTTAGCCATGCCCTGCATGTTGTAGTTCATGACGAAGCCTTTGTAGCTTGGTGGCAACGATTGCAACACCCTGTCAATCGCCAGCTCATCAGGAATCTTACACTCCAGAGCATTCAGGCGTTGAACGTAGCCAGACATCTTGACTACATGCTCGCTCACACTGCTATGCTCTTCCATCTTGGCTGAGAAGAAAAGCTCAGAAGCCTCATATCTCTCAGCCTTAGCCATCGGCGCAAAGACAGCCTTAAGATCCGAGATGATCTCAAAGGCGCTCATCTTCTCAAAACGCTTCTGCAGGTCGGCTTCCATGGCGTAGAGCATGCCACTCTGGACAAAGGCAGAATCCTCCGATCGGGTCTGGAAGACCTTCTTCTCATCCTCAGAGGCATCATCTGCAGGACGGTCACCTATGGTGGCCTCAATGACGTAGGCCACCCTATGGGGAGTGAGGAGGATCCTCAGGTTGCGGAACCAGGCCATGAAGTTTGACCCATTGGTCTTAAGCTTTTCTTTCTCAAAGAACAGACCTAGGTTAAACGAGGGGCGAGACATCTACAATGGAATTTGTAACAACATAAGACTTTGTTCATAATAATTTTGAGTTATAGTATTTTTAGAAAATAACTAACATAACTCCCACTCAAACGAACATCCCTCCTGGTCGTTTAAGCGATTACACGACCCCCATCCATTGCACCACCCCTCATCATCAAAGCTGGCGGCACAACTTCAAGAGTAGACAAAATCGTCCGTCACACCAATTTTGTGACTCGTGCTCGACCTTTCGGTCTTCCTGTTCCGAGGCCATACCTCTGAGTATGCTAGGCTCGCCACCAAAGACCTCCACGCTGACGCTTGTGCAACATGGCTTACACCCACCGTATGCGAACGAAGATATGTCTGACACCCGATCATCACGGCCTGCCTCATAACGTAGAACTTTATTGGTGGTGCGCGTTGGAGGGAGAACACTAGTGGTATTTTGAAGGGATCATCTTATTCAGCTACCGCCGTGTAACACACAATCACACACAAAAATAAGATGCACACAAAACATCAAATGTAATGCAATGTGATATAGTCCATCGCGCCATTGTCTTCTTGGCGCCCGCAGTTTATAAACAATTTAATAAACCTACCTTGACCATATCACATAACCCCTGCAAAATAAAGTTAGACGCTTCTACTTTATCTTTTGCATATTTTACGTGGCTTGGGGCTTTCGTAAATAGAACCGCTTCATACCTACGAATCTTATGACCACAACAACGATCCAATAATTGCATGTTTAAGCATCCCTTTCGGTCCCTCCATTGAAAATGCGAAGACCAACTAAAGAGAGAGAAACTGTCACCCGCCAGCCACAGATACGGTACAAGCCGTATGTCAGTATGGAACCAGTCTCGCGTAAGCGTACGCGTAAAGTCGGTCCGGGCCGCTTCATCAACTCAATGCCGCTGGAATACACAAGTGCACGCTAGAGGGTAGCAAATAACAGGAACGGTGCCCCCGTGCAGAGCACGGGTTCTAACAGCGTACAGCTATATCTTACGATAGATCGGCTCTGATACCACTGAAGGGGATCGTGGGCAGAAAACAATAATTTTCCTAGCAACGATATCCTTAAACTAGCCAAGATCTATTCTATGCAGATATAGTAGTACGAACGGAGATCGGAATACATACCCTTGTAGACCGAAAGCGGGGATTACGTTCCCGCACAAACGTTGTCGATGAAGACCGACGAAGCCGACCTCAAGGTCGTGTAGAGGAAGCAGGCCTCCGAGTACCGCTAGCGCAGCACCTCGCAGGGAGTCGCACACGTACGGTGGAGACGACGCCTCCGAAGCTCCAGTCCAGGACGAGCAGCGGAAGACTTGGACCGGAACACCAGCAGCGCGGCAGCGGGCTATGGTGGAGGAGATCCCCGACTCCTCTTGCTCGGCGCGGCTCCAACTTGGGAACCACGAGATCGAGAGAGAAATCAGGAATTAATTGGTGAATTAAAAGGCTGGGGGTGCCCTTTCTTATATAGGCTCCCAAGGGGAGCCAACCTTGCCAGCCAGGCAATGTGGGACTATCCCCACATAGCCTGGTTCGGCTAGGGAGTGCGCCGGCCCCCTGGTGGGCCCCTTGTGGCCCACCTAGGCCGGCCCTCCTGGCCCCCACCGAATTCCCCTAGGGAATTTTCCCCTCTTGGGCCTTCTTTCGTCCGGAAGGCCCATTTAGGGAAATCTGCCTTAATAAATTCGAAAATAAATATATAAAATCATATTTGCATATTAATAACACTAATTAATATCAAACATAATATATATAATATTTCCTAGCTCCGAAAACTCTTTCGGCGCTGCCCGATCTCCATCGGACCTCTCCCGGGACGCTCCCGGTGATCTCCTTCCTTTCCGGTTGTCTTGTCGAAACCCCTTAAGTGTGTTACCCTAGCGGTTCGATATAATATCAGGTATGATCGAGACTCCTCAATGATCAACGACTAATCCGTAGGCCTGGACCCCATAAATTAATACCTGAGATATAACGAATGACTTTCATCTATCAAACCTGAACGTGAAGTCTTAGACCTTTTGCCATAGCGATACTTAGCACGTCCCCGTCGTTCCATAGATATCTCCATACCTAATCCCGACCTCGTTACCGACGATGCCATCTTCTACTCGTTCACGATCTCATGTCTCCGTGACCTAGTCACATGCTTGCAAGCTCATTAGACAAGATCTCACCGAGTGGGCCCGAGAGTATCTATCCTGCTACGCGGACTGGCAAATCCCGCTCTTGACCCCTCGTCTCAATACTCCTTTCCAATACCCAAAAGTATCACCGTTATTGTCATACTAAATAAGATACGACGTTTGGTGCAATCAAAGTATCTTCGGGGAATATCAATAAGAGTTGATCTCACGGTCAAAGGTGTAATGACTATGTTCTCCAAATCTGGGTATGTCCATCACATCACTCTCCAGCGATATGACTCTCATTGCCGACCGGCGCCATGCCCCATGACCGGGAAACCTCGATCATCAATCGCGCAACGAAACTAGTCTTAGTAGAGGCTACTAGGGACCTGGTTGTTTACGTATCACACCCGCATTAATGTTTCCGCTTAATACGGTTCTAGCATGACACAAAAACCTATTATGAACAAACGAGATATGATAAAGAATACACTTTATTAATTGCCTCTAGGGCATATCTCCTTCATAAGGTACGTGTGCTTCTTTAGTCCCGGTTGGTAACAACAACCGAGTCATGTGGGTCACGAAGTGGTCGTCATACTGCTGATCCAACAGCTCAGAATCTCTCAAAAGAAACACACCTCAGATCCAACGTCTCACAAGCACTAGAAAGAAACACACGATCCATGTGCTTCTTTAGTCTCGGTTGGTAACACCAACCGGGACTAAAGAAGCACATGGATCGTGTGTTTCTTTAAAGCACTTGTGAGCCGTTGGATGAAGAGATGTGTTTCTTTTGAGAGATTCTGAGCTGTTGGATGGGCACTATCATGACCAGTTCGTGAGTCACATGACCCTATATATAGCCCCCTCTTGAACATGTTCGGCAGTCATTGTCTCCTCATTCTACTTCATCGACAGAATACAAAGCATTCGGATTCCCTGCATACGTCCAACGGTGCATTTCATATGCAGGCACTCACGAGCCACCATTGGGCTGTATGCAGGTGAAATCGTGTGTTTTGTTCCATGCATCTACAAAATACTTCAGTTCACTTGTTCTTCTGATACAAAGCATTCGGATATTACACATCAACAATAATATCCCTCTCTAGTGTTTACTTGTTCTTCCGATTGCGCCGTAACCACGGACAATCTTCTTCATTTAACTTGATACTTGGATCAGTGTTGACTTTAAAGGGCGGAATGTCATGAAACTTATCGTAATCTTCTGACATGTCTGTCTTGTCCTCCACTCCCACAATGACTCTTTTCCCTGAAAGAACTATGTGGCGCTTTGGCTCATCGTATGATGTACTCGCTTGCTTATCTTTTCTTTTTTTCGGTAGGGTAGACATGTCTTTCACATAGAAAACCTGAGCAACTTCACTGGCTAGGACGAATGGTTCATTCTCGTACGAAAGATTGTTGAGATCCACTGTAGTCATTCCGTATCGTGGGTCTACCTCTACCCCGCCTCGTAGGTTGAACCATTTGCACTTGAACAAAGGGACCTTAAAAGTAGGTCCATAGTCAAGTTCCCATATCTCCTCTATGTAACCATAATATGTGTCCTTTGTCCCGTTGCAGTTTGTTGCATCAAAGCGTACTCCACTGTTTTGGTTGGTGCTCTTTTTATCTGGTTTGGCTGTGTAAAATATATTTCCATTTATCTCGTACCCTTGAAAAGTCAATATAGTTGAAGCTGGTGATGTGGCCAACAAGTATAGCTGTTCTTCAACATTGGTGTCATTAATGAGATGTCTTTTTAACCAACTGCTGAAAGTCTTCATGTGTTCTCCATCAATACAATCTTCAGATTTCTCCGGGACTTGGAGCGTAAAACATTCTTGTGTTCCTCGACATACGGACCCACCAAACTGGAATTATGTAGAACGGTGTCGTGTGCTTGAGTGAAAGAATCCCCGTCTTGACATATTGTTGCTTTCTTTCCAAGGGTGCCTTTTCCATGCAGTCTCCCCTCATGACGTGATTCAGGAACACCAATCGGCTTCAGATCAGGAATAAAATCTACACTAAACTCAATGACCTCCTCTGTTCCATAACCCTTGACGATGCTTCCTTCTGGCCTAGCCCGGTTATGCACATATTTTTTTAAGACTCCCATGAACCTCTCAAAGGGGAACATGTTGTGTAAAAATACAGGACCGAGAACAGAAATCTCTTCGACTAGGTGGACTACAAGGTGCGTCATAATATTGAAGAAGGTTGGTGGGAACACCAACTCGAAGCTGACAAGACATTGGACCACATCCTTCTCTAAATTTTTTAGAGTTAGTGGATTGATGACCTTCTGAGAAATTGCATTGAGAAATGCACATAGCTTCACAATTGGTTCTCGAACATTTTCCGGTAGAAGCCCTCTCAATGCAACCGGAAGTAATTGTGTCATAATCACGTGACAGTCATGAGACTTTAGATTCTGAAATTTTTGCTCTGCCATGTTTATTATTCCTTTTATATTTGATGAGAAGCCAGATGGAACATTCATACTGCGAAGGCACTCAAAAAATATTTTCTTCTCTTCTTTAGTAAGAGCGTAGCTTGCAGGACCTGGCAGATTCTCTGAATGAGTATCGTCTCGATGCATCTCTTCGCTCATACGTTGATGGGTCTGCCTTCCTTTCTGTGTACCTTTTTTTGACTTCCCATCTTTTGACTTCCCATACACGCCTAAGAAGTTTAGCAAATTGCAACAAATGTTCTTTGTCACGTGCATCACGTCGATTGCAGAGTGAATCTCTAGAATTATCCAATATGGCAGCTCCCAAAATATAGATTTCTTCTTCCACATGGGTACGTGGTTGTTTGCGTCATTCGGAACAGTGAGACCGCCAGGACCCTTTCCAAAGATTACATTTAAATCCTTGACCATATCATGTATAGCAGAACTAGAAGGGCGGGTAGGCCTCGGCCGATGATCTGCCTCACATTTGTAATGCTTGCCTTTCTTCCTTAACGGATGCTTGGGTACAAGAAACCGACGATGACCTAGGTACACATTCTTGTTACCTAAATGTATACTATCAGTCTCAGCTAAACAGTGCGTGCATGCATTGTATCCCTTGTTTGACTGTCCTGAAATGTTTCCTAGAGCAGGCCAATCATTGATGGTTACAAAAAGCAAAGCTCGTAGATCAAATTCCTCCAGTTTGTGCTCATCCCACACACGTACACCTTCCTCACACCACAACTGCAAAAGTTCTTCAACTAATGGCCTGAGGTACACATCAATGTCGTTGCCAGGTTGCTTCGGGCCTTGAATGAGCACGGGCATCATAATGTACTTCCGCTTCATGCACAGCCAAGGAGGAAGGTCATAGATACATATAGTCACGGGCCAAGTGCTGTGACTGGAGCTCTGCTCTCCAAAAGGATTAAAGCCATCTGTACTTAGGCCAAATCTTAAGTTCCTTGCGTCATCTGAAAATGTCGGGAACTCTCTGTCAATTTTTCTCCACTGGGACCCATCCGCGGGGTGTCTCAACATCAAGTCTTTTTTACGATCTTCTTTGTGCCAACGCAACAACTTGGCATGCTCTCTATTGCTGAACAAACGTTTCAACCGTGGTATTATAGGAGCATACCACATCACCTTTGCAGGAATCCTCTTCCTGGGGCGCGGCTCGCCCTCAACATCACCAGGGTCATCTCGCCCGATCTTATACCGCAAAGCACCGCATACAGGACATGCATTCAATTTTTCGTGCTCACCGCGGTAGATGATGCAGTCATTAATGCAAGCGTGTATCTTATGCACCTCTAATCCTAGAGGGCATACCACCTTCTTTGCTTCATACGTACTAGACGGCAATTCGTTATCCTTTCGAAGCATCTTCTTAACTATTTTTAACAAATTTTCAAATCCCTTGTCAGAAGTACCATTCTCTGCCTTCCATTGCAACAATTCAAGTGTGGTACCTAGCTTTTTCTGGTCATTTTGACAAGTTGGGTACAACAATTTGACGTGATCAGCTAACATACGCTCCAACTTCAACCTTTCGTTTTCACTTCCACAGTCCATTTGTGCATCACGAATGGCCCGACGAAGATCATCGTCGGGCTCATCAATAATGGGATCTTCTTCAGTTTCGTCTTCTCCCATTGTAGAATCACTGAACCAAGGATACTTGTCATTATCCTCCTCTTCTTCATTTTCTTCCATGATAACCCCTGTTTCTCCGTGCTTGGTCCAACAATAATAACCAGGCATAAAACCATTATGCAAGAGGTGTGAGTGAATGACTTTTGAGGTAGAGTGATCACTCATATTCTTGCAAGCACTACATGGACAACGAATAAAACCGTTCTTCGGCTTGTTTGCCTCAGCCATATGGAGAAAATTATGCATGCCATCAATAAACTCAGGACAACATCGGTCACCGTACATCCATTGTCGGTTCATCTGTATTACATAAAAGTATATCGAACCTCATTATTACACTACTGTCATAAATAATATGTAAGAGCAAATTTATTAATACAATGTCATCCATTAAAATAAGAGTAGAGTATTGACAAGCGGTAATACATAGTTCTCATAAAACATACATTAACTGAAACAAATATAAAAATTATCTAAAGAATTTAAATCCAACAACAAATGCGATCAAAATCGCAACTAAGGTAAATACTGAACCCACAGCATAATGATACCAAGCCTCCCGATTAATGGCATATTTTCTAATCCTTTTTATCTTCAAGCGCATTGCATCCATCTTGATCTCATTACCATCGACCACGTCGGCAAGTTTGAGCTCTAATTTCATCTTATCTTCTAAGCATTGAAGATAAAGAGCTTCACTTCTTTTCAATTTTGCTTTCAAATCATTGTTTTCTTTATCCAAAAACTCGACAATAGGGTCAGGTTCAATTTCTGGTTCAACTACCTCCTAGATAAAAATAATTCTATGTCAAGTTGGTCGCCATAATTGCCAGAAACATAGAATGAAATAAATAGTTTTGAAAATATACCACATCCGAATCATAGACCGGACGAGGACCGACGGGGACGGATATCAGAACCATGACACTATACATATAATACAAGTTAGAAAATTATACAAGTAGTAACTATGCATCTAAATCATAAAAGCTATGTTTTTAAAATAAAATAAAATAAAATATAGAGGCTCAGCGAGGTGGTGACGGGACGGCGCGGGCGATCGACGTCGATAAGGCTCCTCACCACACTAAAACACATAAATCATTTATTTTAGTTTGAGAACAAATTGCACATATACACAAATGAGATCATAACTTAGGCATTACATCGAACACCTTGCTTGCACAAAAAAATTGAAATGAGCAAAATGAGCTAAATAAGCAATGCCGGAAAGAGGATGAAGAGGCTAACCGTGGGGTGGCTTCAATCTTGCCAAATGGTGTAAAATATTATGGATTATCTAGTCTTGGGATAGGAAATGGAGAAGAAATGGAGAGAAAATGATTTTGAGCTCGGGCTCGGTGGGAAAAATGGAGTGAGCAGGGGTGGAAGAAGCTGATAAAGTGAGTACCTTTAGTCCCGGTTTGTGTTACGAACCGGGACTAAAGGTCTCTGGCGCTGGGGTCCGCCTCTGCTGCCGCATGCGGTGAACCTTTAGTCTAAAGGTCCCTCACAAATCCAGCGGTGTGGTTCTCACCCCTTTAGTCTGGGTTCAAAAAATGAACCGAGACTAAAGGGGTGAACCAAAGGCTCATTTTCTACTAGTGATAACTTGTCATTAGAATCCAATTAGAGTTTGAAAAAATAGCTTTGAATATGGAGCTGAGCGATTGGTCGGTCATAGCTCTGCAACCCTTGTAACCGCACCATGTTCATGACAGGAGCAACACTAGGATGAACAGTACAATGCCTCGGTTAAGAATATTTGAATGCATAGACTAGCACTTCATAGAGTTATTATATGTTCGAGCAGCCCCGTAACTTGTTGGCACGTGAGATCACATCACAGCCCCGTTTAAAGCGTGGATTCGATATATGTTATCTGTCGGAGTCACTCGATTTAAGTTACGGTTTACTTCATCAACCAAATTAAATCAAGTTTTACCCGTTCCATTTACAAGGACGATGTACTGAATACCTCGCGTTTGCATTTTCGCAGGAAAAGATCTCGCGAGAACCATCCAAACAAAGTGACAGCACCAAGATACAACGACAGTATGTAATGGATGTGCACCCGAGCTATTACCTGAAATCAGAACTGGGCAATTCAGCCAAAACGAACTCTATACTACACTTTGTTGTGAATAGATATGCCGTATTTTTTTTTTGAGGTTTAAGACGGTCCAATCCGCCGTCCGATTAGATAGAATAGAGTGTTATGTATAGAATTTTGAGATAGGAAAAAATCCCTCTACAAGCAAAACTACCAAAACTAGTCTACAGGATCTTGCGTGTGGGCGAAAGCTGGGCGAAAGCCCGCATCGCCACCTCCACCCACACCAAATCCCCACCTCCGGCAAGAAAATTGCCACATTGCAGAAAGTCCACATGTTCCTCTCCTTCCCCTTCCGCCCCATCGAGTGGATGATGGTCTCACCAACCGCTCTCCTAGTCTCGTGTGAAAAACTCACACGTGCTCGAAACGACAACAACCAGCATCGATCAGCAACAGCAACGCGCATATCTCCCTTCGTAGCAGCAGCTCGACACCCCATCTCGGTGACGCAATCTTGGGCCCCACAGACACAGAAAGCACCTCCTCCCAACAATCGCAAGGAGTGCCCAAACATCAAAATC
Source organism: Poa annua (assembly GCA_026929855.1). NCBI lineage: Eukaryota > Viridiplantae > Streptophyta > Magnoliopsida > Poales > Poaceae > Poa > Poa annua. Next base: position 15,299,495 of record CM049432.1, on the reverse strand, counting down.
TTCATCATCAAACCACACCCAGCGTCTGCCGCTCCATCCTGGTCCTTGACGTCGTCTTCTTCTTCTTGGTCTTCTTCAAGGCGAGGACGAGGTCGTCGATGGCCGCCACCGCCTGGTCCGAGAAGGGCTGATCCGACACATCTAACAAGGCCAAGAAGTCCTCTCGCCGGCGCCCCAAGGGGAGGGCCTCCTCAGGCAGCGAGCCAAGACGGCGCGCCACGGTCTCCCTGGCCAGCTGCTCGATGTTGGCGCCTTTCGGGTGCAGCTTGGCGAGCCTACCGCTCCTCCACACAGACGGCGCCGCCACCTCCATCTCAGGGGCCAACGTCGTGACCGGCGTCCCCAAAATGGTGGCCGTGAGCGGCACCGTGATCTGGGCGAGGAAGCTCGACAAGGGGCACAGTGGTGCCCCAACCTCCACGTCTTGCTGGTCAGGGTCAGTACGCACCGACGATGCAGTACCCATCTCAAGCTTCTGCTCAGCCTCCTTCTCCCCAACATGTTCCCCCTCATCGGGCAACAAGGCAGAGCCCGAACCGGGAACGGCATTGCCTTCCCCTTCATGCTCCCGCACCTTGTCGTCCATCAACACCACCTCCCGAGCCAACTCGGCGAGGCCAGGAACCAGCTGGAGCAACATTGCATCAGCAACCACATCATCTTCATCCGTGCCGACAAGCCCGCCATCGCACAACAAATCTCCAACCACCCCCAAATCAACCAGCAACATCTGGCCAGCCCGCTCGTTCTCCTCCGAGAGAGCGCCATCCACCCCCTCCCTGTAGCACCGCAGGCTGGCTAGCATCACCTCGTTCGCCATGGTGTAGCACATGTCCCGCTCCTGGCTCACCATGGCGAAGATGCCGTCGTCGCCGAAGGAGTGGAGCGGCGAGATGACGGTCGTGGGCGGTGGGGAGGCCGGTGGCTCGCTGCAACCGTCGGCGAGGTGGTCAGGCTTGTGGCACCTCCAGCAGACCTTGGGGCCACGGCCGAGGACGCAGGTGGCTTCCTAGTCGACTATCTCCTGTGACGCGGTGAAGAGGACCTCGTCCCCCAGCCCCTTCGAAAGGTCTTGTGGCGCCATGAGGATGTCGCGGAAGGAGCGCAGAGGAGTGACCGTGGTGTGCCGGAGCGGCGGAGCAGCGGGAGGCGGGGAGGCTGGAGGCTCGGTGCAGCTCCCAGCAAGGTGGCCTGCGCGGTGGCACTGCCAACAGACCCGAGGCCCTCTACAAACGATTGCAAAGTGCTTATGGCTCAGGCACCGGAAGCAGCGTCCCCGCATCTTCTTAAGGAGCAGCAATCGCCGTGCCAGGCTGTCGCCTCCGCTCCTAGGCCGGCCTCTAGCCTCTCTCGAGTCCCGGCGCCACCAGTACGGTGGCCGGACGGTCTCCCAACCCTCTTGTCCTCGCGGCGCGCCATGCCGCATTGTTGTAGACCCGTCTTGTCTCCTGACTCCAGCGTTGCTTCGTCCTGAAGTCATTGAGTGAGCAGCACCCACCCGAGCAGCAAATGGGCGTGGCTGACCACGGGGAGGCGGACCCGGTGGAGGAGGGGGCGGCCGTCTGCCCGCATTGAAACCCATCGCAGAGGCCTGGATGTCGAGCTGTCCAAGCGGAGTTGGGGAAGTCCCATTGAAGGCGCCCGTCGCGTCTCCGCGACGTTGCGGCGGGACATAGCGGTCCCGAGACCTGACCACCGGCGAGATCTCGCCATCTTCAAGCTCCGGATCTAGTGAATCCGGCACAGCCTCCAGATCCGGATTCTGCGAATCTGGCACGAAGTCAACCGGATTCTGCGAATCTGGCACGAAGTCAACGCTCTCCTCCTTCTCCATTTCATCTGCCCACGAGAACCTGGCCGAGGAGGGCTGCAACAGCAGAGAGGCTAGCTTGGGAGGGGCTGAGGTCTGGGTGGTGGTGGCTATGGCTGCCGCCGCGGTGGCCGTGGTGGTCGCCGCGGGAGTCGCCGCTACGGGGTCGGGAGGGTCCTTCATCTCCCTGGACATTTATTATATCTAGCCGTATTAGTTTCCTATAATTATATCAGAAATACTTCCATACAGCTATAAAAAAGTTCAAAAGGTCCACATTGTGCAAAACTGAATGACTGATTAGTCTCAGTACCACACTCAGTAATCTCTTCCTAGAAGCGCAGGTATCTAAAAAGTCATGTGTAGCTCCAGCTACATGTAGCCTGTCTTTTTGAATATTTTGAAACGGAATTTTAAAGTTTCAAAATTCAAAACAAAAATGTTTATATCGATGTATTCTACCAACATGTAAAATCTCAACTCGAAACACCTTCTATTTTGAGGAAAGACAAATCTGAAAAAAATTGGAGGTTCAAATCTGACACTGTTCACTACTTCAGATTTGCTCTTTTATCATTTTTACACAGCCTAGAATACAATGTATTTCGAGTCAAAAATTTCCACGATGATAGAATACAGCATAGACTACATCTACAAAAAATATCAGATTTTTTGTAACTTATAAATGTCATTTTCAAAAATTTCAAAATAAAGAGTTACATGTAGCTCTGGCTACAAAATGTCATACTCTGCAGGTTAACATATCTAGATAACTTTTTCAACCCTTAAACAAACGACCGTTTTTTCAAACTCAGCACATAGTAGATATTACCTTTAGTTTCAACTGCATCTGATATCACAACCATAGTTAAGAACGTCTCCTTGAAGCCATCAAAGGGGCAATTCTAAAGTGAATCGTTGCCAACACCTACAAGAGGTTTGTACAGTCTTTCAGGATTGGCGATCCGCTGAATAGAGCTTTGTTCCAAGGCAATAGTGCTCTGCCAGAATTAAGAATTGTACAGAAGATGAAAGCGGGCACGTGAAGACAGTAAGCTTCCAACAGTTAGAAGCACATAAGTGATATCCAACTGAGAAACAAGAGCAAGATTATAAACCGAACGACTGCTGAGCTTCATCAAATTGGGCATGAATGCCATGCGCCCATGCACACATCATTTATCTAAAAAGTAAGCTCAAAGAAGACGAGAAACAAGTGCAAGTGCTAACGGAAGCAAACGCCGGTGTCAATACACACGAACTGTTTGTTCTACGTTGAATGATATATACTGAAATAATATACAAATCAACAGGCACAGCTAATGATACCGGAATAAAATTGTTTACAGACTAGCTGAATGAGACCCGCATATGTGCTTACTTCTATCAGCCATTTAGAACAGTGCCTGCCCCTAAATGCAAAGATAGCACAGGTCGATCTGGATGCTTTTTGGTTTGTAAGAGCTGCTGGCAGGCTCAGTTTTTGCTAGCTCCTGAAGTCACTTGGAAAGTGAAATGACAGAGTTGGGATAGGGATTGGCCTAACATACAATAGGCATTTGCTGGAATTCCAAATGAAATGACATGTCCAATTCCATGACAGCCAAACAGGTTAAGTATGGAATCACAAATGAATTCCATGATTCCGGCTCAAAATTATGGGTACCAAACGACCTCTAAGAGAAATGAGGAAAGTTTTGCTGTTTTACTATGTAATAATAGTAATTGCATGTTTTCCAAAATAAATGTGGGAGTGACTAGTCTCTAATTGTTGGCATGGATTCATGAGCTCAAACTTTGAAACATTACCTAAAATATCTACACTAGCAACAAAATACCAACCTTTTTTATGAAAGAACTTTCGTACTATTATGTTAGTCAAAATTTATTAAGAGCAAAGTGCCCCTTAGGTTTTAAACTCTCGCATATATGTCTCTTGGGCCCCTAAACTTGAGAATTCAAATTTGTGTCCATAAACTTTAAGGCCGTACCAATAGAGGTCCAGATATCAAGCTGCAGTAATCAAATGATAATGAAACATTTTGACCTTGTGTAAGACGTAGCTTGACCATCCGACTGATCACAGATGTCCAATGACATGAAGATTTTCAAGAAAATATACCTTAATGTCCACATGGTCAAATTATGATTTTATATTGAGCTAAGGTGCATGTCATCTCCAACTAGTAATTACAAAAGTAGGATTTAAAACCTTTTTTTAACCTATTTATACAAGGGATACATATGTGTAATCTTAGGTTCATGGACCTAACTGACACTCTCACACAAGTTTCAGTCTACTTTTTTACTAAAAGAAAATATGTTAAAGCTTCAATGAAGAACATGGGAGGTAGAAAAATGACCTAAGTTTTGGGAGTGGAAACATTTCAAGTTGCATATATACTTATATAGCTGACCAGATATTTTCCAGTGGGGAAACAAACTCTGCATATAGCGAATTGGCTTGGTACAAATGACAACATAAGGCAGAACAAACAAGACAGAGATATTGAAATGGAAAAAATGACTGCCAGACCTTATCCACAGTTGCAGCCCCTTGAGCATACATGTTTGTTGTAAGACCTGGTTTCCTACAGTCCCTTTTCACATTTCTACTGAGATTACACAAAGCTTCAATTAAAAGATGGAGCACTGTCAAGTATGAACCACATTCATCAGGAATAACTAAACCAACTGTATCAGCAGTTTTAGTATCCTAGAAATACATGGCAATAAAAACATCTTAGTAATGGATAAGAACAATACTGTAAGTCTGTAACCACAAAGTGTTGAACCTTAAGTTTGTTGCAGTAAAGAAACATCCTAACAAAGCACAAATATAAGATGTGAATGGAGAACGAACCTTTGTTTTCCTTATATTTTCAAAATTATGATGCTGAGTACAATTTTCAGCTTTTGCACCAACCAGTTCATCAGATGTAGTTTCCAAAGAAATGTACATGGAACGAATACCGTACCACATGAAGCTAAAGCTTACAAATACAAACAATGCTTTCCAAAATTGGAATAATCTGAAGCAAATTACTGCAAAATTGCATTTCACAACAGCTTTGACATTTCATTGTACAACTTTTTTTTAATAAACCAAGCAAATAAAAATTTATGTAATTTGTTCAAACAAAAAAATCCAATAATCAACTAAGTCTGTGAGTATCAATGATGCATCACACCCTACCAATCTTCTCTTAGTATAGCTCACAGCTTGCACGTAACTCAATGGCACTGCTTTCGTCAATGCACTACACATGATTATTAGGCCCCAATATCAACCTACGACCTTCGAAAATTGGGACAAAAAAGAAACCGGCTCATATGTCAACAGCACTTTGCTCCCTCGAGTTACATGTACAACAACTTCACGAAATGAGAAAACAAACGGTATAGCTCCTACAACTGTCAGTTCCTCTCTACCGGTCAATACTAAACTGGAAACTATCACAGTTTAACAGAGGTCGACAGTCTACCAAAAATTTCACTGAGATTGGTGGTGGAAAAATTGCATCCCTGGAGGTGGCTGCAAAGGCCTGAAAGGTGGTGCACCGGACTGCTGAAGCGTGAACTGCATTGTGGGCACTACATTCATCTGCATTTGCTGCTGAAGCATCTGCTGTGAAGGTGGTTGCGGCTGTGTCTGTGGCATTCCACCCATTTGTTGCTGGGGTGTTGAAGGTGAGGGCCTTGCTAGGTTCATCATCTGTGGTGGTGGCGGTGGTGGCGGTGGGTTCATAGTGCTTATGTTGTATGGCATGGCCATCATTAAACCTCCTGACTGCTGGACAAAGTGCTGAGGAGGGGCCTGGTACATATTGTATTGAAGCTGAGGTGCAGGAGCTTGGCTTTGGACAGGAGTTTGCTGTACCATGATTGTCTGGGGCTGCTGTGCTGTTGTGGTGACCATTGGTGGCATTGGTACAAAGGCAGCAGCATTCGCAACACTTGGGACCTGTGAGGATTGTTCGACTTTAATCCTCTTATCTGAGCGTATCTCGGATGAACTCTCCGCAGCAAACTTAGAAAGTGCAGACTGGAGTATCTGCTGAGAGTTTGATGATGCTGCGATCTTGTCCGCAAGGATAGCAGCGGCTGTCTTCTGCTGGTCCTTTACTTGCCCATTAGAGAGTGCATTTCCTGGCTCTAGTGATGATGCTAGCTTTGAAGATGGAACAACTGGCTCATTGTTGAGTCTCCGTTGCATGTTGGCTGCTTCTTCTACCATTGCTTCCGCCAGCTGTCAATAGAAACATCAGAAGACTTACACATAGATGTTACAGATATGCTACAGGTACCACCATTCGGAAAACTTGGCATCTTTGGGAAACATTACCTGCAATTGAGTGCGGACCTTCTCCAGCTCAGATTCCTGAATAACTTTACAAGTAAGATTACACAGATACATAAGAAAAAGAAAAGATGGATATGAACCAAATATCAACTCATGTCCATAAAAATTGTAAAATACAGTACTATTCTACTGACAGAACAGTAATTCGGACCTGGTCCTGCATTGCCTCTTTCAGTTCAGACACAACAGCTGCCCTATTTTCTTCAGCTACTCTGAGCTTTTCAATGCATTTTTTCATGGTAGCCTCCTCGTTCTTTAGCTTTGTGCAAAGAGGCTCACGACGAGGATCCTCGGCTACAGGAAGAGAATAACATCACAAGAAGTGCTAAGATGTCCAAGATGTAGGGCTTTCGTTAACAAGTAGTACCTTTGCTACAGGCACTGTCAACATCCTTCTCCATCTTTCCAACATGACGCATAGATGACTTGCAGTTTTCCAGGTCAGCATCTTCATCTGCTTGTTCACTGAGAACGGTATGCAATGCGGATACAATTCTCTCAGCAGTTCCTCCAACACCGAGTCTCTGAAAGAAGAAAACTTGAAGAGTTTCGACACAAACTAGGGGTGAAATATAAAGTGTAGCAAATGGAGGAGAAAATCTTACCAGCTTTACAGAACGTGAATCTCTTTTAACAATCTTTATGGCTGAACCGTACGAGCGCTTTTTGGTCATATCTAATACAGGCAGGGGAGCAGTTCCAAGCATCACATCCTTGATGCCCCCAGCACGTGAACCAAAAACTCTCCTTTCTTGCCATATATCAACCTACGACACATTGGTGCAGTGTTAAAGTATTGCATTGTGATCAAGTCCTAACAAGATATAGCAAACCAGAGTTAACCAACTAAAGCACAGATATATGATACACACCAGCCTAGAGACCGTCTTCTTTCCACGATCGTCGCCCTTTTCAGCTACATCTTTAAGCGTGCTTGGGAGGACCTTCCAGAATTCTTCTACAAACTCGGTGCCATTGCGCTTACTGTTCTGTAGGATGTCATTAGCAAGATAAAGGAAAGGGACCTTCTGTTCATTTCCAGAGCTATTGATCTGCTTGGCCCACGTCTGGACAATTAGCTCTGCATCCTTCCGATGGTAAATGCACCAGTGCGAAAGCGCTAGTGACCACAGGGTAAAGTCAAGGCAACAGCCGGATCATGGTAAGACATGACAGAGAAAATTACAGTTTTACGCTCCTAAATACATCTCTTACGAATCAAACAGCACCATTTCGAAACAGGCTTTAGTTCTTTACTATAAGCAGTTGCATAAAGAGAGGTCCCCGGTAGTGAGATAAAAATGGACACACAAAGGCTTTGTATTTCTAGAAGCCACAAATTGCTCATTCCCAACCACGGATTCTGAACAGGTTGCTAGATATTGGCAGACATAGCATGGTGCGCAAGGACTAAGGGGGGCAGATCAAGAAACGGGGTGTCCTTTCTAGTGAAGTGAAAAATATTCAGCGCAGAAATTGCAACTCGATAGTAAACTTCAGAATCACCAAACAGATCTCTCTAGAGATTTGGCCGGGAGAAAGTAAGGTCAAGGATACTCTCGATGCACTGCTGCGTGTTGTTGAGCTTAGCGAGCTTGTCGGCGAGTATCTCCTCGCTGAACGCGCTGTTGGACGCGCTGCTCATGGCCGCCGGCCGGCCGACGCTCGAGTCGCCGCTACGTCGCGGATTTTTAGGCCGTGAGGGGGAGTGCTAGCTGACAGCTAGCTAGGTAAAGAAGGCGCGTGGAGACCGCGGCGGCGACGGCGGGGACATTGGCCGCCGAAATCTCTGGAGGCAGGTTAGGTGTGGATTGGATCGCGAGGTCTAGCCGGCTAGGGTTTGGACTTTCAGAGGGAAGGAGGTAAGAAAGAGAAGTGTCAGTCGAATCGGGTCGGGCGTTTCGCCGACGGCCTGGTTTGTTTCCTCGGTCTTCTGGATTGTTTTCAAATTTTGTTTTAGAAAAAGACGCCCTGATACAACTTTTAAAAAGTGGTACAGATGAGTTTATAGAATTGTACAAGGAAATGGTTAAATCTTCTGTGATTCGATGGATCAAGGGCCATGGACAATTGTAGACAACAAATACGTGTACCAAAAGAAAAACTAAGACATTTTAGGTTGGGTGCCTTTCTCATTATATTTTAGAATTATTTTTCTCTGATTGCTATTTTGTCATTTTGTGTGTTGTTGTCGACACCGTGTCCTCTAGGGTGTCACGATTCAAGGTCGTGTGGGATGTGTCGAGCTTCGATCCACCTGCTACACTAAGTTACGTCAGTCCGAAAAGCCAAGTCAGGTGCTCGTGGTTTATGCCTACGAGGGAACTCGTCGACCCAAGGAGAGCGTCGGTGGAGAGCTTGCGCTCCGAGCAAACCTCATAGCCTTCTCGGGCTTCACGACACCGGGTACCCCAGGAAGGGTGAGTGAGCGCCAGGGACACATGGCACATCGAGCCTGAAGTTATGGAAGAGATCACTGAATCGCTCGCCTTCACCTCACCATGATCTGAATTGAAACTCCCTGTGCCCTCTCACCGAACAAATCAGTAGGGGAACGTCTCGAATTCCTCGATGTCCGCGTTAAACACAGCATAATTATGTAGATTAAACTTGGAATTAAAGATTTGTGATGTGGTGGAATAATTATGTTGGGAATGTTATGAAGCTTTTCGATTCTTATGTATGATTTTATCTTTAAGAAACTTATGCATGATCTTAATTTATATGACCAGATATATTTTACTTCTGGTCAATGCAAGTTTAAGTATTCTTTTGATAGCCAAACCTTGAACATAAATACTTGCCAAATCAAACGCATGTTGCGCCTACAGCTTGTCGTGTTTGTCATGGATGTTCTTTCTTCCCTTTGAGTTGTCGGCTTCAAGGGTGCCACAACAAGAAAAGGGGATGGATGTAGATCAAAGATATGTCACAGGATCAGAAAGGTAGTCGCTCCATTCATAATGAGAGTGCGGTCTAGATTTAGTTTAAGTCAAACTTTGTAACTTTGACCAAATAAGAAAAATATATCAACACCGACCGTATGGAATCAATATTATTAACAGCATCATAATATGTGCATTAGATATTACAGATGTTGATGTTATTTCGTATATAATTGGTCAAACATTTAAATGTTCAACTTTGAAGGAACTGAAGTACAAAACACAAATTAAATAAAAAACGGAGTGAGTATATGTAAAAGGAAGCACATCTGCTTCACCTAGATTTCTCGTTCTTTTAGACGTGAAAGTCTTCTATGCTGCTTAAAAAACATGTAAGGTTTTGTTTCATGCTTTTGTTCAACCTTACAATCTTAAATTCAATCAATAAGTCAAGTCAGGGTTCGGTCTATTAGGCAATCAATTGATGAATTAATCAATCACCTTAATTTTCATTTATTTGTTCCACACTATCATTCAGTCATCATAATTTACATTTTTCTTCATACTAACATGAATCACATGGTGATATATATGCATTTTTCATCATATTCTAATTAGTTTGATGGTTGTTGGCTTGGTTGTCGTGTTATAGACCTCCTGAAGGGATCCAGTTTGATTGTGAAGTTTTTTTCTTTTGACATGAATTGTGAAGTTTATTAGCTTCAGGAGGAGTTGAATAAAACATTTTTAGGGAAGAGCTCACATTTCATTGCAGGCGGCTTAACAATGCTTTGGCGCATATTACACTATTCAGTGGGTAATGGAATGTGGCTACTTACTGTAAAAGGTCAAGTCTTAAAATTCAGAAATCTCTCTCTCTCCTAACCTGGTTTTCATATTTTTCGAAAGCGTAAAACTGTTATGCACACGAGTTTTGTGAAGATATTTTCTTGTCACTCGCTTTACCCGTGACCGTGAAGCACACCGCCACTCCCGTGGGTCCCACCTCCAACCTCCGCGTGGCCACCGGTCAAGCCAGTCTCCCTCCCATCCTCACCACCGGTGACGGCCGGTTTCGCTTCCCTTTCTCGTCGTCTCCGCCTCGCTTGGTTCCCTTTCTCGTCGTCTCCATTTCTCGCACACAAAAGCCAATAATTTCTCATCAGAGGCGACCAAGGGAGCGAATCCGTCGCCGTTCCGGGCTCCATCTGCTCAGAGAGCGATCCTCCCGCCCATCCCGTCGCTCCGCCGCGCCGAGGTGAGCTGCCCGACCTCCGATGCGGCCCCTGCTGCTAGGGTTGCGCCCCAAGTACTCGCAGACCGGGGTTTGCGTGTCCCGATTAGTTCGTTCCACGGGGTTCCTGCCGTGGATTCGATCCGCGCAGTCCTGCGCTCTACGCGAGTTCCCTCCCAGGGCTCGACTAGCTCAGCGCGCAACGGCTGCACGTCTGGTTAGGTCCAGATTAGCTAGGCTAAATCGGCGAATAGTTCGTGATTCACACGTCTCTTCGCCGAGAGATCCGCAGAATAGACCACTTGGAGTAGTAGTACTTGATTCGGTTTGGATCACTAGGCTACACCAGATAATAAGCTACTTAGCTGTGGCTGAACTCGGATCCGTGCTTCACCGAGTTGTAGTTGTTGTACCTGAACGATTGTTGGAGTATAAGTGTTTAAACTTTGTTTTCTTGCAGCTTTACAGTTTGTGCGGCATGGGGACGTCTTCCGGCGCTAATTTCCATCAGCAGCCGCCGCCCCAGGGGATGCCGCCGCCTCGCCACGGTGCACGGCCTCCGAGCCTGCAGACTTCCCTCTCGTTGGCCTCGTCAGAGCAGGTTGGCTCGCCGGAGATGCAGGAGCCCGTGTCCAATTCTGACCAGGGGCATGACTCTGCCACCGAGAGTGCGAGTTCTAGGGAGACCTGGCCTGTGGAGCCGGAACATAGCAATGCTGCTGCTGCTAGTAGTGGAGGTGGTGTGGTAAAAGTGGACAGGGCGAAGGACATGGGAAATGGTACTCCCAAGCTGCAGGTTATCCGCGGAAGCTCCCGCATCGATAGGGTTTCGCTGAGGGAGGTTGCGCGGGAGAGAGTTGACCTCGTTGCTGAGAAAATGAAGGCAATGCCAGAAGAGCACTTGGAGGAGATCAAGAATGAGCTCAGATCGATTCTGGAAGGGACTGGGGGCTCTCACCATATCGAGGAGTTTTTGTATCTGCAGAAATTTGTCCAGAGCAGGGGTGATTTGACACCAACTATGCTTTCAGTAGCACATCATGTTCAGCTGGAGATCCTTGTGTCAATCAAGACTGGAATCCAGGCGTTTTTGCATCCCAGCGTTACCATTCCCCAAAGCCGCCTGGTGGAAGTCTTCTTGTACAAGAGGTGCCGAAACATTGCTTGCCAGAGTGCTCTCCCTGCTGAGAAGTGCAGATGCAATGTATGTGCTAACAGGAACGGGTTTTGCAACCTTTGCATGTGTGTGATTTGCAACAAGTTTGATTTTGAGGTCAACACATGCCGCTGGGTTGGGTGTGATTTCTGTTCTCACTGGACTCATACCGACTGTGCGATTCGTGATGGCCAGATTGGGACGGGGCAATCAATCAAGAGCGGCACTGGTCATGCTGAAATGCTTTTCAGGTGCCAGGCTTGCCAGAAGACATCAGAGTTGTTCGGTTGGGTTAAGGATGTGTTTCAACAATGTGCTCCTGGTTGGGATAGGGATGCTTTATTACGAGAGCTTGAGTTTGTTTGTAAGATATTCCGTCTAAGCGAAGACCCAAAAGGGAGAACTTTGTTCAGGAAATGTGCAAATCTGATTGAAAGATTGAGGAACAGCTCTCCTGATTCTGTCAATCCTAGGATGATAATGCATGCACTTCGAGGTATGTGTACTTATGTTGCTCCTTCAGGTTTTGCATGCTCTGTGTCAGCCTGCTTGATTACATATATTTTTTGGTGGTACTCCTGTTACCATATAGCATCCCTACCTAATTTTGTGTGCTTATGCTGCCCCATTACAAAGTTTGACAGCAAAAGCTAATCTTGATTTTCAAATATCCAACAATATATGTCACCAGCCATGTGTTACTTTTATGCACAAGAACCTGTACTCCAAGAATCTGCTGCTTACTTGCTTCCTTATTTTGTTCTGTTGTATGTGCTTGTATACTTTAAAACTATATCACCATGAAGGACTAAACTGCTTCAGTGACGGTAAGCTTGGCAAGGGCAAGCTAGCTCCATCTCTCACTGGCCAATTTCCAAATGAACCATGCGCTGATTTTGATTCTCTTTGACGCTGTTAACAGAAAGGTTTTTTAGCCATGTGTAACAAGTGTATTATGATCATGATATGTGCTGTCAGGTCTCAGCAATATCCAAGGCAAATAATACATGCTAATATATTACTCAACTCATTATGTATTTGAAATGTGTGACTGCTTCAGCTTACTGTCTGCTCTAATACAGCCCATAGTACTTTCTTAAGGTGTGCTTTTAATATATTGATTTTGGTAGGATGGACAACCGACAGACAGATAGTATTATTTTAAAACTGTGAATTCTTGCCATGTATGTATGACGTGAATTTGGACTCATTTATCACTCATCAAATGATTGAATGGTGAAAGAGAGATCTAGTGTTGTTTCATTCAAAATTCTTCCATTTGATGCATTTTGTATTTTTGTCTTAGAGATCTGTTACTATTTAACCAAGATAATCTTTTTTTGTTTTTCTGCAAAGGGTTAATTGCTAATTTATATCATTTCTACATACATAAGTCTTATCTAAAAGTATATCTTATGAGCAGCACTTGGGAAGTTTTATTTGTAGAAGCTTAGAATTTTTTTTCTTGGGAAGATTAGTATGTTACCACTTGCTAGTTCGCCCTATTAGTTAGGGTTTCCTATTAGCTGGTTTCTGGTCATTAGGTTCCTAGAAATTTGTTTATGTGAGAAGCATTATATATGAGGAGGTTGCTGTTCCCCCCGTATTTCTCTAGGAGTGGCTTCATCATGATAAGCCGCACGAGAGTGTCCCACTGGGAGAACAGTAGCAGTAAGCCAGTTATTGATCACATACCTTTCTTAGCCTCATCATGCTAGAATCTTTGGAAGTTATGTGGTCACATAGCTTTCTAGTCTCTAGTACACATGTATAAGTTAGCTGGTTGCACGCTAGATGTGTTTTCGCTGAGCTCAGTATTGGCCATGCTTCTGTATGTCATGGTTAAGTCGATTAGCTACCCGAGTCTCTTTTTAACACAGTTGTCATCGCTGTTTAGTTTTCTAAATTCTTACTGTGCATTTTGCATTGATTGCTTAGAAAGTTAGAAATGAACTGATGGATTAATGATTGATTTTGGTTGCTTGCTCATGTTTTCGCAGAGCTTGAGATGGATTCCCCAAAGAACTCTGAAAATGAAGAATCTGGGCGCTTGATCACTCCCCAGGATGCTTGTAATCGCATTGCGGAGGTAGTCCAAGAAGCTGTCAGGAAGATGGAGCTTGTTGCTGAAGAGAAAATGGGGCTTTACAAAAAAGCCCGCCTCGCCGTGGAGGCCTGTGACCGGGAGCTTGACGAGAAGGCGAGGGCAGTTCAGGAGTTCAAGGCGGAGAGGCTGCGGAAGAAGCAGCAGGTGGAGGAGCTGGAGAGCATTGTTCGGCTGAAACAGGCGGAGGCCGAGATGTTCCAGCTCAAGGCGAGCGAGGCCCGTCAGGAGGCTGAGAGGCTTCAGAGCATCGCACTAGCCAAATCCGAGAGGGCCGAGCAGGACTACGCGAGCCTCTACCTCAAGCGCCGCCTGGAGGAAGCGGAAGCGGAGAAGCAGTTCCTGTTTGAGAAAATAAAGCTCCAGGACGGCCATAGGCCCCCGCAGGCGAGCAGCAGCGCGGCCAGTGATCCCTCCCATGCGCCGTCTCAGACGATGATGCTGTCCAAGATTCAGGACCTTCTCAAGAACGTCCGCAGCATGCCTCCCAAATCGGAGGCGCATTCGAAGTAAGAGCAGCGGTATTGCTGTTCAAATCGGTGACTACAGGGCTCTGTTGATGTGCTAATATGTGGTAAAAATTTCTCCAGTGTGAAGTGTTATCAGGAGTATAATCAGCGTTGTGCCCTTTGGAAATCAAATGCTGTTGAGTTTGTCCTATACTGATGTGCCCTTGTAGGCTACATGGTTTATTATTACTTTGAGCACGGTAATGCTTTCTCCCGTTAAAAGTTGAATCACAGATGAATTAGGGCTGAGGCAAACAGTTGTTGGTCATTGTTGTTGGCAAAAAATATGTCACCGTGTACTATGATTATTATTATGACGTATATGTAAAAGATATACTTCTCAAAAATTGTTCTTAGATGGGACACTGGTCAATATTTATGTTCTTAGATGGGACGGTTGAAGAACACTATAGTACGAGACTCTGAGCTCTGTCTCTTTCGAGGTAATTGGTATTGAGGTGATGCCCGCCCACATTGCTTGGGCAAATGTGAAAGTGAAACTATGGAAGTCTTCCATGGTTTGTGAGGTATCAGCAAAGGTGGCCCTGAAGCAGCTATCCACTCCTTCCTTATCCTCTCGCTTCGAGTTGATAGCATAGAACTACTACTATTGAGAGATCAGTGTCAAAAAACTATCATTTTCATTTCGAACCGCATGGAACTATCGAATTTTGGTGAAGTTTTCTCAGATAGCCCAAATTATGGACTGGACGCGAATTGACACTGAATCTGACCGTCCGGTCCCACATGTCAGGCTGACATGGGAGTTCAATTACGGGATGGTACCACTTTGTGTTTGAATCGCATAGAAGTACCAGATTTTTTTAAAATTTTCATAAAAAACCCAAATCTTGTTCTGATCGCGAATTGACACCGATTCTGACAGTCCGGCCCACCCGTCAGGCTGACGTGGCAAGTTAACATCAAATTGAAGGTGAGACCCACTTGTCAGTACACAAAAAAAATGAAAAAGAAAGAAAGAAAAATCCCCAGATCCTCTTCCCGGCGGCCTCCCCGTGGAGCCACTCACGCATGGCCTCCACGAGGACCACGACTACCTGGAACTCTTCCACGGCAGCGCAGCTACATCCTGCGCCACCGACCGTCTTAGCCGCCGGACACCGTGATGGTCTCTAGCTGTAGCAGTAGCACCAAACCACCACCACTACCACCACCACCAGCAGTAGCACCCGCCGATGGGGGGCCGTGAAGGGGCGAGGGGCTTTGTCTGGCCGCCTCCGGGCGTAGGCACCCCGCTGGTGCTATCACAACCCGGTGGCGTACCTGAAAGAACATTTCTTAATCCCTAGTGTTTTGTGTGTTAGTTAACAATACCAATGATATACTAATCCTATTGCTAAGTATTTCAGTTTGGGTGAAACTCATATCACAAATCTTAAAGCCAAATTGTAGAGAAAAAGAGTTTCTGGAATTCTTCAAGGACCCGGATATTCCGGTTCACCAACCGGATATTCCGAGTCAACCTCAGGAAAATTGGCTAAGTCAAGATTCAGAAGTGGCACTGACTCCAATCGGAAAATCAGCCCGGAAATTTCAAGGACCCGGATATTCCGGTTCACCAACCGGATATTCCGGTTCACCAACCGGATATTCCGAGTCAACCTCAAGAAAATTGGCTAAGTCAAGATTCAGAAGTGGCACTGACTCCAATCGGAAATTCAGCTCGGAAATTTCAAGGACTCGGATATTCCGAGTCAACCTCAGAAAATCGACTAAGTCAAGTTCAGAATTGGTTCTGATCTCAATCGGAAATTCAGCTCGGATATTTTCAAAGACCCGGATATTCCGGGGCATCGGAATTTCCGGTGGTACTTATACCGGAATTTCCGGGTGACCAAGACAGCCAACGGCCAGATTTTGAGGGGGAGTATAAATACCCCCTCACTCACTCAAGAACAGTGAGCTCTCAGATTTTCTCTCTCCTACCTTTCTTGAAAGCTCAATTCATCAAGATCTCCCAATCCCCCCACCCAAATTCATAGATCTTTGGAGGATTGGAGGAGAAGGCCCAGATCTACATCGTCACCGAAGGGATTTACATTTCTCCCCCATTCATTTGGGGATTTCGTGGCTAGGGTTTCCGGTGGGAAAACCTAGTTCACCATTGTTGTACTCTTGGTGTTACCTTGACCTTTTGTGGTCCTTGACCTGTTGTGGTCCTTCTTGGGAGCCCCCAATTCAGTTGTGGGTGTGTGCCTCAAGCGTTTGTAAGGGATTCGATCTCCGCCCTAAAAGGGGATCAATAGTGGAAGGTGGACTCGAAACCTTTGTGGTTGAGTTCATCGGAGAAGAAGGTGAGCCTTTGTGGCGTTGCGGCTAACCTGTTGTGGTAGCGCACACCTCTCCAAACGAGACGTACACCCTTGGGTGGAACTCGGGATTACATCTTCGTCTCCGCGTGCTTCACTTGGTTCCCTTTACCCTTTACTCCCTTACTTGCTTATCTTGTTATTGCTTAGTTTCTCATTTAGGTAAATTCACCGTAGTTGCATATCTAGAGAATTTACCTTTGAGTTGAGCCTAAATTTGAAAAGACCTAAAATTTGTAATAGCACCTATTCACCCCCCCCTCTAGGTGTCGGATTCCCGTTCAATTGGTATCAGAGCCTTGTTCACTTTTAAGGGCTTAACCGCCTAAGTGCAACGATGACGGAATCCGATGCCGAGAGGGCCGCCCGTGAAAAATTAGAGGCGGAGAAGGAGGCGTTAGCCAAAGGTGCAACCATGACCGATATTATTGATATGAGATCGTCCTTGGAGGCCCAACTCCTCAAGATGAATGAGATGCTCATGGCACTCTTGAAGTCTAAGGAGCCCGAGGCTACTTCTCCCTCTCCTCCTCCTAAGGAACATGCGGGGAACTCTAAGGAGTCATCTTCGGATAGGTCCAAAGATGTTACCTCAAGTGTTCCCGGGATGGCGGAAAAGGATGAACCCCCTAGCTCCTCTAACACCCTCAAAGGAGAGGAATTTCATAATGTCAACCATAATTACTCTCCTAACCCTCCTATCCCTCACCCTCATGTAAACTTTAGAAGTGATCCTCCCAAGCTTAAACCTACTCATTTCTCTCAATGGGTGTTTCTAATGAAGTTTCATCTATGTAGTGCCTCCATTGAGCTTTGGCGCATCATTGAAGAAGGATACAAGCCCCATGATCCAACCAACTTGACAAGAAGAGAGGTGGTTGATAGTCAATTCAACGCCACCGCTCTTCATCAACTCCAAATGGCCGTTGGAGAGAAGGACATGACGCTCATTCAACAATTCTCCACCGCCAAGGAAGTTTGGAATGCTCTTTCCGACATCTTCGTTGGGAATGAGAGCATGAAGAAGAACCGGTATGATGCCTTATGCAATGAGGTGGAAGGTTTCTACAAGTTGGATGGAGAAAGCCACGAGAACATGTACCGGAGGTTGGTGTTGGTTGCCAACTCTTTCAAGAACCTCGGGGCGGAGTACATCAATGATGCTTGGATCAAGAGGAAGTTTGTGACCGCTCTCATGCCCTTTGAGGACACGGATTTGAAGACACTCCAAGGGAGACATGACTTTGCAAAGATGACATCCAATGAAGTTATGCAAGAGATGACCGCATACAAGGTGGCCTCCAAGATTGCACAAGATGTAAGAGCTAGAGCCATAGGGATGCACAAGCATGCCTCAATTGCTTTGAAGGCCACCGTTGAAGAGGAGGATGAAGAGGAGTGTGATGATCAAGTCGAGCTATCTAGTGAAGCTCTCTCAAGCACTCTCACTCAACACATGGGTCTTGCGGCAAGAACCTTTTGGAAGAACCCCGGAAGGGCCAAAGCAAGGATTGACAAGAAGTTTCCCCCCAACGGAGGAAAGTCATTCAACAAAGTGAGACTTTGCTATAACTGCGATGACAAGAGCCACTTTGTTGCCGATTGCCCATGGGAGAGAAGAGAGGATCATGGTGGGAGGCTCGTGGCCAAGACGAAGGGCAAGGGGCCCATGCCCATGAAGAAGCCTTTCTTCAAGAAGAACCAAAAGATTGTCTTGGTGACTCAAGAGCAATATCCCACCGATGATGAAGATAGTGACAAGGAGGATACTCCAACGCAAGTGGCCGCACTAGCCATGTCTTCCACAACTCCATCACTCTTCTCCTCGCCAAACGAGAGCCCCATCGTCAAGAATGGAAGATGTCTTATGGCAAAGACATCCGAGGTACAACTATCCCCCAACTCCATATCACATGACATTGATGATGCTATGAGCCTAGAAGTCAAGGAAGAAATCATTGCTTTTGATAAATTCATGACTAACTTGCAAGGAGAAGGAAAGAAACACTTTGGCTCAATCATGAGTCGTATAGGTGAGCTTGAGGATGAGCTTGAACTAAAAGGTGAGATTGAGAGAGAGATGCACACGCTAAGGTGTCTCTCCAATCCTCTCTCGAAGATGAACAAGAAGCTCATGCTCTTCTCGAGGAGCAAGTTGCTAAGATCACTAAGGATCGTGATCTCTACTTTGCTAAATGTAAAATTGTGCAAAAAGAAAAGTCCGAGCTTGTAGTTGCTCATGCTAGACTTTGCGAAGACTTCGAGTCACTTGACAATGCTCACAAGGTGTTGACAAGTGATCACGAACGTCTTCTCAAGTCTCGTGATCAACTCCAATCTCGGATATCTAATCTTGAGAAACCTAGCACCTCTACTCCCTTGAATGCTAATGCAAATATTGTGAAGGGTATTGCTAGGGTTTTGTTTGTTCCTTCTATGGCAACCAAGCCCAAGACATCTCTTGATAAAGGTAAGGGGACACTCACTACTCCTCTTCATGAGCGAGTGCCCCACAAGGGTAAGGAAGGTCTAGGCTATGTTGCTAAGGAGAAGAAGGAGATCAAGAAGAAGACCAAGTCCACACAAGCCAAGAAGGTTGACATTGCGAGTGGAAATGCCACAAGGGGCACTCCCATTCGTAATGACTTTGCGGGCATATCTAACCCCAACTATGCTTTATATGTTGATTATTATGGGGATATCTATGCTAGATACATTGGTCCTTTTGATGGTTATATTGAATATGCTATTTGGGTACCAAACACCCTTGTTGCTAACCAAAAGGCACCCATTGCAAAATGGGTACCTAAATCCAAGAATTGATTGTGTGTAGGGCCTTGCTTCCGGAGGATCGAAATGGATAATTGATAGTGGATGCACTAGTCATATGACCAGAAGCAAGGATATTGTAACGGAGTTGAAGCCCAATGATGATCAAATGACCGTTACATATGGTGATAATTCTAAGTCTAAGGTAATAGGGCTCGGCAAGGTGGTAGTGGCACCGGACATCACACTTGTGAATGTCTTGCTTGTCGAGTCCCTAGGTTTCAACTTGATCTCCGTCCATTCCTTAACTTGTTTGGGTTATACCGTTGTCTTTGAAAAGGAAATGGTCATTCTCTTGCGGAGCAAGTCTCTCAATGTGTCTTTCGTTGGGTGCATTGAGAATGGGCTCTATGTGGTTGACTTCTCCGGAGTCACCACTTCCCATACAATGTGCCTATTTGCAAAGGCGGACTTGGGTTGGCTATGGCATCGCCGACTAGCCCATGTCAACATGAGGACTTTGCAAAGTCTTCACAAGGGTGGCCATATCATAGGACTAAAAGACCATGTTTCTTTCTCGAAGGATCAAATGTGTAGGGCGTGTGTTGAAGGAAAAATGCATGACATCTACCATCCAAGCAAGACCATCATTTCGTCAAAGAGGGTTTTGGAGCTTCTCCATGTTGACCTCTTTGGTCCCATTCCGGAAGCTAGTCTTGGTGGCAAGAAATATTGCTTGGTGATTGTTGATGACTATTCAAGATACACATGGGTTTTCTTCTTCAATACGAAGATGGAGACTCAACAAAATATCATCGACTTCTCCAATGAAGCTCAACGTCAACAAAATGTCCCTATCTTGGTGATACGAAGTGACAATGGGTCCAAGTTCAAGAACTACACCTTAAACGAGTTCCTTAGTGAAGAAGGGATTCGTCATCAGTATTCCGCTGCTTATACTCCCCAACAAAATGGTGTAGCCGAAAGGAAGAACCGCACTCTTATTGAAATGGCAAGGTCGATGATGGCCGAGTTCAAGTCCCCTCACAACTTTTGGGCCGAAGCCGTCAACACCGCTTGCCATTCATCCAACCGGCTCTTCTTTCGCAAAGGACTCATGAAGACACCTTATGAAGTGCTCACCGGGAACAAGCCCAATATCTCCTACTTCCGAGTATTTGGTTGTAAGTGCTTTTATCTCATCAAAGGTGTTCGTTTGGACAAGTTTGATTCTAAGTCTCTTGAAGGGACATTTGTGGGCTACGGATCCGAATCCCACACTTATAGAGTCTATGATAAGGCCTCGCGCATAATCATAGAAACTTGTAGTGTGGTATTCGAGGAGAATGACAGCTCCCTCGTGGAGCAAAGTGGTGTTTCCGGTGTAGGTGATGATGAACCTCAAGATGTTATCCGAAGAATGGGGTTGGGAGTCCACCGCCCCGTTGAACTCTTTTATGAGGATGATCAACAAGGACCAAGTTCCTCACAAGTGGTGACCACCCCAACACAAGAAACACCCATCGACAACACCGTGCCCAATGCCCCCTGCCAAGAAGAAGAACAAGATTCTACAGCTGCTCCTGGAATTTCCGGAGGACCGGAATATCCGGGTCAAGATGGACTCGGAAATTCCGGTGGTCCGGAATTTCCGGTTCCTGAACCCGGAATATCCGGTCCTGCTGACATTCCCGGTGGCAGTTCGCAAGGCCAAGATCAACCCTCTCCCTCACCAATGGACACCACTCCAATGGTTGATCAAGGCCATCAAATCAGTCAAGGCGGAGACATGAATGATCAAGATGATCAAGCGATTCCTCCCACCACTCGGAGGGAAATCGAGATCCGCCGCTTGAATAGGGTTGGCACCTCACAAGAATTAAGAGCTCTATCTCTTGACAAGGTGCTTGGTGATGTGAGAAGCAAGGTCTCTACCCGAAGACAACTCGCAAGCTTTAGTGAACATCAAGCTCACATCTCCATGGTGGAACCCAAGAAGGTCTTTGAAGCTCTTGAAGATAAAGATTGGCTTGATGTCATGCATGAAGAGCTCAACAACTTCGAGCGCAATAAAGTGTGGAAGTTGGTGGAAAGACCCAAAGATTGCCGCAATGTTATCGGCACCAAGTGGATATTCAAGAACAAGCAAGATGAACATGGCATGGTGATAAGGAACAAGGCAAGATTTGTGGCTCAAGGTTACTCACAAATTGAAGGCATTGACTTTGGAGAAACCTACGCGCCCGTGGCTCGACTTGAGTCAATCCGTATTATTCTTGCCTATGCCTCTCACCATAACTTTAAGTTGCAACAAATGGATGTTAAATCCGCTTTTCTAAATGGTCCACTAAATGAACTTGTTTATGTTAAGCAACCACCGGGGTTCGAGGACCTCAAGTATCCGAACCATGTCTACAAGTTGGATAAGGCACTCTATGGCCTTAAACAAGCCCCACGAGCGTGGTACGAGCACCTTAGAGAACTACTTGTAGACCGTGGATTCCAAGTTGGGGAAATCGACCCCACACTTTTCACTAAGAAAGTTAATGGGGAGCTTTTCATTTGTCAATTATATGTGGATGACATTATATTTGGATCGACTAACAAAGCATTTAACGAAGAATTCTCTAAGCTTATGACTGACAGGTTTGAGATGTCTATGATGGGCGAGATGAAGTTATTCCTCGGATTTGAGATCAAACAATTGAGGGAAGGAACGTTCATAAACCAAGCAAAGTACATTCAAGACATGCTCAAGAAGTACGAGTTGCTTGATCTCAAGGGTGCCTCTACTCCAATGCAAACCAAATGCCACCTTGAGCTCAACCCGAAGGGTAAGGATGTGGATCAAAAGGTATACCGCTCCATGATTGGATCTCTCCTCTACCTTTGTGCATCTAGACCGGATATAGTGCTAGCCGTAGGAGTGTGTGCAAGATATCAAGCGGCTCCTAAAGAAAGCCATGATGTGGCGGTCAAGAGAATCTTTCGATATTTGGCTTATACCCCAACTTATGGATTGTGGTATCCCAAGGATGCAAATTTCTCATTATGTGGTTTCACGGATTCCGATTGGGCGGGAGATCATGATGATAGGAAGTCAACCTCCGGTGCTTGTCAATTTATTGGGAGGTCCTTGGTGAGTTGGTCTTCTAAGAAGCAAAATTGCATATCTCTCTCCACCGCCGAAGCCGAATATGTTGCAGCCGCTAGTTGTTGCACTCAGTTGCTACGGATGAGGCAAACTTTAAAGGAGTACGGTGTCAATTGTGACAAAGTGCCTCTTCTATGTGACAACGAAAGTGCCATCAAGATTGCTTACAACCCGGTGCAACATTCAAGAACCAAGCATATTGAGATCCGCCATCATTTCATAAGAGATCATGTGGCCCGTGGAGACATTGACTTATCATATGTGGGCACAAGGGATCAATTGGCGGATATCTTCACGAAGCCCCTTGAGGAAGGAAGGTTTTGCTTTTTGAGGAATGAGCTTAATATCATTGATTCGAGGTCCTTGGCTTGATCGCTTGCACACTCACCTAGGGCGTAATTGCATCTTATCTAGTTTAGATGTAGGCATGGAAATAGGGGGAGTGCGGTCCTAATACATTGGACCATCCCTCCCCCTATTATGCCGATAGCAAGTGTTCTTTTATCTCTATATTTATTCTTGTGACTAATGAGCTAAAACGACGAGTATTGGTTATGTACCCAAGAGACATCTTCGCGGTAACATGCCATACACTCCTACATGGTGGCCTCGGCCACCGACCTCTTCTCCTTGAAGAGTTGATGTTATTTGGAGCTTTATGTTGCTATTTGCCCTCTTTTTCATGCATGTGGGAAACCTACTCAACTTGGCTCTTTTGGTTCGATTTGGTTGTTGTGAGTTGAGTATGGTGTACCAATTTCAGTTTGGAAATCTATCCCAAGCCTACTTTCCCCTGAAAACATTTCTCTCTATTGCACACAAGTCATCCTTTTGAAAACTGGGATTTTGGTTCAGCAGGTCGGAATATCCGGTTCATTTTGAACCGGAATATCCGGTGACTCGGAATATCCGGTGTTACTTATACCGGAATATCCGGTCTGGCGGTTTGTCCAGAAATATAAGGGCAGGCTCGGGGTGAAGGGCTCATTAGTGCCCTTCTTCCACCCCCGACCTCCCTCTCCTCCAGCCGCCGCCCCTGCTGCTCCCAAACCCCTCCGGAGCACTCCGTCCGCCGGGGAACCTCTTTCTCGGCCGGATCTGCTCCTCCTCCGCCCCGGGAACTCACTCCTCCAAGCAATGGCCTCAATGGATGAGGGTAACTTCACTTTTCTTCTTCCTTATGTGCTTTCACTTGGATCTTGATGTGGAGTTATTTGTTTCAATGTTGCTTGGTAGAGATTGTTCCTAGGACTATTCCCTGCCTTCTACATACATTAGATTTGCATTACATTGGATCGATCTAGTTTTAGACCGAGTCAAATCTCAGATATGTAGTTTCTGTCTGACTCGGAATATCCGGTCCAGATTGACTCGGAATTTCCGGTCCCCCGGAATTTCCGGTCATGTCTGACCCGGATATTCCGAGCCAAACACTGCAGTTTTGAGATTAACTCATGTTTAACTACACCTGATTCATCGAATGCCTATCTAATGTGTGTATTACCTCCTGACTTGTGTGCACTTACCTTATGCTAGCATCTATGCTCAAATTCACAGGTTCAGGTGGAAGTCCGTCCGCAGGGGGATCAAGGCACACTGCTAGAGCACCTGTCTCCAAGCAACCTGTCAACAAAGGAAAGGGCCTTGCACCTCAGAGAAAGAAGAAAGCTGTTGCCAGCAAGTCCTCATCTAAGAAGAGAAAGAGTACCTCTAGTTCCGAACGTCCGAACTATTCCAAGATGCATTCTGTTGATTACTCTCAGCTGAGGCAGGGGGACTGGTACCTCAGCGCAAGAGACACATCTCTCGATGATCGCAGTTTTTGGTGCCAAGCACAGGAGCATATATTTGTGGATCTATACCTCTCTCTGTCGAAGCCAATTCGACCCATGCACCTGTTTGACTTTGCATCCCTACAGAAGAAGACGGTTTTTTCTGAGGCCATCCATATTGTGAAGACCATGGGTTTGGAGAGATTGGCGCTCATCCGTTGTGCCTACAACGCGCAGCTTGTTATGCAGTTCTTCGCCACCCTAGTGATCAAGGGTGACTCGAAGAAGACCATGAAATGGATGACTGGGGAATCTTACTGTGAGTCCAACTTCGAGGAGTTTGGCAAGATACTGGGCTACAGGTTCGATGGTGACAATCCCCAAGGCACTCGCATGCACCACCCCTACAAGCTCAACAAGAAGGAGACATCTCACTTATATGGTGTGGGAGCCACCCCTGGATTCTCTCGTGACTTGCTGCCTTTTGTAACGCCCCGGGTTTTTCCCCAATTAGAATTTGTTTGTTTTTCTTTTATGCATCAACATGATATCATCATGCATCATTTGTTTTTGTCAATCTTAATTTAAATTGTTGCATTTAAATTTCAACTCCATTTAAATTCTTTTCCACTTTTAAATCTAATTGCAAATCAAATTATTTTTAAATGTGGTATTTAAATTCTTTTCAAATATTCAAACCAATATATATTAAATTGTGTATTTTGAAAATCATAATTAGTTGACAAAAGTTATATATCTTTTCTTCTTCTATTTTAATTTAAAAAAACATAAAACAGTAATGTTTTAATTAAAAGAAATAAAAAAACTTCAGAGAAGAAAAAAATATCTTCCTCGGCCACTTCTCTCCCTAAGCCCAAGCCCAACTCCTTTGGCCCACTCCCCTTTCTCCTTCCTCCCTTCCGTACAGAGAGCAGAGGAACCTTTACAGCATGGAGGCATGGCGCCCCCACCTCCAACCACTCCCTCCTCCCCTTCTTTAGCCTCCGCCCCCCTCCAACCCTAACCCTAGCCTCGCCCCTCTCTCCTTCCTGCGCCGCCGCCCCCTTCTCCTCCTTCTCCTTCGTCCGTACCAGAGAGACACGCAGGGAGAAAAGCAGCCATGGTGCCCCCACCATGTGCCCTCCTCCCACCTTTTCCCCCTCCTTAAAGCAAGCCACCGAGGCTTCTCCAAACCCTAGCCGCATCTCCTCCTCCCTCTCCCTCCTTGCGCCGCCACCATCTCCTCCCTCGATTTTTTTCCTCGGTTTCCTGCTCCAACCACCCACCACCGAGCCTCCTCACCGTCGCCCCGCATCACCGGCATCGTCGAAGGACAGAAAGGAGGCCCAAGACCCGCGCCTCGACGTCCTCGACATCCTCCCCGAACGAATCGAGCAGGGACGCTCCCAGCGCGACGAGATGGTCTCCGTCTTCTTCGGCACCGGCGACGCCCGCCGCCGGAATTCGTCAACTCCGGACGTCCCCGGCAAGAAAACTACCCCGAGAACCCCCACAGTGAGCCACCGGTTCGATTCCCCTAGTCCTTTATCCGAATCCGTGTCGTAGCAGACGAATTTGTCCACGAATCCTCCATCCGCTCCTCTGCCCGTTCGCCATGGCCGCGTCGAGAAAACCTGCTCTGTTTTTCTTGCCTCTGGACCTCGTCCCCTCCACTGCTCCTTCCCAGCACCACCTGCACACACCCCAGCAACCGCGCCGCACCTGCACCCTCTCCCTGGACGCGCAACCCCGCACAGATCAACGCCGGCGTCCGTCCCCGTCCGTCCGCGTCGCCCTGCAAGTCTGAAACTTGTTTCAGTTAAACGTCGCTGGGTTGGTTTATAGCCACATGTTCTCTGTTTACTTCAACACAACAGCTCGGTCCTTGTGGCTAGCGCAGCCAAAACCACTTCCCTCGCCCGAGATGCCGAGTTCGAATCCCACCTGTGCCTTGGTGAATAAATGGCACACTTTTTATTTTCTTTGCTCTCACTGACAGCTGGGTCCCACCCGTCAGTGAGAGCTGTGTTGGGATTCTTACAACCGAGCCCCCTGTCTTTCTGTTTATGCCCGAGAACCTCACTGATAAGTTTTCTATCACCAACAGGTCCCTGTCATTTTCAGAAGACACCCCTAAACCTAATTATGCAATAACTTTATTTCTATAACTCCAAATTTAATAATCTTTATATGTTTATTTATCAGAAAAATGCAATGAATATTAATATGCCATTTGTATGCCATTTTGCATCTGTTATTTTAATTGCTTAGTATACTTTGTTAATTGCAACTAAATAATTAAATATGGAATGTTAGGGGTAATAAATATATAATGTCCTATTTCCATTTAATTTAAGTAGATCATCCATGCCATGTATTGCCATGTTAATCAACATTTAATATTGCCGGTAAATAAATAACTTGCACCTAAATATTAATTGTCGGGTTGCTTTCCCGCTTAATTTGGATTACCTGCACTGTATTGCATCTTGCCATGCCATGCATCATTTCTGTATGATCATGCTGAATCTTTTGCCGTAGTTGTAAAATGCATCTTTTACGCTTTCCAGTGTTTGTTGCTTCTTCGCGGATAAGACGTTGAGATGTGTGAGCACCGACAAGATCTGCTTCCATGCGGGATTCCAGGCAAGCAAAGTTTGCTTGTTTACCTATACATTGTCTTTCATTCCTGCCGTTGATCTCTGCTACCCTAGTTATCGATTCTTGAACTGCGATCCCATCACATGTTTATCCTGCAGCCCATACAGCTTTATCCCCACAACCTAATACCTGTTGCATGTTTATCTGTTGGCCTTGCGAGTCGTAGCGCATGCTTAGAGTTGTTTGTGCGAGTCGTCTGTTGGTCTTATGTTTCATCTGCTTAGTATGATAGATTATTCTACCTTAATAAAATGTTGTCTTATATTGGGGTATTATAATTAAATGATAAGGCACCAGGCGGAAGGCCTTGCGAGGTGCTTTGTTCTGCTCAGTGTCGACCTAGGAACTGAGATTTTGTCCTCGGATCCAATTTTGAGCGCACTAACCACTTGTGGGTGGCCCAATGGAGCCCCCCTCGACTTTGAACGGATCCGCAGCTCGTCCATGTGCCGCAAGTAGTTCGGGTTTTCCATTCGCTCATGTGCATGTGCATGATGATGATGTTTGATGAGAGGTTACTTGATACGGGGGGTCATACAGGGGTGGTACGTCGCGTAGCGGACAGTTCCTACTGTGGTTTGAGCCGCATGGTGGCGTAGTCACAAACTAATGAGTCCGCAATTGAGATTCGGCCGGACTCCTGACGCGGGTAACAACTCATATGGGTGGCACTTGGACTTGCTGTAGAGAAGGAATGAGTCGTGTTGAGAGATCCTCACGGGTTGATCATGCGAGTATGGGTACTGTAGTGCACCCCTGCAGGGTATAATCTTATCGATGAGCCGTGTCCACGGTTATGGACGACTTTGGTGATGATGCTGGCTAACAAGATCTAGACAACTTGCACCTATTTAATGTTAATTAAATTGACTAGTAATATAGAATCACTTTCACAATAAATTATAACTAAAACTGTTCAACGTGTGAGTTTCCCGAATTGCTTCCTCATACTTGGTTGAGGGGGTTAATTCGAGAATGGGTTATGTTTGGTGTTAGTAGTAGTTGGCTACTTTATGCGCTCTCTTATCCCTCTCTGATTAGACGGAAGTTGTAGCGTGTCTCTTTAGGTTGCTAGTGCTGCTGCCGCTAAGTCCACCTCCCCCATATTTTGGGAGATGGTGTAGAAAGTAGGCAAGTCGGTTTTGCTTCCCAGGGAGTGCCCTGACCCTCTTTTGGGATGTGCTTTATGTGCAGTTAACAGGTTTGAAGTCAGACGACGTTAGCTTGGGAATCCCTCCGGCTTGGCTGGGCAGGGCTATGGCGCCATTGCTTATCTTCAGGACTCTTAGTCCAATTTGCATCTTATCCGTAGTCGGATACTATTTCTGCTTCCGCTGTCATTTGTATCTTTGTATTGTATATTTGTATCTTGACTCGTTCGAGTCGTTGTTGTATTATGTCTTCTGTTGTATTTGTGGGTGTATTGGAACTGTTGTAATGTTATCACAATTCCACCCACATAATGCGCATGTTTCGGCGTGCACATTATGTCTGGTGGGCGACCTAAAATCGTTATTATGTGGATTTCGGCGGTATCGCTTAAATCTACATAGTATCGATTTTAGGGCGTCACAAAGTGGTATTAGAGCCTTGGTTTCGATCTCCTTGTTGTTTTGATACGAATGGTTATCGAAGCAGCGGGTCCGCAAAAGCCTGTAGGATAACCTCGCTAACGGTCGTTGTTTTTAGAGTGTCGAAACTATTTGACTTAAATTTTTTTTTTAAAAAATATATCAATAGGTTTCTATTTACTCCTTACCTCAATTCTATTTCTCCTCTTACCTTATTTGTTTTGGAGTGTCTTCTCTTATCCAACTTTCAAAGTTTTAGGATCCTACGTGTGGGTGGACGATTTCTTGCCTTTTATCCTATTAGGTTCGATCTTTCGGAGTCGTCTTCGTCATGAGCAACAATCCCTTGTTAGTGGTGTCGAGAATTTCAAGGTGGAGCAACAATCCCTTGTTAGTGGTGTCGAGAATTTCAAGGTGGAGCAACAATCCCTTGTTAGTGGTGTCGAGAAGTTCATCCCGGAGCGTGAAGACTCGATAGTTACTCCTCTCTTCTTGTGGTCTCGGCGTGGATCTCGGGACGCGATCCCTTGTTAGTGGTGTCGATTGTAACGCCCCGGGTTTTTCCCCAATTAGAATTTGTTTGTTTTTCTTTTATGCATCAACATGACATCATCATGCATCATTTGTTTTTGTCAATCTTAATTTAAATTGTTGCATTTAAATTTCAACTCCATTTAAATTCTTTTCCACTTTTAAATCTAATTGCAAATCAAATTATTTTTAAATGTGGCATTTAAATTCTTTTCAAATATTCAAACCAATATATATTAAATTGTGTATTTTGAAAATAATAATTAGTTGACAAAAGTTATATATCTTTTCTTCTTCTATTTTAATTTAAAAAAACATAAAACAGTAATGTTTTCATTAAAAGAAATAAAAAACTTCAGAGAAGAAAAAAATATCTTCCTCGGCCACTTCTCTCCCTAAGCCCAAGCCCAACTCCTTTGGCCCACTCCCCTTTCTCCTTCCTCCCTTCCGTACAGAGAGCAGAGGAACCTTTACAGCGTGGAGGCATGGCGCCCCCACCTCCAACCACTCCCTCCTCCCCTTCTTTAGCCTCCGCCCCCCTCCAACCCTAACCCTAGCCTCGCCCCTCTCTCCTTCCTGCGCCGCCGCCCCCTTCTCCTCCTTCTCCTTCGTCTGTACCAGAGAGACACGCAGGGAGAAAAGCAGCCATGGTGCCCCCACCATGTGCCCTCCTCCCACCTTTTCCCCCTCCTTAAAGCAAGCCACCGAGGCTTCTCCAAACCCTAGCCGCATCTCCTCCTCCCTCTCCCTCCTTGCGCCGCCACCATCTCCTCCCTCGATTTTTTTCCTCGGTTTCCTGCTCCAACCACCCACCACCGAGCCTCCTCACCGTCGCCCCGCATCACCGGCGTCGTCGAAGGACAGAAAGGAGGCCCAAGACCCGCGCCTCGACGTCCTCGACATCCTCCCCGAACGAATCGAGCAGGGACGCTCCCAGCGCGACGAGATGGTCTCCGTCTTCTTCGGCACCGGCGACGCCCGCCGCCGGAATTCGTCAACTCCGGACGTCCCCGGCAAGAAAACTACCCCGAGAACCCCCACAGTGAGCCACCGGTTCGATTCCCCTAGTCCTTTATCCGAATCCGTGTCGTAGCAGACGAATTTGTCCACGAATCCTCCATCCGCTCCTCTGCCCGTTCGCCATGGCCGCGTCGAGAAAACCTGCTCTGTTTTTCTTGCCTCTGGACCTCGTCCCCTCCACTGCTCCTTCCCAGCACCACCTGCACACACCCCAGCAACCGCGCCGCACCTGCACCCTCTCCCTGGACGCGCAACCCCGCACGGATCAACGCCGGCGTCCGTCCCCGTCCGTCCGCGTCGCCCTGCAAGTCTGAAACTTGTTTCAGTTAAACGTCGCTGGGTTGGTTTATATCCACACGTTCTCTGTTTACTTCAACACAACAGCTCGGTCCTTGTGGCTAGCGCAGCCAAAACCACTTCCCTCGCCCGAGATGCCGAGTTCGAATCCCACCTGTGCCTTGGTGAATAAATGGCACACTTTTTATTTTCTTTGCTCTCACTGACAGCTGGGTCCCACCCGTCAGTGAGAGCTGTGTTGGGATTCTTACAACCGAGCCCCCTGTCTTTCTGTTTATGCCCGAGAACCTCACTGATAAGTTTTCTATCACCAACAGGTCCCTGTCATTTTCAGAAAACACCCCTAAACCTAATTATGCAATAACTTTATTTCTATAACTCCAAATTTAATAATCTTTATATGTTTATTTATCAGAAAAATGCAATGAATATTAATATGCCATTTGTATGCCATTTTGCATCTGTTATTTTAATTGCTTAGTATACTTTGTTAATTGCAACTAAATAATTAAATATGGAATGTTAGGGGTAATAAATATATAATGTCCTATTTCCATTTAATTTAAGTAGATCATCCATGCCATGTATTGCCATGTTAATCAACATTTAATATTGCCGGTAAATAAATAACTTGCACCTAAATATTAATTGTCGGGTTGCTTTCCCGCTTAATTTGGATTACCTGCACTGTATTGCATCTTGCCATGCCATGCATCATTTCTGTATGATCATGCTGAATCTTTTGCCGTAGTTGTAAAATGCATCTTTTACGCTTTCCAGTGTTTGTTGCTTCTTCGCGGATAAGACGTTGAGATGTGTGAGCACCGACAAGATCTGCTTCCATGCGGGATTCCAGGCAAGCAAAGTTTGCTTGTTTACCTATACATTGTCTTTCATTCCTGCCGTTGATCTCTGCTACCCTAGTTATCGATTCTTGAACTGCGATCCCATCACATGTTTATCCTGCAGCCCATACAGCTTTATCCCCACAACCTAATACCTGTTGCATGTTTATCTGTTGGCCTTGCGAGTCGTAGCGCATGCTTAGAGTTGTTTGTGCGAGTCGTCTGTTTGGCTTATGTTTCATCTGCTTAGTATGATAGATTATTCTACCTTAATAAAATGTTGTCTTATATTGGGGTATTATAATTAAATGATAAGGCACCAGGCGGAAGGCCTTGCGAGGTGCTTTGTTCTGCTCAGTGTCGACCTAGGAACTGAGATTTTGTCCTCGGATCCAATTTTGAGCGCACTAACCACTTGTGGGTGGCCCAATGGAGCCCCCCTCGACTTTGAACGGATCCGCAGCTCGTCCATGTGCCGCAAGTAGTTCGGGTTTTCCATTCGCTCATGTGCATGTGCATGATGATGATGTTTGATGAGAGGTTACTTGATACGGGGGGTCATACAGGGGTGGTACGTCGCGTAGCGGACAGTTCCTACTGTGGTTTGAGCCGCATGGTGGCGTAGTCACAAACTAATGAGTCCGCAACTGAGATTCGGCCGGACTCCTGACGCGGGTAACAACTCATATGGGTGGCACTTGGACTTGCTGTAGAGAAGGAATGAGTCGTGTTGAGAGATCCTCACGGGTTGATCATGCGAGTATGGGTACTGTAGTGCACCCCTGCAGGGTATAATCTTATCGATGAGCCGTGTCCACGGTTATGGACGACTTTGGTGATGATGCTGGCTAACAAGATCTAGACAACTTGCACCTATTTAATGTTAATTAAATTGACTAGTAATATAGAATCACTTTCACAATAAATTATAACTAAAACTGTTCAACGTGTGAGTTTCCCGAATTGCTTCCTCATACTTGGTTGAGGGGGTTAATTCGAGAATGGGTTATGTTTGGTGTTAGTAGTAGTTGGCTACTTTATGCGCTCTCTTATCCCTCTCTGATTAGACGGAAGTTGTAGCGTGTCTCTTTAGGTTGCTAGTGCTGCTGCCGCTAAGTCCACCTCCCCCATATTTTGGGAGATGGTGTAGAAAGTAGGCAAGTCGGTTTTGCTTGCCAGGGAGTGCCCTGACCCTCTTTTGGGATGTGCTTTATGTGCAGTTAACAGGTTTGTTAACAGGTTTGAAGTCAGACGACGTTAGCTTGGGAATCCCTCCGGCTTGGCTGGGCAGGGCTATGGCGCCATTGCTTATCTTCAGGACTCTTAGTCCAATTTGCATCTTATCCGTAGTCGGATACTATTTCTGCTTCCGCTGTCATTTGTATCTTTGTATTGTATATTTGTATCTTGACTCGTTCGAATCGTTGTTGTATTATGTCTTCTGTTGTATTTGTGGGTGTATTGGAACTGTTGTAATGTTATCACAATTCCACCCACATCATGCGCATGTTTCGGCGTGCACATTATGTCTGGTGGGCGACCTAAAATCGTTATTATGCGGATTTCGGCGGGATCGCTTAAATCTACATAGTATCGATTTTAGGGCGTCACACCTTTGTATGATGTTCTTGTGCGCATCCTGCGTGAGAACATTGCACCGAGTGGTGGCAACAATGACAACATGGTTACCCCTCTCTGCAACCTGCTCCTTCACGCCAACCGCATTGTGGAGGACTCGGGTTCTGATACTGACTGGAGAGTAGATGTGATGGATTACATCTACAATGAGATGTTTGAGGCTATGACCACCAGGGTCTCCATTCCATATGCTCCATACATCATGAAGCTTCTCCTGTTTAAGTTCCCTAACCTCAACGTCAGCAACAGTGATTTGGTGCCACGTGACTTCAAGAAGCTCTATGTGAAGAAGACTGTGGTCAAGCCCCCTCCTAGGCCTTCGACTACATCAGCTCCAGGTGGATCTTTCATGGGTGATGCTAGGAGGGCTGCTGCTACCTCTACTCATGTTCCCACCATTCATACGCATGTCAAGAAGCTAAACTGGTTCCAGCGCAACATCCTTTGCATGAATGTGGACATCCGTAAGGAGCAATACAATGCCTACAAGGATCGCCGTCAGCAGGACTACAAGCAAGACTTGATCCTTCACCATGCTTCTGGCTCTCCTGCTCCTGCTGATCTGTCTGAGCCCCTGTCCTTTGCTCAGTGGAACGAGGGTTCCTTGGCTCCATGGACCCTGATTGACCAGGACCTTGGTGGCAGCTCGTACACCACAGGTTATGACTATGATGAGGAGGCTGAAGATGAGGATGAGGAGGCAGCGTCTGAGGAGTATGAGGACGAGGATGATGATGATGAGGAGGCTGATGCTGATGATGATGAGGAGGAGGACCCCTCGGACTGAAGACTTCCATGGGACGTAGCATCGCTCTTCTTCCTTTTTGGCGTTTCGATGCCAAAGGGGGAGAAGTTGCTCTACTAGGACTTCTTCGGGGATTTGCAAGGGTCGGACACAAGCTTATGCGTTTATCATTTATTTGCGCTTGTGTCCATTTATCGTGTTTTTAGTTTCTTGTGAAACTCTCTTTTTGTCATTTGTGATAACTGTGTATTGAGACAATGGTTGATGCTATCTCTATATTATGGTTGAGACTTCAAATTGATTGTGTTGGTATTCTCTTCATATTCTATATACACAAGGTATAAAAATCTATCTAAGTCTCAACTGCTTCCATAATCTTTCATTTTGTCTCGTTTCTCCTTTGTGATATCTTGTGGTTGTTGTTATAAAATTGCTCCTATCCTCTGTTATTTTGTGTTGCATACTTGCATTTATTTAAGGGGAGCCATTTTCTGCCAAAAACATGATATTGCTGTTTGTTTCTTTGCAAATCTTGGTATTGTCATCTAACACCAAAAAGGGGGAGATTGAAAGAACATTTCTTAATCCCTAGTGTTTTGTGTGTTAGTTAACAATACCAATGATATACTAATCCTATTGCTAAGTATTTCAGTTTGGGTGAAACTCATATCACAAATCTTAAAGCCAAATTATAAAGAAAAAGAGTTTCTGGAATTCTTCAAGGACCCGGATATTCCGGTTCACCAACCGGATATTCCGAGTCAACCTCAGGAAAATTGGCTAAGTCAAGATTCAGAAGTGGCACTGACTCCAATCGGAAAATCAGCCCGGAAATTTCAAGGACCCGGATATTCCGGTTCACCAACCGGATATTCCGGTTCACCAACCGGATATTCCGGTTCAACCTCAAGAAAATTGGCTAAGTCAAGATTTAGAAGTGGCACTGACTCCAATCGGAAATTCAGCTCAGAAATTTCAAGGACTCGGATATTCCGAGTCAACCTCAGAAAATCGACTAAGTCAAGTTCAGAATTGGTTCTGATCTCAACCGGAAATTCAGCTCAGATATTTTCAAAGACCCGGATATTCCGGGGCACCGGAATTTCCGGTGGTACTTATACCGGAATTTCCAGGTGACCAAGACAGCCAACGGCTAGATTTTGAGGGGGAGTATAAATA
Source organism: Poa annua (assembly GCA_026929855.1). Classification (NCBI taxonomy): domain Eukaryota; kingdom Viridiplantae; phylum Streptophyta; class Magnoliopsida; order Poales; family Poaceae; genus Poa; species Poa annua. Next base: position 15,264,922 of record CM049432.1, on the reverse strand, counting down.
CCCCCTCACTCACTCAAGATCTACATCGTCACCGAAAGGATTTACATTTCTCCCCCATTCATTTGGGGATTTCGTGGCTAGGGTTTCCGGTGGGAAAACCTAGTTCACCATTGTTGTACTCTTGGTGTTACCTTGACCTTTTGTGGTCCTTGACCTGTTGTGGTCCTTCTTGGGAGCCCCCAATTCAGTTGTGGGTGTGTGCCTCAAGCGTTTGTAAGGGATTCGATCTCCGCCCTAAAAGGGGATCAATAGTGGAAGGTGGACTCGAAACCTTTGTGGTTGAGTTCATCGGAGAAGAAGGTGAGTCTTTGTGGCGTTGCGGCTAACCTGTTGTGGTAGCGCACACCTCTCCAAACAAGACGTACACCCTTGGGTGGAACTCGGGATTACATCTTCGTCTCCGCGTGCTTCACTTGGTTCCCTTTACCCTTTACTCCCTTACTTGCTTATCTTGTTATTGCTTAGTTTCTCATTTAGGTAAATTCACCGTAGTTGCATATCTAGAGAATTTACCTTTGAGTTGAGCCTAAATTTAAAAAGACCTAAAATTTGTAATAGCACCTATTCACCCCCCCCCCCTCTAGGTGCCGGATTCCCGTTTAGTACCAACCCAGCGTCGTCTACCGCGCGCCCGCGCCTGCGCCCGTCACCATCCGCGCGCCTTCTCCTCCTACCCCGGCCACCGTCTGCGCGCCCTCGCCGGCCGCGGCCCTGTTCCAGCCGGCCCGCGTCTCCGCTCCGCCGTCGTCGACCACCTCCATCGCCAAGGAGCTTGAGTCGCCGTGGTTCCTGACTCCCTCGGTGTGCCCGCGCCATCGGTGGCCGCGTGCGGCAACTGCGACGAAGGTGGGTGGTGGCCGGAGAACGGGACTACGGGAGGTTAAGCGGAGGCGGCTGGAGGACAGAAGGGTGGGCGGGGAGGCGCACGAGGTTGAACCTGTAGGTAAACCGTGCGCGGCGGTGCAGACGGGCACGAGGTCCGCGCCTTCCGCGGTGGTCGTGGCTCGCACCATCTCCGCGTCGTCCGTGCCGCGGCAGCGCTTCCATCTCTGCCGGTCGGGGACGAGGCCTTCTCTTCCGATCCGTAAGGACGCAGCCTCTCGGTCAACGGGGAAAATGTATTATTATTATATTTTTCTCAGATTTGGGGCCGTTTTTCTTGTTTTTCCTTTTTTTTACATTTTTAAATTTTTTTATTGTACTGACAAGTGGGTCCGACCTTCCATTTGGTGTTAACTTGACTAAACTTGCCACGTCATCCTTACATGTGGGCCCAATCGGCCAGTAGCGTTGTCAATTCGTTCTTTGAGCTCGTTTGGGGTTTATTGCGAAAATTAGATTTTAATCCGGTAGTTCTATGTGATTCAAACACAAAGTGGTACCATCCCGTAATTGAGCTCCCCAAGCTCGCCACGTCAGCCTGACATGTGGGACCGGACGGTCAGATTCAGTGTCAATTCGCGTTCAGTCGACAATTTGGGCTATCTGAGAAAACTTCGCCAAAATTCGGTAGTTCCATGCGATTCAAAATGAAATTGGTAGTTTTTTGACATTGACCGCTCAATAGTAGTAGCTTTATGCTATCAAGTCTCTCGCTTCTTAGCTTTGAGAGTCGAATTCCGGCCCCCGTCGCCACCCCTCTCTTTCCCTCGCTCCGGCGGTCGTGTCGTCCGGCGTGTGGATGGTGTAGTTGGTTGTGCATCTCCTGTATATAGTAGATCTAGAGTTAGTCTTAGGTTTGGTGTTGCTACCTCGTCCCATGTGCTGGGGCTTCCGAGCGCTTGCCGGCGATGGATGGTGGTGGTGCTGCTGCTCTCCGTGCTCCAGTGGTTGGATATGATGGGCGGAGGTGCTGCTCCTCTTTCCCACTTCCCGAATAAGCCGGGTTCTGACCACCTTCGCATCTTGAGGTGAGGTGGTGCGGATTTTCCTCTGGCCGACCATGGAGGCGAGGTGAGGAATTGGTGTTGTCACTTCGTAGCCAGATACGAAGGGTTTGGTGCGGGGTTTGTGTTGCATGATTTCTAGAGCCTCTTCTACTACATGGTGGATATGATGAAGCTGCTTGCCAAGCTCCAGAGGATGGAGGGGGCGAGCTGCATCACTGTTTCTGCAACCTCTTCAATAAAAAAGGTTCGTTAATCGCGGCTCTATTGGTGGTACCATGAGTTTGGGCGCTGCCTATGTTGCTCGGCATGGTGGCGGGAGCAGAGATGGTTTCCATCTTCGTGTCTTATCGCTATTAGAGTCGCACCAGGGGAGGAGTTCTGCTTCTCCTGGGAGTTTCCTCACGGCGGCGCTCTTCTCGTCGTCGTCCAAGATGGTCGAAAGGCGACCACTCCCGCCTTATTCATCGGTGTGCCGGCGATTCAAGGTTTTATTCAACCTCCAGGTTGTTATGCCGCATCAGAGGCCCTTCGGCTATGGTGTAGCAAGCTCCCGCCTTCTCGTCCCAAGTGGTTTCGTCCCTACCGACATCGAGGTTGGCTGTGCCGAGCTTCGGACTCATCTCGCTGGAGAAGGAGCTGGACCTGATTGCATTTCCCTTTTTCTTTGTAGGGTCCTTTGTGCGTTTTATAAGGTCCTGTTTGTAATTTTTATCTTCCTTAAGGCCTTTTCTATAAATTGTTCCAGCGGTGATTAATATAACTCTTGATCCTTCGGTACCATCCCCTGTTAAAAAAAAAGCAGGTATCTGCCCTCCAGACTCAACCATCTTGCAAATGAGAGGCTACGGTGTAATATCGAGCGACACTGTATTTTCCCGGGGCACGGGGGTGAATGGATATGTCGTGTCCTACGGATGGAGGAGGCCATGCCATGTGTTGTGACTTGTGTACCAAATTAATAGGAAGTCTATGAGATAAAAAGTTGGAGGATTTTCAACTGGACTAGAGCCTTAGATGGTGCGCGGATATGTTCAAACGTGTTCGCGCTCTGCGATCACCGATCACCGTCAGAATAACCCCTAAATTTTGGCATATGTAATCACTGTGCCTCGAATATATACATACATGCCTTCATGTTGATCATACCGGCACGCAAATCATAGTCTAGTATTTGATAAAATCAACTAGAGTATGTAAAAATACATAATTTTTTAATTATTCTCAATTTGCCAAATTTAAATTCAGTGATTTTTTGTTGAGAGTACAATGATGTAAAACGTACCCTGGGTGCGGCGGCGAACATAGAGGGTTTGGCTCCCTCCTCAACATGTTCGGACTGGTGATGAAGCTTGGGGGAAGAATATGAGGGAATGTGAGGATGAAGACGAGCAGAATTTTAGCCTGATTCGGTGTGATTAGAGGTGGGTCCGAGCTGTCAAATCCGACATGGTGCGCCCCTCTACGTATGAGGGTTGCCGGTCAATCTGGATGTTTGTCCTGACTATGGTAAGGGTAGTTGGGTGCATATTTTTATCCATGAAGTGTTCGGGTTGCCCAACTGCACGTATATGTAGGGTTTCTCAAGTCCGATTGTTTGGTTTGTGGGAGCTTATCAAGAATTCCACGCGATTTCTTCAGTCGGATTGAAATACTCTTAACTTCCGTTTCACACTTCTGTTGAAACGGAGCCGTGACGGTCACTGAGGCTTGGTCCTCTACGAGCATTGTGGCATTCACTATCTTTTTATATACCTCTTGTAAACTACCGTATGGGAAATTTTTCATTATTGTAAACCCGGTGTTTGTAACATCCCTGATTTTCTCCTTTGTATTTGAAATGTTTTTCACGAGTCAAATATTGTGTATCTTGTTCGTCTTGTTTATTGCGTGCGAGTATAACACCCTACACTTCTTCTTCTTCTTCTTCTTCTTGTATAACACCATACAGATGACACGTTATCTATGCATGCGTCCATTAATGTGGCCATATCTCTTTGGTCTTAGCGTGGCCTAGAGCTGGTTCCACTCTGCCTGCTCACACATATCTACAGTATCTCTTTGGTTTTGGCGTGGCCTAGAGCCGGCTCCATTCCTGCGACACATTCACGCGGTCACGCGAACGTCGTAGCCACGTAGCCTCCTGTGTAGGGTGGCCACCGAGCGACACCTCTGCTCGTGATTCACCGGTCTTTCACAACTTCGAGGCAACGGAGCGAGCACTGGCCGGACGCAACGCTCTTTATTCTGTGGCAGTAGAGCATGTCGTTTCCGAAGACGGATTCAGCGGCGGCGGCGGCCTGTGCAGAGAGATCTTCTGCGCTCTTGCTTTTCCCTCTTAAAACAAAACAGGCCTAGCGCCACCTTCTAAGTAAGACTAGTCCTAGTCAGGAGTATAATATAGTGGGATCATACATATGATACTCCTCTATATTATTATATCAATAATGGGTAGTAAACATAGATGTAGTATCATATAACAATGTATGTATTAGCCTATAGACTCATCTTATCTCGAAATCCGCTATGTTACGATATCACCACCACTTTTCTTCTTATTAAATACTTGCCACATCATCATTTTTGTCTATGTGGCACTTATGTTACTACCTATGATACCCCCACTATGACTAGTCTAAAGCTAAACACCATGGTAGCAAAATGAATCTTCTCATAAATAAGATTACATATAAATATTTACCTAGGTGTAGTCACACCTCAATAAAATCATCAGAGATCAGGACTAAGACTAGTCACAATGGGGAATAACTTCAACTAGTAACATACACGTGTTTATAGACTATGTTACTACCTCACTATGCAAAGTAACATAAAGATAGTATCATATGTAGTCTCATTTATTACTCTATACACATATTTTGTCTTGAAAACTGTGATGTGATGGTAACTACTACCTCTGTCACGGTTTATAGAGCACGCACGCAGTTTAAGAAAAAGTTTGACCTTTAAATTTAGTCAATAAATTATGAGTTATATGTTACAAAAATTATACCATTTGATTTATATTGAAAAAAAGTTTTTAATGATATAATTTTTGTAGTTTAAAATTTGAATTTTGTTGCTTAAATTAATGGTCAAAATTCATTCTTAAACTACGTGCGTGCACTCCATTTGCCTTCTCCTTATTAATTACATGTCACATCATCTTTTTTAACCTATGTGGCACTTATGTTACTACGATGTTACTATCCATTATGACTAATCTAAATAGAGGTGCCACTACGTCTCTTCCGAATTTATTAGTCACATCACATGTACCAAGTTGTGGAGACAGTCATCCGCCCTCTTGCTGAAGTCCCAAACCACGGAGCGCTGAGTGGAGTCATAGTCACTTGTATGAGACATGAGTCTCACTAGCAAACACCACATATGGCAGCGAGTTCTTTCAGTAATAACGATATTCTATGAAAGGTCTAATGATGTTATCTTGCTATTCTAATTGTTTTTTGTCTATTTCATTGGTAAAAAGTTAGCATAATTGTCTTTCACTTAAATTTATATGCCTTCTTTTGACAAACGGACTAAGTAGTAGCTAGCGTTGTGTCATAGGGTTTTAGCTCATCTAGGTTGGTACTGAATTCTTCTTTCTATTGATGAATGGAAAGATAAAACCTATGTGCTTTCTCGTGCAAATATATAATAGTGATAGATTTGTCGTGTTGCAGCTCCAACAATAGTTTTAAAAGTTCAGAACCATAATCCTTTCTAACCAGATAGTGGCATCTTGCTTATTTGGTCTTATTTATATTATGCATGCGATTGCGGTATCAGCAGAAATAAACCTTTTCACAGTTGAAACATTCGAAGAAAAAATTTGAAATCTATAATGTCCCAAGAAAGTTTAAATAGTTTGACAACTATATGCACCGATAATAAGTTATTGTAACATCATCAATAACTTTGCACTTGAAATGTAAAAGGAAATATGTAAAGTAATTTTAAGAGTTTGACCATTAGTTACCTCGCCATACCAAAGAATGGCAACTTTGTATACGTGTCCCAGGAGTTCGTTGGGTGGTGACATACGATACGTGAGAACCCAGTTGGTCGTGGCGTGCACACGCGAAAGATTACGCGCACTCGCAATTGCTGCTGGGAAAGCGCTCCAGGAAATGATGGCAACAATTTAAGTAGCACACCACAGAGGATCCCACATTCCACTACCACGTAGTGGAGCACCAAATTTCATCTGCTATAAAATGGCCATGGTGATCTCGGTGGAGGCACATCACGCGTGTGTGAAAGAGCCGAGTTTCTACACAGTCGAACGCGCGCACAAACACACTCACGCTCTAACGGGCGCGCGCTTCTCATGGCTGCCATGTCGAGTACGGCGGAGAGGAAGCTGAAGGTGTGGGAGCTGGTGCTCCGGTGCCTGGTCCTGGGCTTCGGCGCCGTGGCGGCGGCGCTGGTGGCCACCGACAGCCAGACGATGACCTTCTTCTCCATGGAGCGTCGGGCCAAGTTCACGGACATGAAGGCGCTGGTGCTGCTGGTGGCCGCCAACGGCGCCGCGGCCGGGTACAGCCTGCTGCAGGCGGGGCGGTGCGCGGTGGCGATGGCGATGGCGAAGGGCGGCGGCGGCGGCGCGCTGGCGCAGCGCAGTAGGGCGCTGGCGTGGGCCGTCTTCTCGGGCGACCAGCTGCTGGCGTACGGGCTGCTGGCGGCCACGGCCGCGGCGATGCAGTCGTCGCTGCTGGGCAAGCTCGGCCAGCCGGAGCTGCAGTGGATGGGGATCTGCGGCCTCTACGGCGCCTTCTGCAGGCAGGTCGGCTTCGCCATCGCCTGCGCCGTCGTCGCCGTGCTCGCCACCGCGCTCCTCGCCTCCTTCTCCGCGTTCAACCTGTTCCGGCTCTACGGCGGCCGCAAGGGGAGCAGCACCACGAGGAACGGCGCTACGTGGTAGATAGAAATAGAATAGGGCGCCGAGTGATCTTGTCATCGAAGAAAGAGAGCAAGCTGTCGCTTGCGCGAGCTTCTTGGCTGATCGATCGATCTCAGCTGAGCTGAAGAGCACTTACTTCAGAGTGCAGAGTGGATCATCCACATCTGAACATGCTCAAATGAAGACTCAAGACGTCGATCCTGCTAGCTCTCCTAGCTTAGGACTTCGGATCTTGACGTTCTATTCAAAATTACGCGTATCCAATCCTAATCTCTTTGTTCAGCTAACGTAAACTACAGTAGTATTGCGGGTTGGACATTCGGATAAAAATAAAGTCGTTGCTTATTACTAGTCCTGAACATTGCGGACTCCGCTTCAGTGACTTCTGAAAAGTTTTATTTTTGAGTTTCAGATCTAGGTGAATCTTGTCCATTAGATCTAAAACGGAAGAATAAGATGCATCCAAGTCGCTCGGTAGCTTATGACCTAGAAGTCACTGAAGCTGAGTCCGAACATTACTCGGTTCCTGAATCCTGACTTGCTGGGTATCCATACAAAATGTTGGTGTTGGCGTGAAGCCGCCCCCCGTTTGAGTGGAGCATGCATTATCCCTAGAAGCAGGTAGTCCACTACCAAAAACGATAAGGTCACGGCATAAGGAAATGTCCCCGATAAATCCGATTTAGCGACTGTATTATTATTATACTAGACCGGAGCGAAAATATATGATGAGATTAGAGTTTTTTCTGGGCGGAAGGCTCGCAATGAGGCCAGATTTGGATTAACAAAGCCAACAATTGGCTATTAGTAACAGTTACAGATTACAACACGTATCAACCACACACACCCCTTACAAGCAACACAGAAACACAAGGGAGAACAACTAAGCAACAAAATGAGCTACAAACTAAAATACAATTGCTTGATCATGTAGACGCATTGACTGTAATTGTTCGGGGACGCCGTCGGAGGTATCAAAACCAACAGACCTCCACTGCGCCATCCCCATCTCCACCATAGACACATCGTCGAGGAGCCGAGCAAAACTTATGAATCCAAAGGGATAGGCTTACAACAGCACCTCCAAGAAGGAAAACGGCGTCCAAGATGTCGTCGTTGCCGGTAGAGATCCTGCAGAGATTTCGCCAAGACACCGGGACACCAACCCTAGAATAGGGTGATTTACAAACCGCTATGAGAGCCTCCACCAGACACACGCACTTGTAAACGGGGCGGAACAACGAGACGGTTTCCGACCGTCCGGTAACCGGGAAGATCTTCATGGCAATGCCTTCAACAAGCGAACGACACCCGAAGGTGTTGTCATCGTCAGCACTGGACAAACCAGTGCACGGTTTTCACCGAGACCTGAGCAGAACCAAACATCAACCACCCTCACGAGAACGCGGAGAAGAACGGCATCTGACCTCCGAATATAATTAGAGTTCCAAATATAATTACGCTCAGCTTGGCTTTACATCGACCATGGAGCAATCACAGAAATTTCATCATAACCAGCAGTCGACTTCTCTAGCAATCGATTTGCTACTCTTGTCTTGTATGAACCGCAACGTATTGGATCTATATAGAGAGCGCATCTCACGTTTGAGTGGCGGCGTCATGCATCATCATTTTCTCCCACCGGCTCATGCCGTTGCAGAGAACACGTCATAGTCTAAAGTAAAAGAAGAAGACCAAGTATTCCAACGAAAGAGGAACAAAAACAAAAATATACTTAGACCAAGTGGACAATTACTGCCGTTGCCTTTTGAGTGCAACTAGATATAGGCATAAATTAGAGTTGTACATACGTTGGCTTATTATGGGCGCTCTGAGCATAGCACCATTGTGCTGGGTGCATCAAGAGCCGAATTTTATTTCAGATCTTGTAAGGGCCGACTGTAACTTTAATTCCAAATACAACTCCAGGTTTACCTGCAAAAAAATATTGCCCTAACAAAAACATGCATGTGGTAGGATGACTAGGAAGTGGTCGTAGTTCTAACCCGCCAGAGTATAAACTCGAATTCGACCTGAATTTCTCATATATTTTTTCCATTTTTTGAATGTAGGGTACAGGGGGGTGTGCCACACTAACAAGTTGGTAGGCACGACCAGAAATCATGCACAGGACATAAAATAAAAAGGAGCAACTAAGCCCTCTCGGGAAGGAAGTATGTGAGGAAGAGGTCGTCATCGGATCTGTGTTTTAAAGATAGAGAGGGTGCGAGGCCGTCGGAAACAACGCCGTTTCGGTGCTTCTATATGTGCCAGAGGCACAAGAGGAGTGATGCACACGATGGGTGTGTTCTGTGTTGTTGGGAGACACCAAGAGTAAGGTGTGACGTAGTGCATCAGCAAATTTCACTCAGTTATGAAACCAAGGTTATCGAACCAGTAGGAGATGAGAGATTCCTTCGAGGTTGTTGGTGGAGACGTTGGCACGGCGTTTACCATCGTCAGCAACGAACGTGGAGCCCGCACACAAACAATCAAGATACTTTGTCCCAACTTAACAGTGAGGTTGTCAATCTCACCGGCTTGCTGTAACAAAGGATTAAACATATGTGTGGAAGAAAGAGTGATGTTTGCGGAAAGTAACAAGTTTGCAGTTGTGGTTTTATCAGATTAATGAGAACGACCGGGGTCCACAGTTCACTAGTGGTGTCTCTCCATAAAGAATAATAACATTCATCTATGCGTGGTAAACAAATTACAGCTAGGCAATTGACAGAATAATGATAAGCAACCCAATGCTATACTAATGATATGGTGTCTAGTGTGAGATTCATTCGGGCATTACAACAATATACATAGACCGTTCCAACCATATCTATGACTAATAATCCACCTTCCGGTTAGCGTCCGCACCCCTTTCAGTATTAAATTGCATGCAACAGATTATCGCCTTAAGCATTGTGTGTAAAGTAAGTAAGTAACATCATCCTTAGATAAAGTACTACTGTTTTATCCCTAGTAGCAATAGTACATCTACAACCTAAGAGATTTCTATCACTGCCCCAGATTAAATAGAGACATGAACCTACTATCGAGCATAAATACCCCCTCTTGGAGTTACAAGCATCTACTTGGCCAGAGCATACACAAGTAACGGAGAGCATGCAAAATCATTAATTAATAGCGCACACATGATATATTATGAAGAAATAACTTTAGTACTCAATATTCATCGGATCCCAGCAAACACAACATGGAGAATTACATAAAGATGATCTTGATCATGATAGGCAGCTCACAAGATCTAAACTGATAGCACAAGAGGAGAAGATAACCATCTAGCTACTGCTATGGACCCATAGTCCAAGGTAGACTACTCACGTATCAGTCCGGAGGCGGTCATGGCGACATAGAAGCCTCCGGGGACGATTCCCCCTCCTGGCAAGGTGCCGGGGAGCAGTTATGATCTCTCCCGAAGTGGTGGCGGCGGTGGCTCGGGACCCGTGGAGTAAAAAGTGATTAACCGTCTCGAGTTTTTAAGTCAAGGAGGCTTTTATGGACGAAAGACCTAGGTCGGTGGGCGCCCGAGAGCGCCACACCACCTCCCGGCGCGGGCCCCATGCTGGCCACGCCACCAGGTGGTGTGGGCCCCTCGAGGTCCGTCTTCGTCTCGTGTTTGGTTCTTCTAGTCGCAAATATTCCAAAAATAAATACCGGTTGGCTACGGATATTTCCTTAGGAGCTTTTTGAAGGAGATATGCCCTAGAGGCAATTAATAAAGTGTATTCTTTATCATATCTCGTTTGTTCATAATAGGTTTTTGTGTCATGCTAGAACCGTATTAAGCGGAAACATTAATACGGGTGTGATACGTAAACAACCAGGTCCGTAGTAGCCTCTACTAAGACTAGTTTCGTTGCGCGATTGATGATCGAGTTTTCCCGGTCATGGGGCATGGCGCCTGTCGGCAATGGGAGTCATATCGTTGGAGAACGATGTGATGGACATACCCAGATTTGGAGAACGTAGTCGTTACGCCTTTGACCGTGTGATCAACTCTTATTGTTATTCCTGGAAGATACTTTGATCGCACCAAACATCGTATCTTATTTAGTATGACAATAACGGTGATACTTTTGGGTATCGGAAAGGAGTAGTTGAGACGAGGGGTCAAGAGCGGGATTTGCCAGTCCGCATAGCAGGATAGATACTCTCGGGCCCACTCGGTGAGATCATGTCTAATGAGCTTGCAAGCATGTGACTAGGTCACGAAGACATCAGATCATGAACGAGTAGAAGATAGCGTCGTCGGTAACGAGGTCGGGATTAGGTATGGAGATATCTATGGAACGACGCTCGGACATGCTAAGTATCGCTATGGCAAAAGGTTTAAAACTTTGCGTTCAGATTTGATAGATGAAAGTCATTCGTTATATCACAGGGATTAATTCATGGGGTCCAGGCCTACGAGTTAGTCGTTGATCGTAGAGGAGTCTTGGTCATACCTGTTATTACATAGAACCGCTAGGGTAACACACTTAAGGGGTTTCGACAAGACAACCGGAAAGGAAAGAGATCACCGGGAGCGTCCCGGGAGGGGTCCGATGGAGATCGGGCAGCGACGAAAGAGTTTTCGGAGCTAGGAAATATTATATATATTATGTTTGATATTAATTAGTGTAATTAATATGCAAATATGATTTTATATATTTATTCTCGAATTTATTTAGACTGATTTCCCTAAATGGGCCTTCTGGTCGAAAGAAGGTCCAAGAGGGGGAAAAATCCCTAGGGGATTCGGTGGGGGCCATGGTGGCCGGCCTGGATGGGCCAAGGGGCCCACCAGGGGGCCGGCGCAGCTAGCCTAGCCGCACCAGTCATGTGGGGATAGTCCCACATTGCCTGGCTGGCAAGGTTGGCTCCCCCTGGGAGCCTATATAAGAATGGGCACCCCTGGCCTTTTAATTCACCAATTAATTCCCAATTTCTCTCTCAATCTCGTGGTTCCCTTGTCGGAGCCGCGCCGAGCTGAGGAGGGGGATCTCTTCCACCATAGCCCGCTGCCGCGCTGCTGGTGTTCCGGTCCAAGTCTTCCGCTGCTCGTCCTGGACTGGAGTTTCGGAGGCCGCCGTCTCCACCGTACGTGTGTGACGCCCTGCGAGGTGCTGCGCTAGCGGTACTCGGAGGTCTGCGTCCTCTACACGACCTTGAGGTCGGATTCGTCGGTCTTCATCGACAACGTTTGTGCGGAAACATAATCCCCGCTTTCGGTCTACAAGGGTACGTATTTCGATCTCCGTTCGTACTACTATATCTGCATAGAATAGATCTTGGAATGCTTTTAGGATATCGTTGGTAGGAAACATTTTTTTTCTGCACACGATCCCCTTCAGTGGTATCAGAGCCGATCTATCGTAGATAGAGCTGTACGCTGTTAGAACCCGTGCTCTGCACGGGGGGCACCGTTCCTGTTATTTGCTACCCTCTAGCGTGCACTTGTGTATTCCAGCGGCATTGAGTTGATGAAGCGGCCCAGACCGATTTCACGCGTACGCTTACGCGAGACTGGTTCCACTACTGACATACGGCTTGTACCGTATATTTGGCTGGCGGGTGTCAGTTTCTCTCTCTTTAGTTGGTCTTCGCATTTTCAATGGAGGGCCCGAAAGGGATGCTTAAACATGCAATTATTGGATCGTTGTTGTGGTCATAAGGTTCGTAGGTATGAAGCGGTTCTATTTACGAAAGCCCCAAGCCACGTAAAATATGCAAAAGATAAAGTAGAAGCGTCTAACTTTATTTTGCAGGGGCTATGTGATATGGTCAAGGTAGGTTTATTAAATTGTTTATAAACTGCGGGCGCCAAGAAGACCATGGCGCAATGGACTATATCACATTTCATTACATTTGATGTTTTGTGTGCATCTTATATTGTGTGATTGTGTGTATAGTATACATTAGTTACACGGCGGTAGCTGTATAAGATGATCCCTTCAAAATACCACTAGTGTTCTCCCTCCAACGCGCACCACCAAGAAAGTTCTACGTTATGAGGTAGGTCGTGATGATCGGGTGTCAGACATCTCGTCGTTCGCATACAGTGGGTGTAAGCCATGTTGCACAAGCGTCAGCGTGGAGGTCTTTGGTCGCGAGCCTAGCATATTCAGAAATATGACCTCAGAACAGGAAGACCGAAAGGTCGAGCACGAGTTACAAAATTGGTGTGGCGGACGATTTTGTCTACTCTTGAAGTTGTGCCGCCGGCTCTGATGATGAGGGGTGGTGCAATGGATGGGGTCGTGTAATCGCTTAAACGACCAGGAGGGATGTTCGTTTGAGTGGGAGTTATGTTAGTTATTTTCTAAAATACTATACCTCAAAATTATTATGAACAAAGTCTTATGTTGTTGCAAATTCCATTGTAGATGTCTCGCCCCTCGTTTAACCTAGGTCTGTTCCTTGAGAAAGAAAAGCTTAAGACCAATGGGTCAAACTTCATGGCCTGGTTCCGCAACCTGAGGATCCTCCTCACTCCCTATAGGGTGGCCAACGTCATTGAGGCCGCCATAGGTGACCCTCCCCCTGATGATGCCTCTGAGGATGAGAAGAAGGTCTTCCAGACCCGATCGGAGGATTCTGCCTTTGTCCAGAGTGGCATGCTCTACGCCATGGAAGCCGACCTGCAGAAGCGCTTTGAGAAGATGAGCGCCTTTGAGATCATTTCGGATCTTAAGGCTGTCTTCGCGCCGCAGGCTAAGGCTGAGAGATATGAGGCTTCTGAGTTTTTCTTCTCGGCCAAGATGGAAGAGCATAGCAGTGTGAGCGAGCATGTAGTAAAGATGTCTGGCTACGTTCAACGCCTGAATGCTCTGGAATGCAAGATTCCCGATGAGCTGGCGATTGACAGGGTGTTGCAATCGTTGCCGCCAAGCTACAAAGGCTTCGTCATGAACTACAACATGCAGGGCATGGCTAAGTCCCTGGGTGAAGTGTTCGTGATGCTCAAGACTGCTGAGGTAGAGATTAAGAAGGAGCACACGCTGTTGATGGTCAACAAGACCGTTGATTTCAAGAAATCCGGTGGCAAGGGAAAGCAGAGCTGGAAGTCCAGGAGGGAGGCAAAGTTGGCTGCCAAGCCCAGGACTAACAGGTCTGGTCTCAGAGCTAGCGTGGAGTGTTTCTACTGCAAGGCGAAGGGTCACTGGAAGCGCAACTGCCCCTAGTACCTAGAGGATAGGAAGTCTGGCAAGACGCTCGACAAAGAGCAAGGTATATTTGATATACATGTTATAGATGTGTACCTTACATCCGCCCGGAGCAACACGTGGGTATTTGATACTGGTTCTGTTGCTCATATATGTAACTCTCAGGAGGAGTTACGGAATAGAAGGCGGCTGGCAAAGGATGAGGTGACGATGCGCGTCGGCAACGGATCGAGAGTCGACGTGGTGGCTGTCGGCACGCTCCCTCTACATCTACCATCGGGATTAGTTTTGGTTTTAAATAAGTGTTATTTTGTGCCATCCTTGAGTGTAAACATTATAAGTGGGTCTTGCCTATTACAAGACGGTTATTCATTTAAATCAGTGTCAAGCAATTGTTCTATTTATATGAATGATATCTTTTATGTTGATGCTCCCGAGAATAACGGTTTATTCTTGTTGAATCTCGATCGTAGTACTCACATCCATAACATAGAAGCCAAACGGATTAAGTGTAGTGACGATACCGCCATGTATTTGTGGCATTGCCGTCTTGGTCATATTGGTGTAAAGCGCATGAAGCAACTCCACTCCGATGGACTTTTGGACTCGTTGGATTTCGGATCCCTCGATACATGCGAATCATGCCTCATGGGCAAAATGACCAAGACACCGTTCAAAGGTTTCGTTGAACGGGCGTCGGATTTGTTGAGGATCATACATACAGATGTGTGTGGACCGATGAGCGTTTCGACACGCAATGGTTATCGTTACTTCGTCACCTTCACTGATGACTTGAGTAGATACGGTTATATCTATTTGATGAAACACAAGTCTGAGACTTTTGAAAAGTTCAAAGAATTCCAAAGTGAAGTTGAGAATCAGCTTAATAGGAAAATGCGTTAGAAACAGCCGCATTCATTTTAAATAGGGCTCCGTCCAAGTCCGTTGAAACGACACCGTATGAATTATGGTATGGCCAAAAGCCTAAGTTATCGTTTCTGAAGGTTTGGGGTTGTGAGGCGTACGTTAAGAAACTACAGCCCGACAAACTCGAACCGAAGTCGGAGAAAGTCGTCTTTGTAGGATACCCGCGGGAGACCGTTGGGTACACCTTCTACAACCAAGCTGAGGGCAAAACTTTTGTCGCGAAGACCGGTACCTTTCTAGAGAAGGAGTTTCTCGCGAAAGGAGTAAGTGGGAGGAAGGTAGACCTCGATGAAATCGTTGATCCTGAACTCGAGATTCCGAGTGGCGCAACGGAAGCAATTCCGGAAACGTCCTCCGTGGAAGGAGTGGGAGAAACTATCGAGGAAGGTGTTCTACCTCGTAGGTCTGGTAGATCTCGGATCGCACCAGAATGGTATGGCAACATGGTTTGCACCGTCATGTTAGTTGAACAAGACGAACCTACGAACTACAAGGAGGCGATGGCGAGTCTAGAATCCGAGAAATGGCTTGAAGCCATGAAATCCGAAATAGGATCCATGTATGATAACAAAGTGTGGACTTTGATGGATATTCCCGAAGGGCGCAAGGCCGTCAAGAATAAATGGATCTCTAAGAAGAAGACTGATGCTGATGGTAATGTGACCGTCTATAAAGCTCGGCTTGTCGCAAAGGGTTTCCGACAAGTTCATGGAATTGACTACGATGAAACTTTTTCACCGGTAGCGATGCTTAAGTCTATTCGGATTTTGTTAGCGGTAGCTGCCTATTATGATTATGAAATCTGGCAGATGGACGTCAAAACGGCCTTCCTAAATGGAAACATTGAGGAAGAGTTGTACATGGTACAGCCGGAAGGTTTTGTCGATCCAGGAAATGCTAACAAGGTGTGCAAGCTTCAGCGATCCATCTATGGATTGAAGCAGGCATCTCGGAGCTGGAATCTTCGCTTTGATGAGGTAATCAAAGGTTTTGGATTTATCCAAAATGTGGAAGAGACCTGCATTTACAAGAAAATGAGTGGGAGCTCGGTTGTGTTCTTAGCACTGTATGTTGACGACATATTGCTGATTGGGAATGATGTGGAACTTCTGAATAGCGTGAAGGAATATTTAAACAGTAAATTTTCCATGAAGGACTTAGGAGAAGCTGCGTATGTTTTAGGCATAAAAATCTATCGTGATAGATCAAGGCGCCTATTAGCACTGAGTCAGAGTACTTATCTTGATAAAATACTGAAGCGTTTCCGTATGGAGAAGGCAAAGAAGGGTTCTCTGCCGGTTATCAAGAATAAGATATTGCGGAAGGCACAATGTCCGGTGACGGAACTGGGTAAGGCCGAAATGACCAAACATCCTTATGTTTCAGCCATAGGATCGATCATGTATGCAATGTTGAGTACTAGACGAGATGTGGCATTAGCTCTAAGTTTGACAAGCCGGTTCCAGAGTAATCCTGGAATGCCGCATTGGATAGCTGTTAAGAGCATTCTTAAGTATCTCAATAAGACAAAGTAAATGTTCCTTATGTTTCAGCCATAGGATCGATCATGTATGCAATTTTTTTGTTTTCTGCACACGATCCCCTTCACTTTTCTTAAACCAAAAACAGCGGAAAACAGGTCACTGACACTGTGGCATCTTGTTAATAGGTTAGTTCCAGAAAATGCATAAAACTATATAAAATACATATAAAACATGTAATGACATGATATAACATAGCATGGAACACAAGAAATTATGGATACATTGGAGACGTATCAACATCCCCAAGCTTAGTTCTACTCGTACCGAGTAGGGAAGAACGATAAAAGAAGAATAATTTCTGAAGTGACATGCTTAACACAATCTTGATCATGTAATTCATTGTAAGGCATGTAAACTGAAATCAAATAAATAAGGTATGTAGTTTATATTGATATCAATTGAGTAATGAACAAACAAGTAGGT
Organism: Poa annua; assembly: GCA_026929855.1. Lineage (NCBI taxonomy): Eukaryota > Viridiplantae > Streptophyta > Magnoliopsida > Poales > Poaceae > Poa > Poa annua. The sequence continues at coordinate 15,248,073 of CM049432.1, read as the reverse complement.
GAAGCAAGCAAGGCTTTCAATGATATAGTACTAGATAGCAATCAACTGTGCAAAGTAGATATTCAAAGTTGATTTAAGCTTCAAGCACAACAATATAATCATGTAATGCTTCCAACAAACATGACAACTTTATGAAAGGATCAAGTCAAGTAATAGCAATATGCACGTAGAAGATCAATATATTATTTGTTCAAAAGAAACAAGCAAGCGTTCAACGTTGGTCCCTGGCACCAGAATGTTATGGCTAAGAGAATGTTAACGGAGGTTTGGAAGGCCAACGGAAGAAAGTCTCACAAAGCTGTAGATGATCATTAGACAAGAGAAAGTCATACAATCGAAGCTATGCAAGGAGTAGTGATTGCCATACAACAGATGCACATGGAGATATAAGTATATGAAAGCTCTCCAATGGATCTAGTGGGGGTGCATCCAACTTGCTTGCTCATGAAGATCTAGAGCACTTTTGAGGAGGCTCATCATTGGAATATACAAGCCAAGTTCTATAGTGTAAAGTTCCCCATATAGTTATGCAATTAAGACATGAAAACTCTCTCATATGGAGTAAAGGTGCTAAACATGAGGACAAATGATGATCACAAATGATATGGTGCTATAACATGAGCACAAGTGATGACTATAAATGATATGGTGTTGTAACATAAGCACAAGTGTGTGATAAAGAATAGTAATGCTGCCCCTTTTTTTTCCTCTTTTTTTCTGTTTCTCTTTTCGATGGTCTTCGTGACTCTTTTCACTTTTAGGGGCAAGCATCCTAATATGATACATGATGTATGACAACACACTAATGATGATAAAACAACATACTGATGATATGAGTAACTATTATGAATGTGCCATAAGAATACATATGACAACGGCGCCTCTGCCAGTGTAGCAGGTTATGTAGTGCTCTAGTGTAACATGGGTAAAAACACACATCAACTTTATCAAAACACGCAAAACAATAAACAAGTAATGAATGACAACAAGTCATGTAATGTAAGATGGATGTTGCATGGCAATACATCTCAGAACAGCTATGGAAATGCTGTAGTAGGTAGGTATGGTGGATGTTTTGAGGAAGATGTTTGGCTTATGTGTAGGAGAACAAGATGAAGATTCCCACGAGTTTGGATGTACCCGCGAAAAATGCACCAACTTTCAATGTGAGAAAGGGCAAATCAAAGTACCGAAGAGGCTAGCAATATGGTGGTAGAAGTGCCATGAAAATCGCAGTTTTAGAACTCACGAGTAAAAAGATTTCAAATAAAAATATGATCATGCAAGGCATCATGAAAATATTCCTAGGGGTGTTGTGGCAAATGAACAAGTTCACTGTTGGGGACCCGACCGTAGCGCATAATATAAAGCCATTACGGTTGCCTTAGGCAAAAAGAAGTCATATACTATTATGCAATCAACTGGAAATTTAAGTGTGGCATAGTTTTCAAGTTTCTCTAAACCAACCATTTAATCGTTCCACTTTACTAGACCATCATGTTCACCATTAAGCAAATTAATATCTCAAAACAACATTAATGATTAAAGTGACACAATTTAATGATCTATAAGATTAATGTATCATTTAATTATACTATCTACCACATTTAGCATTTTTTGCTCTCAACCAAACACCAATTAACTTATTTAAAAGATAAAACTCTCCAAGTAATTAAACAATGAGATATGAGAGTATGATATAACAAAGCTAACAGCTCTACAAGAGATGCATGAAAAACAAGAGCTAGAGAGCAAACGATAACAAAAGACGAATACCCAACGAATATAAGTGAAGAATATGAGTATGCAGATGAAAAAGCGGAGCGTGTCTCTCTACCACACATAAGAATGCTAGGATCCATATTTATTCAGAGAATAAAAAAAAAAAAAAAGACGCTTCAAGATAAGCACATAAGATGTGACCGAATTAAAATATAGTTTCACTATAAAGGACCTGATAGTTTATCAATGAAGAAGTGGATGCCTTGGGCATCCCCAAGCTTTGATGCTTGAGTCTTCTTGAATTATATTGGGGTGAACTACCGGGGCTTCCCCAAGCTTTGGCTTTACTATCCTCTTGATCACATTGTATCATCCTCTTCTCTTGATTCTTGAAAACTTTCTCCACACCAAACTTAGAGTAACTTCATTAGAGGGTTAGTGCACAAAAAATTATGATTTTATGTAGGAACACAATTGCTAGCATTTCAACTGGACATTATCTACAGCCACCTATACTTAAAAGGATAAGAAGATCCAATCAAAATAGAAAAGGAGGTATTGCAAAAGAAAATGACAGAATCTATCAAAAAATAGAACAGTCCGTAAAGACGAATTTTTATATAATAATTTGCGTATACATCTGAGGATTATGCAAAAAACGTATCAGATTTTTCTGACGTTCTAGTGATTTTATATAATTTTTCCGGTGGAAAGCACAAATCTGTTTCAACACATGAATTGAATTGGAACATCAACTTTCGAATAGAGGCTTAACTTGACACAACATTGCAATAAAAATAAGATTCAAAGAAATTTCTGCAGAGGTAGGCATGTTCCTTTACACAAGCAAAACAAATTAAAATAACAGGAATAAAAGTGGTTTGTCTCCCATAAGCGCTTTTGTTTAACGCTATTGAGTTAGGCAGAGAGTGAAACTCAAGTATTATCAAGATCAAGAGTAGAAACCCTTTCAACTATGCATTGTATTTTATCTATATATGGTTCAAAGGTTCCTCTTTCATTTCTTTTAGGCTTACTACTTTCATCAAATGGGTTTTGAGGGACAATCCAATCAAAATTTTCTTCCAAAGCTTCATGCATATCTACAAGTTTAACACGTATTGAACTTTCATTTCTTTCCCCTTTATAGGTTCAGTTTTCCCTAGTTTCTCAAGTGCATTAATAACATCTACACATGAGCCAAGCATATTAAATCGATCAAAACTTTCCTAGCTTCTATGGCAACATCACCAAATTCTTTAAGCAAGGTTTCCATGATAAAATCCTTCTTTTCAGCATTTTTAACATTGTGAAGATCAAGAAACATTTGTTGTATTATGGGGTGAAGGTTAACAAACCTAGTTTCTAGCATGTGAACTAAAGAAGTTACGGCTGCTTCATAGTTTGGAGCAAGTTCGGATATGGATTTCTCCTCAAGATCACCATTCTTACTAATATGATTAAAGAACTCTCCAATGTTTTCTTTTCCAATTATAGAACCACTACCTACTGAGAGATCCTCAAAAGTGTACTTAGGAAGCAACATTGTAATAAAGGTAAAACTAAAAACCGAAATAACAAAATTTAGAAAATAAAGACAGACCAAAAAAAAACAAAGCAACAAAACTGAAAAAAATGACTAAATCAAAATAAGAAAAGTAATGCAAGTAACTAATTTTTTTGTATTTTTTGATATTAAGCAAACAAAACAGTGTAAAAATAAACTAAGCAAGACAATAACAAAATAAAAAGATTGGAAGTGCGAAAACTCCCCTCGTGAAGAATGCTTGTCTCCCCGGCAACGGCGCCAGAAAAGAGCTTGATGCACACGGTGGGTGTGCTGTTGGGAGACCCCAAGAGGAAGGTGTGAAGTAGTGCAACAATAAATTTCACTCAGTTATGAAACCAAGGTTATTGAAGCAGTAGGAGATGAGCGATTCCTTCGAGTTTGTTGGTGGAGACATTGTCACGTCGCAACACCAGCGTCAGCAACGAACGTGGAGCCTGCACACAAACAATTAAGATACTTTACCAAAACTTAACAATGAGGTTGTTAATCTCACCGACTTGCTGTAACAAAGGATTAAACGTATGTGTGGAAGAAAGAGTGATGTTTGCAGAAAGTAACAGGTTTACAGTTGTGGTTTTATGAGATTAATGAGAAGGACCGGGGTCCACAGTTCACTAGTGGTGTCTCTTCATAAATAATAATAACATTCATCTATGCGTGGTAAACAAATTACAGCTAGGCAATTGACAGAATAATGATAAGCAACCCAATGCATATACTAATGATATGGTGTCTAGTGTGAGATTCATTCGGGCATTACAACAATATACATAGACCGTTCTAACCGCATCTATGACTAATAATCCACCTTCCGGTTAGCGTCCGCACCCTTTTCAGTATTAAGTTGCATGCAACAGATTATCGCCTTAAGCATTGTGTGTAAATTAAGTAAGTAACATCATCCTTAGATAAAGTACTACTATTTTATCCCTAGTAGCAACAGTACATCTACAACCTTAGATCTTTCTGTCATTGCCCTAGATTAAATAGAGACATGAACCTACTATCGAGCATAAATACCCCCTCTTGGAGTTACAAGCATCTACTTGGCCAGAGCATATACAAGAAACAGAGAGCATGCAAGATCATTAAATAGCACACACATGATATATTATGAAGCAATAACTTTGGTACTCAATATTCATCAGATCCCAGCAAACACAACATGGAGAATTAAATAAATATATACTTGATCATGATAGGCAGCTCACAAGATCTAAACATGATAGCAGAAGAGGAGAAGACAACCATCTAGCTACTGCTATTGACCCATAGTCCAAGGTAGACTACTCACGCATCAGTCCGGAGGCGGTCATGGCGACGTAGAAGCCTCCGGGGACGATTCCCCCTCCCGGCAGGGTGCCGGGGAGCATTTCTGATCTCTCCCGAAGTGGTGGCGGCGGCTCGGGACCCGTGGAGGAAAAAGTGATTAACCGTATCGAGTGTTTAGGTTAGGGAGGCTTTTATGGACGAAAGACCTAGGTCGGTGGGCGCCTGAGGGCGCCACACCACCTCCCGCGCGCGGGCCCCATGCTGGCCCCGCCACCAGCTGGTGTGGGCCCCTCGGGGTCCGTCTTCATCTCGTTTTTGGTTTTTGGTTCTTCTGGCCGCAAATATTCCAAAAATAAATATTGGTTGGCTCGTTTCCAATTTGGCGGATATTTCCTTAAGAGCTTTTCTGAAACCAAAAACTGCAGAAAACAGGAAACTGGCACTGTGGCATCTTGTTAATAGGTTAGTCCCAGAAAATGCATAAAACTATATAAAGTGCATATAAAACATGTAATAACATGATATAACATAGCATATAACACAAGAAATTATGGATACGTTGGAGACGTATCAAGGAGCAGAGTGGTAGCGGTTCTCATTGGAGAAGAGGTGGGCATTGGGCAAGACCCCGCCTCTGCAACAGAGGAGGTGGTGGAGCTGGGGCACCGATCGAGGCCTAGAAGCGTTCAACAAAGGGGTAACCAACCGTGACATGATCCGCGGGTTCGAGCGAGGCGTCGCAAATTACGCAGCCGTACTCGGATTCAACATAGATCTTTTCTTTTTGAGGAGGTTGGAGCGGCATTGGATGCATCCTTGGACGAGCAGCCAAGCAAAGAACTTGATTTTGGAGGGCGCGCGGTTGCGTCAGACAAAGTCTTTGTATGGGGTGATCACGCCGCCACCCGTCTGGAGCTTGTAGAGCGCATACGTCACCAGTTTGCCGTTCGGCGCGCCATAGAGAGGAATTACGCGCAGGTCGGCTCCGACAATCAGGGTGACGGGAGAAAGGGTGGAGATGAGCTTGGACCTTTGCATTGAGGTGGCTGCCGAGAGTCAGGGCACATGGAAGGTGTCGAGCCTGCCTTCCAGCACTTGTTGGACGTTTGAGCTCTCGTTGACGTAGTGGGAGAAGAGCTCGGGCATGGCGGTGGAGATCTTGCCGACCGGGGACTAGGAGTCAAGCTAGAAGGTCGTGTGACGTCTGTCTCTGAGTTACACCAAGAACATCGCGCGGTAGAGAGGAAGGAGCCGCAACGAGTCTCAGTCAGTTGGGCTGCCAACGTTGTTGATCGGGGCACCACCCAAGGCGTCACAAACCCAGCGCGGCCACGACTCGTCCACGTCGGTGTGGAATATTCTTTAATGGGAGACAGTGGCGGAGGACGAAAAAAATTGTAGGTAGGGCGAACTCCAAAGAAGATGTCCACATGGTAAAAAAAATGAACTCGGTGACATGTTGTTTTACCTATATAAAAACCACACATGACATTATTTAGAGTCATATTTTGTTAGATTCAGAATTAGCTATTGTGAAGAGGAGAGTTGAGCCGTAGTTTGTATTTAGTAATTAATTTTGTACAGTGTTCATTGATATAAGCATAACTTTTACATACGAAGTCTGTTTTTTACGTTCAACCACTCAAATCGTTCGAAAAGAACATGTGTACATGAATATGGTTACCAAAAATTAAGGTAGGGCGGCTGCCCTACGTTGCCCTAAGGGGAGCTCCGCCCCTGATGGGAGACGATGTTCCTGTCGATAGTGAGTCGCCCATGATGACCTAGTCAATCTTAATATCTGATCTGTCAGCTCAATCTATCGGAGGTGCTCACAAGAATATGGTGTGCTTTGTGCGTTTATAAGGTGTGTGCATGCGTGTATATGTAACCATCTACGTTTTACTATGTTTATAATGGCCTTAATGAAACATGTTTTTCATCTACTATTTATTCTCCAATATTGGGTGTATCTCTATTTTTGGTCTTCAATAAGTACCCGTGATTTACCTGCCGATAATATTTGGCGTGACATAATGACCCTCACTAATTATAAAGAAACGAAACGAACGGAGCCAGCAGATTTGGGCCGAGCCCCCGGCACTCCATCAAGCTCAGAAAATGAAGCTTCGGGAGCGTGCCTTCCACTCCACGCTGTGGACTCTAGGCCCAGCCCACAGACCGCAATCTCGTACTTCTGTGACGAATCGTAAGGATACCAAAGCGGTCCAGATTGATCAGGTGCATGGACCAAGATCACGCACAGAGGGTCACGCGGAAACGCAAGCTCGCGCCGTGCTGAGGAGTTTTGTACAAAACAGCCTGTCTCTGTCTCTCGCCCCTGATCCCGCATCCGGCATCTCGCACCGCTTCTTCTCCGGTCCCGACCCGCCACCGCCGCCTACATCGTCTCCGGCTCCGGAAAGCGAGGATGGTAAGAGAACCAAACACCCGTTTCTTCCCCGTGCAGTGGTCTGCAGCGTGCCTAACTGATTCTGCTCGCGTCTTGATGATGTGCGCCTTGTGATCCATGATATGCATATCCAATAGGGGGTGCTGGGCTGTGTGGGAATATTTAGATCAATCCGTCCGAAATTTATCTTCCGGGAAGGGGCATCCGCACGGTTTTGATGTGGGAATTTTAGACGCGGTTTTCGGTAATCAATCCGCGCGGCTCTATGCTTTGACGAACTTTTCTCTTAACATACCCCGTATCGTACGCGTTTATATTAAGATGATAAACTGCCAGTTTCTCTTAGGGCGTACTCCCTTGGATAGGGATCTGAATATCTGACCATACCTTTTGGGGCTGGTTCTTCATTCAGCGTTGTGTGTTGTTAACTTGTTCTCTGAATTTTATGCTTCAGGCTAGTTTCTGTAGGCGGTCCACTAGCACAGATGTTTACTCTGATTAGTGCGCTCAGATATGCACAATTTTGTTGGTCCAAGGCTGGTTATCGATAGGTAGCTATAAATTTGATCTAAAAAATAGGTAGCTATAAATATTTCCTAGGGGATAAAGGATGGTGAAGAGAAGATGTGTGCTATCTAACTAAACGCCCGTTGAAAGAATTATTCAGATTTATCTTCTTCACACGCGAATCTCGATTTTCTTTTCTTCAGACACAACGATGCTTATGATTTCGAAATTTGAACCGGAGAATAACTGAAAATGAAAATATTGTTTAATATCTGGCACACAAAAAAAGCATTTTGAATTTCTTTGTTCTTGCTGGGGTTATTTTTAACGTCGACTATCAAGTTTTTTTTGTTCGTGTCAATGCGTGACCATAAGCAACAAGGATACTTCACTGCAGAGTACGCTTCCACGTTGTGTTTGTCTAGTTGTGATATCAAAGAATAGAATAGATATTATGCCTGAAGGATATCAATGTGTTTGAGTTATCTTTGCCAAGGGCATTTTTTTTATCCTAAGTTGTTTCCATTTGCGTTCACAGACTACTTCAAGGCGTCTTGCTGACAGGAAGAGTGCAAAGTTCCAGAAGAACATCACGAAGAGGGGCTCAGTGCCTGAAACTACCGTGAAGAAGGGGAGCGACTATCCTGTTGGACCTATTGTTCTTGGATTCTTTGTCTTTGTGGTCATTGGATCATGTGAGCTTCCTACACAACCCTTTGCTATTCTCCCCTCTGTTTCATCCTTTTATGTATTTTTATGCCGAGTGCACAAATGCATCATTATATATCATATATGTCTCTATACCTTAGGCTTACTTAAAATAATGCATCAACTTCGTGTGCTCTAACAGTTGAACATGAGCTACATGCTGGCTCATCAAATGAGTTGCACCCTATTATGTGAAAGTTTTCTTCCTCTATCAATGTTAACCCATTGCAATTGGTTCTGGCAGACATGCAATTACTTATAAGTTAATTGCTCGAAACATCTCCATATAATTGCATAGGGACTAGTGAACACACTAGTGACTAGCCCACTGTCCCACTTCCAATTTTGTTCTGATGAGCTGTCAGTTGTCACCCTCCATTGAGTGACACAAACAATGTAGCTCATAAGCCATGGTGCGGTATGTTAGAAAATCCTCTATAGATGATACACACTTTCAGTTTCAGTCTTTCAGGCATGAGCACTCCGAGCCGGTAGGAGCTGCTTGACTGTTCACTTATTCAATATCTCGATGATGCTTTGCTGTCATCCAGTCATCTCTGCCGCCACTTAGTTTGACCCATGTGCACCTGTCCTGCATCCTCCACCCAGTCCACCAGTCCACACGATGCCATGCAGTTCCGTTAGTTCCTAACTTCATGTACTTATTGATACAAAAAAAAAGACTGAAGCGGGGTTTGAAGTTCTGCTTAGCCCATCAAAGGAAAGGAAGCAGCACTCTGATGACCCCTTTGTTTCTAGGGCAGTGGCCACCCGTTTATTCTGAGAGCAGGTGTCAGTTGAAGAAGTCAATGGAAAATTTGTGCTGCAATTTGGCGCCTGACTTGCTCAATTTGGAGTTCTGAATGCAGAGGCAAGGCCTAAGAAAGGAACACTGAATAGGACAGTGAAATCCAAAGTGAAATCAGACAGACGTCTAGAGTGGAACCTTCAAAATCAGTTGTTTCCATCTCTAGGCCAGCAAAGTCATGACCTTCAGACCTCTATATAGGACAACTTGGATGCGGCTCAAGACATAAAAAAGCTATCCAAGTGAGTTCTCCACCTACCTAGGAGGCCTGTTCATTGGAGAAGACTAGTTAGTCTTTCTAATTCTGTTAAAGGGCTGTAACTACTGTTCTAGTTAGCCTATAACCAAGGGAACATTCTAACCAGTCTCAAATTAGATTACGTTCTAACTCAGTCGAGGTTATGAGGCTCCGACTTGGGCCGCAAGACCTGACGGCGCCCTGGCGATCCGGCCTCCATATTTATTGTGTCAAGAAGGCCAGCAGGGTCAGGCAGCGTGCCGTCGAAGATGATCGCACTGTGCTTCCATAGACACCAGGCTGTGAGCATGATCACCGGAGATGTGTCCTTGTGAGCCGCTGTTGGAGCTGAAAGGACAGATAGCTGCCACTAGTCCTCGAACTTTTCCCCAGTCGCAGGGATGTGGACAAATGATCGGATCCAGGATAGAACCTCGTACCACTTTATCTGGGAGTAGAGGCAGACCACAACGATATGCTCCATCGAGTCTATGGTCTGTTCGCATAGGACACAACTCTCTACGGTTCTGGCAAGCAAGCCAAAGGAACAATTTAGCCCCTGCCAAGACTTCGAAATGCATTTCAGGGAGCCAAGGACACTAACCCCTGAAAAATGGCCTTATAGCAGGAGTCAGAAGAGTAGACGCCATCCGCTGTCCTATCCACCTCCAAACCAACTCCGGCGTAGTTGAAAGCTTAACCCTACTTACCAGCCTCCAGATTTTGATTCCATTGAGTGCTTTGGTTTGCTGTGAAATTTTCTATCCTTTTGCAACTTTTAATGAGAATATGTTACCCGAGGTAAAAGGAAGCTGCACCGAGCCTAATTTGAGCGTCATGTTTATTTGTCATTAAAGATGATGTTTTGTATCTTCAGTAGATGTAACTATTATTTAATTAATTGTAACATATGAACTATCAATCACCTTGTTTAACTTGATCGGGTATGCAAAATTCCAAGTTTAATCTGCATGGTAGTTTCATTGCAAAAATAGTAAGCTACTGGCAGTTTTCTGCATTCTTGCAAGTGACTAGTGGCTGTAGCATATAATGGAGACTTTCTGCTGCCCAAGTGTTTTTGCCTCTGTGACGGTGATACTTGACTAAAAAAGGGAGCGGAACAGCAAAAGTAAGCTTAGTAGTCTTTTTACTCAATGCATGTGTCTGCCCTGTCATGTTTGTATCATTTGTATGTTCTATAATCACCTGATTTACGTTTGTCTCAGTAATGTTCACCTTATTGATCTAAATAAAAATAAGGAAGTCTGACTCCATGCATCATTGGTTATTTGCAGCCTTGTTTCAGATTATCAGGACGGCTACCAGCGGTGGGATGGCTTAATTTCGAGCAAGAATGAGACCATGAGTATCAGAGGTTTATCCATGTCTTTGGGGGGCAATATCTGTACTCTGTAGCTACTCTTGTGTTTGTCTCCAAAATGTACCTAGTCTGAACTAGAATTGGTGCACAGGTTGACACTTTAAAAATGATATAAGAACTTTTAATGTCCAAGGTACTAATTAGTTTTTCTTTGTGACGTTTTCCATCTTTACCATCTGAATCACCCACAGTTTTTGAGTGCCATTGCCTTCTATGCCATCTCCTGGTCAAGCTCCGGCCTGGAGGAAGGGAACCGTGTCATAAGGGGCCTGATTCGTTGCATGCATTTTGTAGGCAAATGGCCCACCGCAGGCAGGTCCAGAGGTCGTCTTGATTTGTCGTTGTTTCCATTATATTCCCTCTATTTCCAATTAAGATGTTTTAACCTTTTTTCAGATTCATATTTATCCATATGTATCTAGACATATTTTAGGGTGTATGTTCACTAATTTTAATTCACATCTAGTTAATATGTGACTCACCTAAAACATCTTATATTAGAAGAAAGAGGGAGTATGAGTCGCGATGCAGGGTAGTTTTGCCCGTATTCATTTGAAATTATGGGCTGGTATAAAATCACCTTGCTCGCCAATTCGCCATGGTGAAGTTACCGGACTGAGCTTCAGTGGCTTCACGTGATCAAGTCTCATATTGACTTAACCCCTTATCAGTCATCCATTTAAAATCCAACGCACCAGGTTGGTCCAAAATTGAAAGCAAAACGTTAAAACTTTAATGTTTGAATTTGTTTGTGAGAAATCTGATAAATCATAAACGTTCTGTTTAATATTCAGTGAAAGTTTCAGCTTATTTGGATGTATAGTTACCGAGTAGAGAAATTTTTAAGTATTTGGTCTCAAAATTCTATTTAATCCTAAGCTATACATCTAAATGTCCTAAAACTCGGAGAGAATGTAAAATAGAGCATTTATGATTTATATGAGTTCTTTTGGATTTTTCCAAACATTTCTATTTTTATTCAAATTTGGGTCTACTTGTTGCATCGGTTTTAAATAGATGTCTGACAAAGTCATAATTCACCGTGAGACTTGGTCACATGAAATGAGTGGGCTTCGCCCGAAGTTACTAACCCATTTTCCATTGAACCGTATCATAAGGTTAGATAGATCAAGCCGAAACAAACATATACTAACACAAGTGGTGCATGGTTGTTGTCAGCTTGTGCCGTAAGGTGTTGGGTTAAGTCTCGCAGCGAGCGCAGCCCTTTCCCTTTGTTATCATAAGACCATACGTGAGCAGAATTATTACAAACCGGATGACAATAACACAGTCCTCAAGCCCGCTTAAACCTCTATACTCGCTACAAAATACTAGCTAAAAATTGAAGTACCTAGTGACTTGTTCATTACACAACATGAACTCCTAGTATCCTCTCCACACACCACATACCAGATCATTTAGTATGGCGAAACATCATTTCACATGTAAAAAAAACATAAGTAGAATATAAAAATCACATTTGCATGCATTAATATCCTAATATCACAACAACAAAATATAGTCACACCATTTTCGGGGATACCGGATAAAATTTGGAATGGAAAGCTGAAATACTCATTGTGAGAGCATCTCCAATCGTCCCCTCAGCCCCCTCCCCCCCCCCCCCCCCCTCCCAAGAGTCCTTTTTTGCGCCGGCGGAAGGAAATCCTACTAGTGCCCCCTAGACCTCGTTTTCTACCGGATTGAGCCAAAATTTCACCCGATTCGGACTGACGTGGCGCATCGGCAACTGGAAACCAAGAGCCGTCGGATAGGGAGACGAGGCAGAACGCCAGGGAGTAGAAGGAGGCTAAGGCGGATGAGAAGGTTGAGTAGGAGATGAGGAGGATGCGTTGAGGGCTACGACTGGAAGGGAGAGGACCGTGCTGGCGGCAAAGACGAGGTGCGCGCCTCTTCAGCAGCTCGGTGTTTGGAACGCCTGCCCGACCAAATTTCCGTCATCGCCTCGCTACAACGGTCAATATTCCTGACCTTCACATGACTATGCTGACGTCAAGGCGCATGACGGCTTCAGCCCCAACGTCGCCTTTCCGCACTTCCAAGCCCCGCGTCCGCTGCCCCCCTACAACACCGACCCTAAATGGCGTACGTGAGGTCGCCGGGCTATTCTACTTCACTGGCGTTCGCCCCTAGCCCGCTTGCTTTCAACCCGAGCTACGACACCCACAATGTTCAGTAGGCGCCACCGGATCACTGGTGTCGGCGTCCTGCCCTGGGTTCTTCACGTAGCATGGAGTCACAGCAGGAGACCGACGGCCTGGGGATGCAACAGGAAACCAGTGACATGGATGAACAACATGATAGCTAGACCCAATTAAAGGAAGGCGACGTCGAAGAGGAAGAACCGACGACCAAAGGAAAGCAACCGAAGAGGACGCCAAAGTGGACCAATCTAGCGAGCCTCACTTCACTAGAGCATCAAAGTAGATGAGTGCCTCGCCGAAGGCTGGAAGACTATGAGCATTGGCACCATCACATGTGCGAGCACTGCGCCTACCGCCAAACCAAGCTCTGTCCCAATTCTGACACCCACTTCGCCAATCTTTATGGGGACCATCTGATTTGGTTGCTGAATGTGGCCTTTTTTCCGATCGCCCAACTATAGCTGATGATCGTCGAGACTACCAAACTATGCCAATTTTTCGGTAGCGATGATGATCGTCGAGACTACCAAACTATGCCAATTTTTCGGTAGCGATAAAACTTACTCGCTTCACAAATAAGTGTCTCAAGTATATAAATAAAATAATGTATCTAGACATTTTTTGATAAACTTGAGACATTTAAAAAAAAAAATTAAACCACCAGTCAGTAAGCCGCCTCATTAAAATCCTGTCAGTTCCTTTCGATACCCTGGTTAGGTAAAAAATGTGTCTGAAACTTACCGTCTCAACAGTTACATCATCAATGATTTTGCTAAGGATAAATCTAGGAGGATCATCGTCCCAATTACAGTCCCAATTACAAGAAATTTTACTGCTAAAACTACACTGAGCTACTCCCTCCGTTCTAAATTAATTGACTCAGATTTAGTTAAGGCTGGTAATTCCGCCCATGGGCACGTCCGCCCACGGGCACCCGATCCTAATGGGCAGGGTATGTGTTGCTATGTTCGCCCACGGGTCTCGCCCGTGGGCGACCCGATTAGTCATGGGATGGGTAGGGTATGGGCAGACATGTGTACCCATGGACGACCCGATGGACAACCCGATTAGCTGACATGTGCGGTCTCATAGTAAGACATGAGCAGAGCCAATGTAATTTTCAGCCTATCCCAACAGTCCAAATTCAACACGAACTGCACTAATCCACTAAACCTAGGTGTGAGCATGTCCCTCCCCAGTGTCTCCCGTCTCCGCCGCAATCCTCTCCCATAGTCTCTCTCTGCTCAGTGCTCAAGCCTCACGGTGCTCTCCCATAGTCTCTGTCTCCAACATGCACTGCACTAAGCCATTATGATTTTATTGATATACTAATGCAGTTTGACACATAAAATATGCCATTTAGAATTGACATGAGGAGATGTCGTATGCCGATGGACGACCCGATGTGTCGGGTGACCCGACGGGCATGGGTATGGGAATGAAATCTGACCCATGGGCAGGGTCGTGCGCAGAGAAGCTTGCCCATTTGTTAAATGGGCATGAGTCTAGAAGAGGTCAACCCGACTAAACCCGACCCAATTGCCAGCCTTATATTTAGTAGAACTTATACTTAATCGGAGTCTATTAATTCAGAACAGAGCGAGTATCTCATGGGACGCCTAGGCCCAGCGCAAACGATTCATTTCCCCCGTCTTGAAGAAAAGGTCTCATTTTCTCGATGGGCCGAAAGAACCGCAAACACCTCGCAAACTCTGCCCTTCCTGCCCCGGCCGCCGGTGCCGGCGTCGGCGATGTCGCCGCTGTGCGCGCCGACTACGAAAAGATCCTCGCCTGCCTCCAGCGCGGCAACCATCCCAAGGCGCTGCGGCTCATGAAGGATGCCCTCGCGCGCCACGGCCAGGGATCGGCGCTCCTCCTCCGCGCCCACGGCATCGTCCACTCCCGCGCCGCCACCGTCCTTACCGACCCCGTCGCCCGCGCGCGCCACCACAAGGCCGCGCTGCAGGCCGCCGCCCGCGCCGTCGACCTCGCGCCGGACTCCGTCGAGCTCGCCCACTTCCGCGCCATGCTCCTCTACGACGCCGCCACTGACAGCCGCGCCTACGAGGATGCCGTCGCCGAGTGCGAGCGCGGTCTCCAGATCGACCACCCCTCCGGCCCGGAGCCCCACTCCTTCCGCCTCCCCGCCCCCGACCCCGACCAGCTCCGCGCCGAGCTGCGTGACCTCATCCAGAAGGCCAACCTCGCCTCCATATCCAGCTGGGTCAAGACCCTCGGTGGCGAAGCCGAGCGCCGCAAGGCTACAAAGACACCCGAGGAGCGCCGCAAGGAGATCGAGGTGCAGATCGCTGCGTTGAGGCTGATGGAGCAGATGCAGCCCAATGCTGCCTCTTCCTCGTCACCGGTCAGAGGGTGATGATGATGAGCGCTCATCAATTCATCTCACGGTGATGTGGGACTGCCGCGTGTTTGATTCTTCTTTCGCGTGAACCTGTGTTTTCTTTGGGACTAGGCTAAATGCCTTCCCTTTCATTCGCTAATCGTTTGTGCCACTTCTAGTTGGTAGCTAGCTGTCCAGTTCGTACCGCTTCCAGCTTGTAGCTAACCGAGTATCAGAACCCTTGAATAATTTAAGTACCTAGAGTCTTGTTTGTATGCACTTGTTTTCCCTGCTTACTAATTATAATAGTATGATATAAGCTTTCATCTCAAACTAACTTTCTATCAAGGTGGAATGTTCTCTATATACTCTTGTTTATGGTTGTTGTGTACCTCTTCTGAGTAACCTTTAGAATACAAACAACCAGGAGTAGCTTTCCTACTTACAGTTGGGTTCAACGGGATTGTGTATTTGCCCAAACAATAATCGATGTATTTGTTTTATTCTGTTCGTCGGTTGTTTTATTCTGTTCCCTGAAAAAATGTACCTTAAATCGGCACTGGAGTTTGTGCCTACACTGATGGCCACTGTACCACAGTTTTGAGTGCCAAATTTGTGATTGGCTTATTTGTTGAACTGATGTAGCCAGATCGAGTTGAATAACATCTGCAAAATTTCCTTGCACTCGAGGTATATAGCATGACAACAATGAAGCATTGCCACATGATTTATTGTTAAATACTTGTCCATTTCTTGTGACAATTTCTACAAGTGATCTGAGATCGTGGTTACAGTTTCTTGCTCTTTCTGCTCTGAAATTTTGCGTGCATATAAGTATCTATCGATTTTCCTAAGTAGGCTAAATTGAAATCTGTACCATTGCTTGCTATCATATTGGTAGCACTTTTGTTGCTATATAAATTCGTCTAAATTTTGATATGTCTGGTTTGGTATGATTGTTTCTTTGCGAATGTCACTAATCCTAGTATGGCTACTAAATTGCTTAAAGTTAGTTTCTAGTTGCCTGTCAATTTTCATATTGTTTGTTGATGTGTGAAAATATGTGTGCTAGGACCGTGAACTTGCCTATTCAATATTTCCAACTATGTTGCCTACTAGTGTTATCAACTTGCCCAATTTTATCTAGTTGCTTCACTAGTAGAGAACAAGCCATTGGACCAAACAGAAATACCCCATTTGTCCCGGTCGTATTACAAACCGGGACAAATGGGGTCAAATAGTTGGTTTTAGCCTCCATGCGCTTTCAAATTGAATCTTTTATCCCGGTTCCAGCCACCAACCGGGACAAAAGGTCATCGGACCTCATTTGTCCCGGTTCCAGACACGAACCGGGACAAAACTTAGGTGCCTATATATTTAAAAAATGTTGTGACACTTACAAAAATTCATTTTTGACACTTAAAAAAATACAAAATGATATTTATGAAAATAATTTGAATAATCCCTTCTGCATGATTGTTTACTATATCAAGATGCACTCATTTGTGGAATACGAGACCTTTTCACAAATAATTTGAAGAATATGAATTAGATTCAAATAATCAGCATAAACTCATTTTACTAGGCGAAATTAGGTAGAAATCAAGAAAAAATCTAATACTTGGGGATTATCCATCATATGTGTACTACTTTCCATGAAAAATAAATAGGTGCCATTTTTCATCATATTTTTTGTACTTTGTTCACAAAAAAAATCATTTTTCACACTAAAAAAATGACAAATTATATTTATGAAAATAATTTGAACAATTCCTTTGGCATGATTGTTTATTATACCAATATGCACCTATTTGTGGAATATGAGATCTGAATCACAAACTATGTTGTGAAATGACCATAACTTGATCATTTGGCTTGAAACTTCTAAATGTTTATAGATGACAGACCTTTTTTGTGAATACTTTTTTTTACAATTTTTTTCAAAAATCAAGTTTATTTTTCATTGCAACTAGTACACATATAAGGACCCCATGCCAAAGGATAAATGCTTATCGTTTTATTTCATTTTTTCGTTAAACAATCAAAATGGTCGCGATGACTATTCATCAAAAGAGGTAAAATTTTCTAGAATTATCAATATTTCTGTGATATAACTAATAGTTTTGTACCTTAAAATGATTTTTCCAAAAGATTAAGGTCAAACTATCAAATAGTTGTAGTTCAAATTTGAATTAGTTTCGAATAATCGACATAAACTCATTTAACTAGGCAGAATTAGGTAGAAAAAAAAACTAATACTTGGATATTATCCATAATTTGTCTACTAGTTTCCATGAAAATTAAATGGATGTCACTTTTCATCATATTGTTTGTACTTTGTTCACAAAAAAAGTCATTTTTCGCACTCAAAAAATGGAAAATGATATTTATGAAATAATTTGAACAATTCCTTTGGCATGATTGTTTATTATAACAATATGCACCTATTTGTGGAATATGAGATCTGAATCACAAACTATGCTGTGAAAATGATCATAACTTGATCATTTGGCTTGAAACTTCTAAATGTTTATAGATGATAGACCTTTTTGTGAATACTTTTTTTACAAAAAAAATCAAAAATCAAGTTTATCATTTTTCATGGCAACTAGTACACTTATAAGGACCCATACCAAAGGATATCCTTTTTTGAGATGCTTATCGTTTTATTTTATTTTTTCGTTAAAACAATCAAAATGGTCGCGATGACTTTTCATCAAAAGAGGTAAAATTTTCTAGAATTATCAATATTTCTGTGATATAACTAATAGTTTTGTACCTTAAAATGATTTTTCCAAAAGATTAAGACCAAACTATCAAATAGTTGTAGTTCAAATTTGAATTAGTTTCGAATAATCGACATAAACTCATTTAACTATGAGAAATTAGGTAGAAATTAAGGAAAAACCTAATATTTGGGGATTATCCGTTATATGTGTACTAGTTTCCATGAAAAATGAATGGGTGCCATTTTCCATCATATTTCTTATACTTTGTTCAAAAAAGTCATTTTTCGCACTTAAAAATGGAAAATTATATTTATGAAAATAATTTGAAAAATCCCTTTAGCATGATTGTTTATTTTACCAATATGCACCTATTTGTGGAATGTGAGATCTATATCACAAACTATATCGTGGAAATGACCATAACTGATCATTTGGCTTGAAGCTTCTAAATGTTTATAGATGATAGATTGTTTTGTGAGCACTTATTTTTGCAAATTTTATCAAAAATCAAGTTATCATTTTATGGCAATTAGTACACATACAAGGACCCAATGCCAAAGTATATCCTTTTTTGAGATGTTTATCATTTTATTTTATTTTTTATTAAAACGATCAAAATGGTCGCGATGACTATTCATCAAAAGAGGTAAGATTTTCTAGAATTATCAATGTTTATGTGATATAACCAATAGTTGTGTACCAACATGCACCTATTTGTGCAATATGAGATCTTTATCACAAATTATACCGTGGAAATGACCATAACTTGATCATTTGACTTGAAACTTCTAGATGTTTATAGATTAAAGACCTTTTTATGAATATTTTTTTGAAAATTTTGTGAAATTAAAGTTTATCATTTTTCATAGCAACTAGTACACGTATAAGGACCTCATGCCAAAGGATATCTTTTTTGAGGTGTTTATCACTTTATTTTATTTTTTCGTAAAACTGATCAAAATGCTCACCATGACTATCTATGTTTCTGTAATGCAAAAAAATATTTGGATGTCATATTGGAAATCCTCTAATATTTTGATCAATTTAGACATTTTCTTATTTAAATTCTGATTTAAGGTTTTAAAGATACGAATTATTCCATACTAAATAAAAAAAGGCAAAAATAAAGTAATATTTATTTTATCATTATTTATTACAATATTATTATTATTCTATAGTCATTGTTGTTTATTCAACTTAATTTTTATAATATAAGTAATGAAAAAGTATAACATGATGACTGAGTAGTTAATATGATTGATAAGATAGTAATATCAGTAAGTTCTCAATTCTCTCTTAGTATCTAATTTTAAAGGAATCTAAATGTTAAGCGTGCTGGGGTTGGAGTAGTTTGAGGATGGGTGACCGAATGAGAAGTTTAACTTGAGATGAAATGTGTGGGTTTGTAGGTAAGCTAAGTGAGAAACAAAAAAAAAGTAAAATAGAAAACACGAAAATAAAAACATAATAGCAGCCAGCAATACGAACCGGGAAAGAAAAACGAAAGAAAAAAGAAAAACAGAAAATAGTAAAAAAACAAAAAAACACTATTGTCCGGGGTCGTAATACGAACCGGGACAAATAGCATCCGGTAAAAAGGCTGGCAGGCGCGGCCATGTGCCCCCCAATTAGTCCCGGGTCGTTGCGTACCCGGGACAAAAAGCCACCCTATTTGTCCCGAGCACGTTGTATCGGGAGCGTGTCCGGGACAAATAGCCCATACAACCCGGAACCATTAGCATGTTCTACTCTAGTGCTTGTAAGATCTCATTGTGTTTTAATTCTTCCGTGTGTAAGTAAGTTTGCTTGAAGTGTGCTTTTACCCATATCATATCCTATGTTGCTACCAACTTGCCTAGTGTTATAATTTCTACTCGCTATGTGGCTTTCTCCCATAATATATGACATCATTACCACTAATATAGGAGTATGTTTGTCATAATAACATCTTATATTACAGAACGGAGAAAGTATGCACTTGCTTCTTGTGTTTTACCGGGTTGTCTATGTGTGGGCTTATTGAGGTAAGGGTGAAGGAACTGTGAAGTTGCTTATTCCCCAGACTTGGATGTTCCAAGAGATTTAGAGAGGAGGGATAGTAAATGGGAAGTTTTGAACACTGGAAAGCAATACTTCTAGCTTGTCTTATCTTAGTGCTAGGTTTGCTTACTATGGATTATTTGTATCATTTCTCGCTCCTGGCAGTGTTCAAGTTTTTTCTCACACATTTCTGTCTAAAATAACGAGTTGTCATTGTAATGCTAAGCTGCTTATGAAATTGAAGCAATTGTAGCATTGGTCCTGCTATATATTTCTATCATACTTGTTATTGGTGCCCAGGTGCTGTGTAATTGCCAACAAAATTAGATTTCTATTGCATATTTTAATATTGAGGTGGTATGGGAAGGTATTTACTATGTGGACCACCATCCAAGAATTGACCTATTTTATAACGGAAGTGCTCTGCCTACAACCTTCTGAGTTCGACGGATGTATGACATAAGAATCCGATGGGCAAGTAAGGCCATCGTATCCGACCCCCGGGTCGCCCCTGGTATGGGAAGGTATGATTTTGTATTACTATGTGGACCACCATCCAAGAATTGGCCTATTTTATAACGGAACTGCTCTGCCTACAACCTTCCGGGTTCGACGGATGCATGACATAAGAATCCGATGGGCAAGTAAGGCCATCGTATCCGACCCCCGTGTCGCCTCCCAGGGGCGACCCGGGGGAAACCCTAACCACTCCGCGCCGCCACCCCCGCCCGTCCGATCCCGTCGCACCGCCGTCGCCGGAGGAAGCCGCCGGGCGAGGCCCGCGCGGTGGACGGCGGCGGCGGGGCTCTGATCTCTAGCGCACGCACGACGCCGTCCTTGGAGGCGCGAGCACCTGGTGGGGGAGGCTCGGCCCCAGCCCTGCGCCTGAAGCGACGTCCCCGGCGACAACCTCGGGCCTCTCTCCTCCAGCCCCTGCAGTGCCCATGGCTGGTGGCTCGGCTGCCCTCCGACGGCCTGGCTGCCCTCCTGGCGGCGACGGCGGCCTCTGCTGTTTGTGTTGGGTTGGGGTGGCAGCCCGCCCTCCTGTTCCTGATGAGGTGATGTCCTGGTTTCGTTCGGCCGAGTCTGATCCGGTGCGAGGTTGCTGTGGCGCTGGATTTGGTCCACGCCGGATCTGGCGCGCCGGCTTCTGTCGACATTGAGGAAGGTGGCTCCTGTGTGATGGTGGCGCTGCCGTCGCGTTGGAGGTGTTGGATCGGCGGGTTTGCAGGTTGGCGGCGATGTCGTCCGATTGCGTGGGGTGCGTTGTTAGGGGTTGCTCCGGCGAAAGCCAGATGACGCGGCATCTGTGGATGTCGCTCTCCTTCTTGAGGGGCCATCGTGGAGTCCCCTATTCATCTCAGCCCCGGATCACATCTTCAGGTCAAACCTTAGATCTTGCGGTGCAAGGTCGGACGACGGCGTCGATCCACGTCGCCTACCCTCTTGAGGGCATCGTCTTGAAGATGGTGTTTCCTATGTGCTTTCCCGTGGGCTGATCTTGCACGACATCGTGGTTGGCAGCGGCCAACCGATGGTGTGGAGGTTCCTTGTGGTGTCAAGCTGGGCAACGACAATGGTGCCGTGGCAATGGTCTGGTTGTGGCAAGACCCTGTGAGTCGGCTATGCTCCGACGTGTCCGAGTCTTTGTGTTAGTCCTCCCAGGTTGTGGAGTCGGAGCTGCTTTGCGCGTGAGCAGCATTACGATGACCTGCAGGGGTGGCCCGGTGTGAAGCGTCTTCGGCGCAAGTCTTGTTTTTCTCCTCTCCGGAGCCCGTCTTCAAAATCGGAGATGCTTGTCTTTGTGCGAAGAGTCATCCGTTTGGCATAGGCTGGCTTGGGCTTCTGGCTGCCGCTGTTGTGGGCTTTCCTAGGTGGTCGTTTCTTCGGTGAAGTCGGAGTCGCTTGCTCGAGGCGAAGTGATAACGATGACGCCGGTGGACAACCTCGACGGCTGTCCTCGCTTAGCGGTGTGCGTGGTGTTCGTGTGGGTAGCCAGGGTGGCTGTGTGTGCCCTCGAAGCGGTCGTGTTCCATGACGGCTTGTGAGAGTGTTTGTAATGGTTTCCGGCCGGTGCCCCGTGATGAACCGGTCAATTCTCGTCTTCTTTTTAAATAAAATGAGGTACAAATGTTGCCCGTTTTGTTTAAGCCGTTTAAAAATCCTATGAACAGCCACGGGCGGTGTAGCACTTCTCATTTTATAATACCACTAACTTGATTTGCAATATTCTCATGTTGCCTACTATATTATGTGTGTGAGTACATGTGCATTTGTGTACTTCCTCCGTCCACAAATAAGTGTCTTAAATTTGTCAAAAAAAAGATGTATCTAGATATGGTTTTACCTAGATACATCTTCTTTTTGACAAACTTGAGACACTTATTCGTGTATGGAGTGAGTATAGTATTTGTGGTTCGTTAATAATGTTGCCAAGTTACCTAGTACAATTTATGGGTAACACCCTCCACTCACTGAAAACGCAAAACCAGATATACCAGATATGAACGTTTTAAACATAGTCAACCTTTAAAACCTGGGTGATCAAAATATTTTGACTGAACATGTAAAAGTTGTATGTATATATTGGTCTAAGAAATAAGTTTGTAGTACAATGTTTTATACGAGTCTATAGTTAGCAGGTAAATTTTGTAGGTATTACTTGTCAATGCTATGTTTATGGAGCTCTGTCAATGTAGACAATGTAAACTTTCTTAAGACCAATAAGGTAGTGCTTATACATTTCCATATACTGCCACATTCGTTGCATAATTTCATTCGTAAGTTATTTGATTTACATGTCGTGACATGATCTATAGTTCATCGCTTTCAGGGGGATGGGTTAGATTGGTTGCTTTTGTCAAAATTGTAGTTATTCCTTCCAAGTTTATTACAACTTGTACTGGCTGGGCCTGCCTCGCGGTGCTGGTGGCACTCTTTGAGGTATTAGATATACTCTCACATTCCACAATATAAGATGTTATAGGCCTTTTTGAAAATTGTATACTGTACATGTATCTAGAGACGTTTAAGTGTACATGTCCAGTTATTTTAGTCTGAATCTAAACAACATTAAAAACCTAATCTTACAAAAAACATTTAAATAACCTAAAAAGTCTTCTATTGTGAAGCAGAGGGAGTAGATATGAGTGTAAATCTTATTTGTAAGTTAAGTAGTGAGCAAAATAATTTATAAACAATATTTGTAAGTTAAGTACTCCAATAGTTCAACATAATTAGCAGAAAAATTGTCAATATCATTGTAACTTCGCCAATTGAATTAATGGTTTAAAAATAGTTCATTTTGACTTCTCCAATTACAAAAAGTACCTAACCTATTACTAGAAAAAAATGTCAATATCATTGTAGATTCGTCAATTGAATTAGCGCGAAATCTAACACCTAGCTCCGGAGAATAGAATTGACGGGCCACGTTCCCTAATTAGAAAAATCGTTTTGATATGTTTATCGCATTTTCATATGCACCAATCGATGGCGCCAAGGATATGGCTAAAATTGGTTAGATATAGCAGGTAAGTGAAGAGAAATAAACTGTGTATCATGCATGGTGGCTATTCATAGGGGCTCTGATGCGGATCCCCTTATATTCCGGCAAACTTGCTCAGCTAAGCTCCTTGGATGCGCCCGTCCTGTCGCCATGGACGGTGAGGCTGGCTCCTCCTCTTCCCAGCTGCACGTCGTGATCTGCCCGTGGCTCGCCTTCGGCCACCTTCTCCCGTGCCTGGACCTCGCCGAGCGCCTGGCGTCGCGGGGCCACCGCGTGTCGCTTGTCTCCACGCCGCGAAACATCGCGCGGCTCCCGCCCGTGCGCCCCGCCGTGGCGCCGTTCGTCTGTCTCGTGGCGCTGCCGCTCCCGCGCGTGGCCGGGCTCCCCGACGGCGCCGAGTCCACCCACGACGTCCCTTTCGGCAAGTTCGAGCTCCACCTAAAGGCCGCCGACGGCCTCGCCGCGCCCTTCTCCGAGTTCTTGGAGTCCCTGTGCGCCGAGCCAGGCGGAAAGAAGCCCGACTGGATCATCGTGGACTATTTCAATCACTGGGCCGCCGCTGCCGCGGTCCATTTCAAGATTCCATGTGCGTTGCTTGTCCTACTCGCCGCCACTGTGGTTGCCGCCTTGGACATCCGACTGTCTGGAGCGACGACAAGGTTCGAGACAGAGAGGACGGAGCTGATCTCTGTGCAGGGCGTGTCGGCGGTGTCCATCGCCGAGCGGGTCTCCTTGACGCTTGACAGGTGTAATCTCGTTGCCATGCGGAGCTGCCTCGAGTGGGAGCCCGAGAGCGTCCCTTCCGCGGCGACGTTCGGCGGCAAGCCGGTTGTTCCCTTCGGCCTCCTGCCACCGTCGCCTGACGGTGGTCGCCGCGGCGACAGAGGGAAGGTTGGCAGCGCCGTGCGATGGCTCGACGCGCAGCCGGCCAAGTCAGTCGTATACGTCGCTCTGGGGAGCGAGGTGCCGCTGCGCCACAAGGAGGTGCATGAGCTCGCCCTTGGGCTGGAGCTCGCCGGGACGCGCTTCCTCTGGGCTCTGAGGAAGCCGCCCGTCGATGATAATGCCGTCCTCCCCGCGGGGTTCGAGGAGCGCACACGCGGCCATGGCCTCGTGATCACGGGGTGGGTTCCGCAGCTGGAGATGCTGGCGCACGACGCCGTGGCCGTGTTCCTGACGCACTGCGGCTGGAACTCCACCATCGAGGGGCTCCTGTTCGGGCGCCCTCTCGTCATGCTGCCCATCATGGGTGACCAAGAGCCCAACGCGCGGCTGATGGAGTGTAGGAAGGTCGGGGTGCAGGTGCGGAGAAACCCTAACGACGGGTCATTCGATCGAGAAGGCGTCGCCACGGCGATCCGGGCGGTGGCGGTAGAGGAAGAAGGGAGGAGAGTGTTTGCTGCCAACGCCAAGAAGCTGCAAGAGATCGTGTCGGACACTGAGTGCCATGAGAGATATATTGACCGATTTATTCAGCAACTGAGATGTTACAAGTAGTATGCGTCTTGGTGTTGGTGCTTCCTCGGATTGTGAACACATGCATGCTCGCCGTACGTAGAACATGTTTTATAGGTAGTATACTGGAATTATTGAAACATGGAACAACATTCAGTTTGAAATCGTGCATACATACCGGGATTTCTTTGCAGTCTTCACCTAAAACGGTTACGTAGTGTAAGCAGGAGAACTATAAAGTGCTCTAACCATCCAAAACTGATGCAAGATAAATATAACGGGATTTGTTTTTAGATTAACATATAATGGGAATTTTTTAATTCATCGTTGTTTCAGAATTAGTTCATTCTTAATCGATTAGCTTATAGCTTTACACTATACGGAGGTTGTGAAATACTTTTTGGTATACAGCCTGCAAGTTGGCCCTTATACAACGAAATACAAGAGAACACCTAAGGATACATGTAGGCTTTGCCGCACACAATGGTTACTTTACATGTATAATTAAAAAATATCAGAATAATTCCGCGTACCATGATTTTGTCCCGGTAAACACTAACCAAGACCTTGGCCACATTCAAATTCTAGGGCAACTATTACCGTACCTTTTACTACTCATGGGAGAGGGAGTAGTATGGTTTGAAAGAACGGTTTAGATTTAATGACGGAGATTAGGCCCGACAAGTCCAGCAAGCCGTAATTGTTGGAAAAAAGTGCCCAGTTGATCCGCTGATTCGCTGAGTATCTCAGTTTCATGCATCCTGCAACTTGCTGATCGTTCAACCTACGCTTGCTTAATCGATCTCAACCTGCGGACTCAGCCTTCGGAATGATAAATAACATTGTTTCATGCTTGCTTTGCCTTGTACCTTTCTTACCGTCTTTGGCTGGCTAATCTTGATCGACGACAGGGATCGGATTGTGAGCTGGTGGTTACCACTAATTGACTATATGTAGAGAGATCGCTCTGGGCCGGAGCCGGCAAGGGTTTGCACGTGTTAATCTCTCTGCATCTTGCAGTGAAAGAGGAACTAGCCATGTTTGGATCGCTTGGACATGCGGGATCAGATATTCAGATCGGCTCCATTGCGCGATGCCACGAGATGTCAAAAAGACGTCAGAAAGTCAAAGGATTCGCTTTGAGAAAGATTTCTCCTTTTTTTGTGAACGGTATCACAGTCAGAGGCTTTTGGGCCAGGCCCGTTTACGCGAATTTTGGATGCGTTGTCGTTTTCGCTTGGTAGTAGGATTTGTACTAGTCACTATTTTGACACTAGTATGATTTGTTCTGGGTCATTGGATGCACGAAAATGGATGGCTATTATTCATTTGAGGGTACCATAAAAGAGCTCAATTCTAGGCATGTATCCATTGCACACCAATAAGAAAACCTTGGAACAAGAACAACTAATGCCATCATGACCATGAAATTGTATATGCCTCTATAACCCCAAGAAACCAAATTCTCTCACGCTCTCTGTGAGTCTTGTCAATTTAGATGCGTCATGACCGACCCGAGTTTGAGTCCCGTCCGGGCCGAATTTCTGAAATTCTTGCGAGGCAGGTATCTTTCTATGAAAAAAATACCACCATGGGCTAGTCCTGCTAGGTCTCGTTTTATTTTGTTGTTTTAGATGCGTCATATTTTCAATGATCTCAGTGAGAGAGCACGCTTTCTAATCGGCTAGATCTGGCACCGAGAAGGGGAAGTCGTCATGAGAAGCCCACAGGAAGAGATGAGGAGTAGACATCGAAGTCTGTTTGTATGGGAGAAAGGGAGGAGGGGTGGGCACCATTGCCCACGGAAGACAAGGACGTGCAGGAGATGGGGAAGGGACGCTAATGACCGAGAAAGTTGAAAAAATACTGTAAGAATAGCTAAGTCGGAAGACTTTACAGACCTTGAGCAAATCTTGGTGATACTTTAAAAAAGTTCTGGTTAAGGATCATATGTCATGTGTAGAAAGTTTTCTATTTGCAAAGACATTGCATGACGTAGGCAAGAAATAAGATTACATGGTACGACGTTACTGATGCTCCGTCCTCACACTTTGGAACAATGAGTTGGCCAACTATGTTCCTTTTTCCATTGACTTAGAGAACTGACGAATGTTTGTTGCCTTGCCTCCTAGCCTCTCTACTTGTGTAGGTGACTGGAAATGGCTATTATCATCTCGCTAGCGTGGTGGTTTATATTGTATTTCTGATACCTTTATTCGGATTACGGATGTAGTAGAGACGCCTTTTTTCCTAGAGACCTAGGTTTTATCGAAATGATAAGTAATTGCCCTAAAACTGGTTTCAAACAGTTCTGAGAGTCTACAATGTTTTTCTTACCATAGCAAAACATATCTTTTGGGATTTTAGCAATGGATGGAGATAGGCTAGGCGGAAGTTTCACTTGCAGCTATGCAGACAAAAAAAAAGGATTGTTAGTAATAAGAATACTTATAACAACAAGAATGTGAATTCAATTTACTACCATAGAAATGTGAATTCAATTTTAAACCAAGAGAACCTACTACCATAAGTTCCACTCCTCTACTCATGCATCTACCTTTATCCCTCCTCAAGGTCTTGGGTCATACCGACAGACACTAAAATCGTGGTCCTCAGACAAGAGAAGAGACACGCACAACATAAGTAATCAATTAAACTAATTATCCCATATCGAGTGTGCCCGCCGGAGATGGCGAGCTCTAGCGACTCGTCCGGCGACTCGTTAGCCGCCCCCGCCCCGCCGCCATCGCGCGCTGCTCCTGCACCGGCGCCCACCACGCCCCCCACCAGCCTCCAGCTGCCTACCACTCCGGCGGCAGCTGCCACTCCCACAGAGTCGGAAACCACAAACCTGGACCCCTGCGAGGCGCCACCTGTCCTTCCTACACCGTGTTGCCGGCCGCGTCGCCGCCGGCGTAAGCCACCCCGCGCCTCTGCTCAGCCGCGACTGGCGGTTGCCGCAAGCCTTCTCCCCCCATTGCTTCCCACACCCTCCCCTTTCCCCACGTGTGGACCAGATCCCCGCCTTGGAGACTCTTTCTCAGCCTTCTGCCTGCTTAACTTCTACACCACCCCCGTCCCGGCGCGCGGCTCATCGTCGACCACCAAGCTGTGGCTGTGCCATGGGCCTGCGGCTCGTGTGATCTCCTGCGGGTTTGTCTCTGCTGCGTTGACCTTCCTCTTCTCCACCCCTCTGGACCGGTTCACCGTGCAGATCTGTGCCGCTGGCATCTTCTCTACCCTGGTCTCCTCGCCAGGGATCGCCGTCGAGCTCGCCAAGCTCGCCTACTTCGTCTTCGGCTCCGTGCGATTCGAGATCCAGATCTCGCTGGAATCTGCGCTCCAACGGTCCTCTGTGCTCCGCGACGAACTGCGCGTCTGCGTGCCCCTCGTGGCCCACAGGCAGGCCTGCTCTATTCTTGGGCCTTGGCCCACTCCAGGTTCGTCCTCTACTCCCCCCCGCGTTGTTGGGCCCCGATCACCTCCTTGCTCCCCCGAGGCAACTCCAGAGTATTCCCCTCCACGCGAGACCTCCACGTCCCCGTCCACGCGTCGATACGTTGACCACGCGCACAACGGCTCCGTTTACATCTCCGGCTTCTCACCGGCCTCCCAGGTCCCACTACTCTCACCCACATCTCCCCACCGCCCGATCTCCTTCCTACGACCCGATCTTGGGCGGAGATTGTGAGAAACTCCCCTGCGTCAACTCCCCCCCGCCAGTGTAATGTCGCGCACTCCCTCCCCCTACCTCTGCATCGGCGGCGTCACCCCATAAAAGCTACCTCCGGCTGCTGTTTCAAGTGCTACTCATCCCTCCACCTTATCAAAGACTGTAGAGACCCCGTTGTTTGCCGAGAGTGCTCCATCTCTGGGCACATCGCGAAGGATTGCCCGTCCCGTCGTGCGGCAATGGCGAGCCGCGGCGGGTACCCGCCTTTCATCACCCCTCCCCCGCGCCGCCAAGGGGCGGCGCCGTTCCCTGTCACTCCATATCCCTTCGCCCCCGCTCCGTGCGCACCAACCCCCCCGCATGCGCCTGTGCCGGCGCCCTCCGCCCCCGCTGCTCCTCCCGCGGTCACCCACTCACCCACCACACCACTCGCCTTTCCCGCCGGTGCGAGCAGCAGTGCCACCCACTCCGACTCGCCCTCGCATCCCTCGCACCTCTCGGTGACATGCCGCCGGTGGACATGGCCCAATTTGCACACCTCGGCTTTGCCTACATCGACCCCGAGACCACCTCGCCTGGCCCTATTGTCAAGTCAGCTCTCCTCCACCAGGTTCCACTTGGCATGGAAGCACTCGCTGTCTCCGGGGCTCATGGCTCGCACCTTGTCATCTTTCGGTCCGCGGAAAGTAGGGAGTTCGCGGTGCAGGAGAGCCCTTTCGTGGCCAGGGAGCACACGGTCTACTTCGAGCGCCACGAGGAGGCGCCGAACAGGGGACACTTCGTCCACTCCGGCTACGCGGCGCTCTCGCTCATAGGCTACCCATTCGAGCACTGGAACAAGGCGCATATCCGAAGCGCCGTTGGAGGGATTGGCAACCCTATGGAGGTCGCCGAGATATGTATGACCGGTGCCGATTACCAGTCGGTGCTGGTGGTGTGCATGATGGAAACTGCGGCGACCATTCCCCAGGAGCTGGACATCAAGAACGCGGACGCCGCGTACACGACGGTGGAGGTCGACCGAGTGAGGCAGTGGCCTCTTTTTGCCGTGCCCCCCGGCGCCGGCGGCTCTGGTGGAGGTGGCGGTGGTGGACCTGGCGGCGGCGGTGGTGGCCCAGGCGGGGGTGGTGGAGGCGGTGGAGGGGGGGTGGACATGGTGGCCATGGAGGTGCTGGTGGTGGACACGGAAGCGCAGGCCATGCTGGTGGTGTTGGTCCGAGCCAGCACTGTGGCGGTGGTGGCGGGAGCGCGCCCGGCACGTCGACGCTCCCTCCCCTGATCCGCCGCCTCTCAGGCTCAGGAGCCTTCCGATCGGCCGGCTTCTTCCCCGCCGAGCTCCACCCAGCTGGGGCGAGCCGCCGCAGGGACGACAGGAGCAGCGATGCCGCCGACTTCATCATCTCTGTTCCTGCTGCAGGTGCCCGTGGCGACGAGAGGGCTTTCTCCTCGACCACCCTCGGTGGAGTGGCGCGCCCCAAGGCATTCAAGATCGCCGTGTGCCCCAGCTACTTTCACATCATGGCGGAGGCCGAGGGGGGTGGTCGTGGCTACTACCGCATCCCGCGCGCCCTCATGAACTGCGACCTGCCGGGCCCCCATGGGATCCCGCACATCAACCTCCTCTCCGGCGCGATCGGCATCATCGCCGGCGTTGAAAAGACCAAGGGCATGGCCACGGTGGTCTCCACGGACGTCCTGGCCACTGCAGTCGTGGACGCTGACCCGGAGAGGTTCGCCGTGGCCCCTGGCGACGCGGTCTCCACGCCTGCTGTGCGCGCCCCGCCGCGTGCCGCCAGCCGTGGGCGCCGCCGTACAGCGGCTGCTGCATCGGGGCCCGTCAGGGCAAGCGCGCGGATCCGCCAAAGCAACGGGCCGCTGTTCAAGTCCGTGCTGGAAAGGGCCATGGACGCGAAGAAGAAGAAGATGGGCCTGGCTGGAGTCGTCCCTGCAACCTCTGCGTCCCATGCTCTTCCACCGCTCTCTGCTGTTGAGATCAGGGCGATTGGTGAGGCCTGCCTGCTGCCGCGTGCGGACGTGGCCGAGATCGAAGCGGCTCTGGAGGACGCCAGTGCCCCATGATCGCCGTCGTTCCGTTGCACCCGTAACTTGTGCTCGTCTCCCATCCACTGCCTAGTTGCCTGCGTGTGCTTGCGTCGCCGTCCTATTTTTGGGGCGTTAGACACACTACTACTTTCCCCAGCTTAGCTCAGTTTGCTACTGCATGTACAGATGCTAGTTGCGCGCGTGTGCTTGCGTTTCCGTCTGCTTTTTGGGACGCTCGTCGCATAGCTGCATCCCCTAGTCTAGTCCAGTGTGTTGCTGCGTGTACATGCCTTAGTCCTTGTGCTGGGAGTCCCATGGTTGTAATATGAGTAACAACAGACTACTACTATCCGTGTCTGCTCCTGGAACACTAGGGGGCTGAACGACGTGGATGACGTGGATGAATGCGTCGATGTTAGCGCTAACCTCTCTGCGCAACCTGTCTCGGTTATCTGCTTGCAGGAGACAAAGTTGCAAGACGTCCCGATACAGAAAGCAGCCTCCTTCCTACCTCCTCGCCACAAATGCTACGCTTTCAAGACATCCGTCGGAGCCTCAGGCGGGCTGATCACAAGTTGGGATGGTGCCGAAATGCGTGTGTTGTGTGAGGATGCCCGCGAGTTCTCCCTCTCTGTGCTTCTGGAATCCATGATCGACGCCTCGCGGATGCTGATCACCAACGTGTACGGGCCATGCGCCGCCGCAGCCCGCGACGACTTCCTCAACGAAATTCGGGCAGTTGCATCCGGTGTTGATTGTCCGTGGCTGCTCGTGGGCGATCTCAACATAGCCAGGTTCCCCAGTGACAAGAGCAATGACAGGTTCGACTTTGCGACTGCAGAGAAGTTGAACGACGTAGTTGACGACCTCGCTCTTCAAGACCTTCCCCTCCTTGATCGCCGCTTCACCTGGACAAATGGCCGATACAACCCCACGCTAGTGAGGTTGGACCGGGCGCTCATCAATGGCGCCTGGGGGGAGTCTCTCTTCAACACCACGCTCTCCTCGCTCACGCGCAACACCTCCGATCATGTGCCTCTGCTTGTCGAAGCCACCTCAAGAGTGCCGCGCGGGCAAACTTTCTGTTTTGAGCGAGGTTGGGCTTTCGACGAGGAATACCGGGCTGCGGTACAAGATATCTGGTCTAAACCCCAAAATCGCGGACCGGATGCGGCGCGGCAAATCTGTAAGAAGCTCAAATGGGTGCGCGCCTTCTCCAAAAAATGGTCGCGTGGCCGTCTGCGACCTGCCGAAGCTGTCAAAAACTGTGCTGGTGTCATTGAGCTTCTGGACTTAACCGAAGAATTGCGTGCGCTCACCTCCGCTGAGAAACTGCTACGGGTGGCGGTGTCCAAACAGCTATCCCTTCTCTACAAGCAACGAGCAATTTATTGGAAGCAGAGATACACCTTCCGCCTGTGCAAGTTCGGTGATGACAACACAAATTTTTTCCACGCCAGTGCTTCTGCACGGTTCAGGAAGAACTGGATCAAAATCATCCATGATGGAGGGCGTGTGCTCCACAACCATGCCGAAAAAGAAAACTCACTCAGCTCTTACTTTGGAGGTATATTGGGTGCGGCCTCAACCCCCGCCTGGCGATTCGACCCTGCCACCGTCCTACCTCCTGTGGCCGGCCTCCTCGCACTGGAGGCTGAATTCACCGAGGCTGAGCTCCGAGACGCCTTGTGGACTATGAGACTGAACAGCAGCCTAGGGCCCGATGGCTTCGGGCCCGCGTACTATCGGCAATTCTGGAGCGTGGTAAAATCTGATCTCATGGGTTTCCTGCGGGAATTCCACGACGAGCGTGCACACTTGGAACAGTGTGAACCGCGCACACCTGGTCCTCATTCCCAAGCATGAGGATGTGCTCACCCCCAGCGGCTTCCGTCCCATCTCCCTCCAAAACTGCATTGTCAAGCTTGTGACTCGAATCCTCACCACTCGGCTACAACCTTTCATTGAGAAGCTGGTCTCGCCAGAACAGTCTGGCTTTGTAAAGGGTCGTTGCATCTCCGACAGCTTCCTCTACGCGGCGGACATTGTTCAGAGTTGTCGCGTCCGCGGTGCTCCTTCGGTGGTCCTCAAACTCGACTTCAGGAAAGCCTTCGACTCTGTGAATTGGGACTCGCTTGATACCATCATGAAGGCGAGGGGTTTTGGAGAGAAGTGGCGCAGATGGATCCGCCTCTTACTATCTACCGGGAAGGCGGCGGTGCTGCTCAACGGGGTGCCCGGTCGCTGGATCCCATGTCGCACTGGGTTGCGCCAGGGGGATCCCCTCTCCCCGTACCTCTACTTGATTGTTGCTGAGCTCCTACGACTACTCATCTTAGGCCATGCTGGGGGGATGGGCTGCTGCACCCCCTCGTGGACGACCTCCCCTGCCCGGTCGTGCAATACGCCGATGACACACTCCTAATTGTCCGGGCAACTGAGCAACAAGTGTCACGTTTGAAAGCTATGTTGGACGGCTTCGCCTTAGCCACTGGGCTGCATATCAACTTCGACAAAAGCACCTTTGTTCCCGTGTGTGTTCCCCCCGACCATGCTACACGCCTTGCGTCTATCTTGGGGTGCCCCATCTCGTGCTTCCCTCAAAACTACCTCGGGCTCCCCCTCTCCGACAGCAAGCTCACGGCTAAAGATATGGAGTTCCTGGCCATCAAACTGGGCCGACGGACGCCGGGGTGGCGCCTACACATGCTCTCTTCTGGCGCTAGGTTTACTCTCGTGGACGCGGTATTGTCCGCCCTTCCCTCCATGCGATGGCTGTCTTCCACCTCTCTGATAAAACAATAACTCAGATGGATAGGCCTCGGCGTGGTATGTTGTGGAAAGCGGAGAAAACCTGCTCAGGAGGTGACTGCCTTGTCTCATGGGATCAAGCATGTCGCCTCCGCTCTGAGGAGGGTCTAGGTGTGACCAACCTGGGGCTCAGAAACACATGCCTCCTCTTGAAAAACCTTCACAAACTCTTCTCGGGAGTCGACACGCCCTGGACTGCTTGGATCAAGAGGTGGTATTGATGCGATTCCCCTGCCAAGAAGACGCCGCTTTGGCGGGCACTCGCGAAACTCGTACCCCTATACCGATCCATCACCCGCGTGACAGTGGGCGATGGCTGCTCCACCTCCCTATGGCACGACAGTTGGACGTCTCTTGGGGCCCTAGCGCTTGCCATGCCCGCTGCCTTCTCACACTGCCTGCGCCCAGATGCCCTGGTGTCTGAGGCGGCGACCCAGCAGCCCCATGTTGCGGTGCGGCCGTACCTCTCAGATGTTGCCTCACGTGAGCTGCAATTGATTGAGGTTGCGCTCGCGAGACTACCCCTAGCCAGCACTCAGGATGCGAGACACCTAACCTGGGGCGAGGGCACCCCCTTTCGCGCTGCCACAGTATATAGAATGCTCTGTAGCACCGGTGTGGTGCTTCCCCTGCAGGACGTCAACTAGGCCGGTTTCTCTCCCCTCAAAGTGAAGATTTTCGTTTGGGTGCTCAGACATGGCAACACGCGCACACGCTCGCTCCTCTTCAGACATGGGTGCGTCCCTTCGGCTGCCTGCCCCTTCTGTCTAGGTGTTGAGGAGACCTTGGATCACTTGTTCTTTACATGCTCAAGGCTCGTCCCCTTTTGGAGCCGTGTCGTGCCCGGTTTCCCCCCATCCCCCATGGATGGGCTCCTCCTCGGGGTGTTGTGGGACCACGTACAATCCTCTCTCGCGACGGCCACGAAATCCATCCCAGCCACGGCCATGTGCGCTATGATCTGGTGCGTGTGGAAGACGCGGAACCGAATGGTGTTCGACCAGATTAACACACCTCCTGATCGTCTCTTCTCTGAAGTTGCTGCACACGCCCGCCTGTGGGCATGCCGCGCCCCTCGTAGAATAGACTGTTCCCCCCTTCTAGAGTGGTGTGATGACATTGAGAGATAGTCAAAACCACCTCCCCGCACTTTGCTTGAGGTGAGCTATGTAAAGATACCACTCCTTTAATGAAAATTCAGGTGGGCTCTTCGCCCCCGTTGTTGCGCTTCAAAAAAAATTATCCCATATCAAAAGGCCATGTGTGTTGAGAGTCTAGGGCCCAACTCTTAGACCTAGGGGACTACTCACACATTTCGGTTAATTCAACAATAATATACATTGTACTTGAAAGTACCTGAAGATGGACAATTGTTAGTCTGACACCATGACCAAACGTGAATAAAACAAGAGTGTAAGTGCTATGCCTATGGGATGGCTGGGTGAATGGATATCGAGATGATGGTGGAGGCGACACTTAGACGTGGAGGAATGGATGGATTCTCCTCGTGACGGCTTCTCCCCTCTCATTTATATAGAGGCAGACAAACCCAGGCTTTCATATAAGTCTACTTGTGCGATTGGCTCCTTCAAGAAAGTTGTGCAGTTTGACTTTACAAAGCCATCGACATATGGTACGACACATTGGTAGGACCGCTCCCAACCGTACCACCGCTCTTGAGACTCTTGTTGTTTGTCTTTGGTGGCTTGTTGATTTGGGAAATATTCTATCATAGAATTCCTTCCATAGATGATCAAATTTCGTCATTAAAATGTTCATTTATTCAGTGAATTAAATAGCCAAAGATTTTTGCACATCTATGCAATTCTTAGTGATCGAAGTGACACATAAGAGGAATAATCTCGTCAATAATTATCCGGTTTAAATCAGGATAAAAGTGAGTGCAAAATCAACTCATCAATATCCCATAGTTTAAACCTTGATCGCCACGATTAAGAAAAAATCTTAAGAGACTCAAAATTTAAACTGAAATAATGAAAATATTTATTCACTTATAATCAAAATTCGTAGATAGCTCACCACTTTTTCATCTGAAATCTTTGTTTTTATTTTTCCCCTGAAATTTACGCATAGATATAGTAGTAGCAAGATACCATACAAGTTTTATTAGGCCATGACCGTTAAATTAGCAGTATAAGTTGACGAGTAACAAATATTTCACTCCCTTTAGATAACACTTGCCTGTCGAG
The DNA here is from genome assembly GCA_026929855.1 of Poa annua. Classification (NCBI taxonomy): domain Eukaryota; kingdom Viridiplantae; phylum Streptophyta; class Magnoliopsida; order Poales; family Poaceae; genus Poa; species Poa annua. Next base: position 15,212,479 of record CM049432.1, on the reverse strand, counting down.
AAACACTTTAAAATACAAAAAACATAAACATATGAAGTGTGAAGTGCATGTCAAAGAAAGGATACCATTAGAATATTTCATAAACACCACATGACCAAATAAAAACCCTCAAACTTTGTTTGAAACATTTGAAAGTGACTTTCGATCCATTGAAAAGAGCTCTATATAGTGTTCAGAGAAATATGTAGTGTCTTATACTAGTGTTTCAGAGAAATATTTCATCGGTGCTTCTATCCTAGATTTTTGAAGGAGATATGCCCTAGAGGAAAATAAATAAGTAATATTTATTGTTTTATCTCATAAGTTTATAATAGGTTTGCGTATTATGCTATAATTGTATTAATCGAAATTATTAATACACGTGTGATACATAGACAACCAGCTCCCTAGTTAGCCTCTATATGAACTAGTCCATTGGGCAACAGTTGATCGAGATTCCTGATCAAGGACAATGACGTCGATTGACAATGGGGTCATCTTATTAGTTGAATAAGGTGATGGACATACGCAAAGTATTGCAATAATATCGTATTACGATGTTTGTCACCTGCAATAAAATAGAATATGATAGCTTATTCCTTAGACCGTGAGACCGTACTTATTGATGCTTCGTAGGGGTGCTTTGAGAGCATCAAACGTTGTGTCTTATATAGCATGATAATAACGGTGTCCATCTTGGGTATTCCGAAAGAGCATCAAGACGTAAGGATCAAGAGCGGGATTTGTTCATTCTTGTAATGGAAAGATACTCTGGGACCACTCGGTGATATTGCATCTATATAGCTGCGCAACTTATGACTAGGTCATGGAGATGTAATATCGCAGACGAGTTAATAACCTTCGTCGGTAACGAGATACAGCAGAGACATCGGTGTGTCTACGATCATATCTCGGACAAGGTAGTATCGCAGAGACAAAGGGAATGGATATCATACTTATGGTTCAACGACGATATTCGTGGAATGCACAGGGGTCGTCATATACATCCAGGTATCCCTGACGGTCATTGGTGAGCGGAGTGTCTCGACCATGTCTGGACTGTTCTCGAACCGTAGCGTAACAAACTTAAGGTCTTAACGACACCAGGAGATAAGTTCTGGAATAATATAGAATTTTGTTGGAGAGAGAGAAATGATCCGGAAAGAGTTCCGGTGGTCCGGAAGGAGTTCCGGGAGGGTCTCGAATGGTTCCAGGGATGTCCGAAAGTTGTTCGGGTGGTTCGGAAATTGTTTCGAAGTCAGGGATATTAAATAGTATTTAAATATATTAATTTGAATTAATTATATTTTATATTAATTTAATTATTAAATAATAAAGGAAAAAGGGGGCAGCCCACCTAAGTGGGCCAATTGTGGCCCACTAAGGTGAGCCGCACCAAGCAAGGAAGGGGGGGCTTGGGCCCCTAGTCCGAATTGGACTAGGAGGGTTCGGCCGGCCTCCCCCTCCTCTCCTTTAGTCCCACATGGGGGAGGCAAGGTGTTTGCACACCCCCTCCCCCCTTTATATAGCAAGGCATATTAATTGTATAGCAGGCCGGCCGAGTTGCTTCTCCGCCCGTTTTTCCCCCTCTCTCCACCTAAGCTATTGAAGGGGATCGTGTGCAGAAAACAAAAAAATTCCTACCAACGATATCCTAAAAGCATGCCAAGATCTATTCTATGCAGATATAGTAGTACGAACGGAGATCGGAATACGTACCCTTGTAGACCGAAAGCGGGGATTACGTTACCGCACAAACGTTGTCGATGAAGACCGATGAAGCCAACCTCAAGGTCGTGTAGAGGAAGCAGACCTCCGAGTACCGCTAGCGCAGCACCTCGCAGGGCGTCACACACGTACGGTGGAGACGACGACCTCCGAAGCTCCAGTCCAGGACGAGCAGCGGAAGACTTGGACCGGAACACCATCAGTGCGGCAGCGGGCTATGGTGGAAGAGATCCCCCTCCTCAGCTCGGCGCGGCTCCAACAAGGGAATCACGAGACCGAGAGAGAAAATTGGGAATTAATTGGTGAATTAAAAGGCCAGGGGTGCCCCTTCTTATATAGGCTGGTAGAGGCTAGGGTTCTACCGGGTCTAGGGCGGAGGTTGTAGGGATGGAAGTGAGGGCGGAGCGGTTGGAGGCGTGGGCGCCGGCGGCTGGCCGCCGTCGCGAGGAGGAGGGAGGAGGCGCGGTGCGGCTAGGGTTTAGAGGCTGGTGGGCTGTTAGGTCTCCCGTCTCCCTTCAGGAGACGAGACAGAATGATACTGAATATTTGTCTGATTAATCTCAAAGGGGTACATGTGTTTATATAGGAGGACGGCCTCCTCAAACCCTAATGTACTTGGGCTAAGCCCCTAATTTACTTGGGCTAAGCCCATATCTAGCCACTAGTGGGCTTCTTACGGGTATAGGTCAAACCGACCATAACATCTCTCCCCGCCTTCTCAAACAGCTCGTCCTCGAGCTGAACTTCTGGAAACTGCTGGCGAAGATCTTCAAGCTTTTCCCACGTCGCCTCGTCCTCTGGCATGCCCGTCCAATGCACCAAGACGTGCCAGATCCCACGGCGCTGCTGGGCCTTCAGCACACGCGCCACACTTGCCGGGGCAGGCTCAAGACGACCATCCGAAGTAGGTGGAAGAACCGGCGGTGTAGTCGGAGGGTCGCCACGATAGGCCTTCAGTAGGCCGACGTTGAAGACGTCATGGAGGCGCGAGCCCTCTGGCAGCTCAAGACGGTAGGCGAGCTTGCCGATGCGCTCCAACACACGAAAGGGACCGGCATAACGAGGCCCTAACTTGCGCCTGGAGCGCAGGTCCAAGGACTGAGTCGTCCGGTGAAGAAGGCGTAGCCAGACCCAGTCGCCCACTGCAAACTCCGCCTCACGATGGTGTGCATCATAGTACTTTCTGGCCAGCTGCTGAGCCTAAAAAAGTCGCTGGCGCGCCTCAGCCAGTATCTCGTCGCGGGTACGCAGCATCTCGTCCGCCGTCTCAGTACGTGCCGTGCCCGCCGCATAAGGAAGCATCGCTGGCGGAGGCCTCCCGTAGACCACCTCAAAGGGAGTAGCGTGCAACGCGGAGTGGTAAGACGTGTTGTAGCAGTACTCGGCCCACGCCAGCCAGTCCACCCAAGCTCGTGGACGATCTCCGGTGATGCAGCGCAGGTACATGGCGATGATCTTGTTGACGACCTCGGACTGCCCGTCCGTCTGAGGATGAAACGCCGTGCTCATGCGGAGTTTGATGCCCGCCAGCCCAAAAATGTCCCTCCAGACGTGGCCCGTGAACACCGGATCACGGTCACTGACGATGGAGGACGGGAACCCGTGGAGGCGAACGATGCCGTCGAAGAAGGCGCGTGCTACGGACGCCGCCGTATAGGGATGGCTGAGGGCGATGAAGTGCGCATACTTGGAGAAGCGGTCGACCACCGTGAGGATGACGGACTTGCCGCCAACCTTCGGTAGTCCCTCGATGAAGTCCATGGAGATGTATGCCCACACCTGGGACGGCACGTCCAGCGGCTGCAGCAAACCCGCCGGGCGAAGTGTCTCCGTCTTGTTCCGCTGGCACGTGGCACATGCCCGCACCCAGTCTCGCACCAGGGCGCCATCTCCTGGAATATAGAAATCAGCGCGGAGACGGTGCAGGGTCTTCTGGACGCCCTCGTGCCCTGCAGAATGCGCCAAGGACAAGGCCTGGTGGCGCAGCTCGCCATGGTCCGGCACGAAGATGCGGCGCCCATGCAGAAGGAGGCCCGCGTCGAAGCTCCACAGCGCGGCCAGCTCACCGTCGCCCAGGCGTTGGCGCAACTGCTGCGCATCCGCGGCCTCAGCGGTGGCGCGGCGCACGTCGTCAATGAAGGCGAAGGAGGGCCCGGAGTGGATGCAAAGGACCACGCCGTCTGCGGGCGCGTCCCCGGTGTCGATGGCGTCGCGGCGGGACAATGCGTCGGCGACGGTGTTGAGGCGGCCGGGGCGGTACTCGACGGTGAAGTCGAAGCCGAAGAGCTTGCTGATCCACTGATGCTGCGGCACGGTGGAGAGGCGCTGGTCCAGCAAGAACTTCAGGCTGTAGTGGTCCGTGCGCACACGGAACGTCCGGCCCCAGAGGTACGCCCGCCAGTGGCGCACCGCCTGGACAAGTCTGATCAGCTCGCGCTCATAAGCGGCGAGCTTGTGGTGGCGCGCGGCGAAAGGGCGACTGAAGAACGCGAGGGGCCCCTCGCCCTGGTGAAGAACGGCACCGAACCCGATGCCGGAGGCGTCGCAGTCCACCACGAAGGGCTCGGCGAAGTCTGGCATCTGTAGAACAGGGCCCGTCGTGAGTGCCCGCTGCTGGGCAGCGAAGGCCGTGGCCGCCTCCTCGTCCCAAGAGAAGGCGTCGCGGCGAAGCAGACGTGTGAGGGGCGCGGCGATGATGCCGAAGTCCTGGATGTAGCGCCGGTAGTATCCCGCGAGGCCCAAAAATCCGTGGAGAGCGCGCGCGGACTGGGGCGTCGGCCACGCGGCGACGGCGGCGACCTTGTCCGCGTCCATGGCGACTCCGTCGGCGGAGATGACGTGGCCCAAGTATGCGACGGAGGTCGTGCCAAACGAGCACTTCGAGCGCTTGAGATGAAGTCGATGCGCTCGAAGCTCGTTGAAGATGATGGCCACGTGCTGCAAGTGCTCCGCCCAGGATGCGCTGTAGATCAAAATATCATCAAAGAAAACAAGCACAAAGCGGCGTAAGTAGGGGCTGAGCACATCATTCATCAGGGCCTGGAAGGTCGCCGGCGCGTTGGAGAGGCCGAAAGGCATCACCAAGAACTCGTAGTGGCCATGGTGAGTGCGGAACGCCGTCTTGGCGATGTCGTCCGGGTGCATGCGCACCTGATGATAGCCTGAGCGCAAGTCGAGCTTGGTGAAGAAACGCGCGCCATGCAGCTCGTCTAGGAGCTCCTCCACGACGGGGATGGGGAACTTGTCCTTGGACGTGACGGTGTTGAGGGCGCGGAAGTCGATGCAGAAACGCCACGTGCCGTCGGCCTTGCGCACCAGGAGCACGGGGGCGCAGAATGGTGACGTCGAGATGCGAATGATGCCCTGCGCTAGCATGACCGCCACCTGGCGCTCAAACTCGTCCTTCTGCAGCTGGGGGTACCGGTACGGCCGCACAGCAACGGGGGCCGTGTTCGGCAGCAAGTGGATGCGGTGGTCACAGGGCTGCGAAGGTGGTAGGCCCTGTGGCTCGGCGAAGATGTCGTCGTGCTGCTGCAGTAGGTCGGCCAGGAGTGGGTGTGTCTCGTCCAGCGCGGCGGCCATCAGGTGGAGCCGCGGCGACGCGCCCGTGCTGCCCAAGCCCGTCCAGTGAACCCGGCGGCCGCCCTCGCGCCAGAAGATGAGGGACATCACGTCGAGGTCCCGCAAGATGGGGCCCAATGTGCTCAAGAAGTCGAGGCCGAGGATGAAGTCGTAGCAGCCCAAGTCTATGCCGACGCAGTCGATGGAGAAAGGCTCGTCGCCCACAAGCACGGGCACCTGGCGCGCCACGCCCTGACACGTAAGGCGGTCCCCGTTGGCGACGGTGACGTTGTATGTCTCCGAGCCCGCCGGCTGTATGGCGAGGCGGCGCATGGCGGTGTTGGAAAGGAAGTTGTGCGTCGAGCCCGTGTCCACCAGCGCAGTGAGCCGCTCCCCGTTGATCGTCACCGGCAGCATCATCGTCTTCGCCGTCTTGATGCCCGCCATAGCATGAAGAGAGACGACGAAGGCCTTGGCGTCGACCGGGCCATAGGACATGACACCGGCGTCCGTGATGGTGGCGGCTGCGAGCTCGGCGGTGAGGTCCTCCACGTCGGCGGCGTCGACCATCTCCAGGTAGAAGAGGCGAGCGCAGGTGTGGCCCGGTGCATACTGTTCGTCACAGTTGAAGCACAACCCCTTGTGGCGCCTGTCGAGCTGCTCAGCATGTGTCAGCCGCTTGTAATGGCGGGTCGGAGCGACGGGGCCAGTCGGAGCGGCGGAACCCGCGGGCGCGGCAGCGGGCGCCGGGCGAGGCGGCACCGTAGGCGCCGGGGCGGGCCGGGAGAAGGGCCTGGCACTGCTCCGTTGCGCCTGAACCTGCTGCATGGCGATGGCGCGCTGCTCGTACGCGCGCGCATAGTACATGGCCGTCTGGAGGTCGGTTGGGTCGCGCATCTCGACGTCGACGCGGATGTGGTCGGGGAGGCCGCCGACGAAGAGATCGGCGCGCTGTCGTGCGGAGACGCCCGGGGCATGGCAGGCGAGTGCCTGGAAACGCTCGGCGAAGTCCTGGACCGTGGTGGTGAAGGCGAGGCGTCCCAGCTCGGCGAGGCGGCTGCCGCGGAGGGTCGGCCCAAACCGCTGCAGACACAATGCGCGGAAACGCTCCCATGCGGGCATCCCGCCTTCGTCCTGCTCGAGGGCGTAGTACCATGTCTGCGCGGCGCCTCTGAGGTGATAGGAGGCGATCCACGTGCGGTCGGCGCTGAGCGTCCGCTGCCCCCGAAAGAACTGCTCGCACTGGTTCAGTTAGTTCAGGGGGTCGGTGGCGCCGTCATAGGTGGCGAACTCCAGCTTGGTGAAGCGAGGGGGCTTCTGCGCCAGCGGCGTGACCCCGTAGGCGCCCTCCTGGCGGCCGGGGGTGAAGGATGCGCTGGCTGAGAAGGGGGCCGCGAAACCCCCTGGGCCGCCGAAGGTGGGAGCGACCTGCTGGACCGTCGGCTGTGCTGCCGCCTCGGTGTAGATGGGCGGGCCGTCGAGCCAGGCAGGCAGCGGCGAGGGCGATGCTGGCCACTGGACGGTGGAGCGCCCCTTGCTGGCGACGGCTGCCGCCGGTGGCTGATCAGCGGGCGCGGGCGGCCCGATCGGCGGGGGCGGGTGCTGGCCCGCTCTCATCTCGGCGAAGTCGAGGCGGAGGGCGCGGAGGCTGTCGGCGATGTCCGTCAGCGTCGCGGGCAGGAGGGCGAGGACCGCGGAAGGGGCGACGGCGGCGGCTCCCTGGGCGCCGGTGACGGCGGCGGTTTCTAGCGGCGCGGATGCGCCGAGCATGGCGGTGGTGTCGGCGGCGGAGGTGGTGGTTATGGGGTCGATGTTGGGGCCGTTGGAACCCATGAGACCTAGGCAATCTGATACCAAAGTGGTAGAAGCTAGGGTTCTACCGGGTCTAGGGCGGAGGTTGTAGGGATGGAAGTGAGGGCGGAGTGGTTGGAGGCGTGGGCGCCGGCGGCTGGCCGCCGTCGCGACGAGGAGGGAGGAGGCGCGGTGCGGCTAGGGTTTAGAGGCTGGTGGGCTGTTAGGTCTCCCGTCTCCCTTCAGGAGACGAGACAGAATGATACTGAATATTTGTCTGATTAATCTCAAAGGGGTACATGTGTTTATATAGGAGGACAGCCTCCTCAAACCCTAATGTACTTGGGCTAAGCACCTAATTTACTTGGGCTAAGCCCATATCTAGCCACTAGTGGGCTTCTTACGGGTATAGGTCAAACCAACCATAACATCTCTCCCCGCCTTCTAAAACAGCTCGTCCTCGAGCTGAACTTCTGGAAACTGCTGGCGAAGATCTTCAAGCTTTTCCCACGTCGCCTCGTCCTCTGGCATGCCCGTCCAATGCACCAAGACGTGCCAGATCCCACGGCGCTGCTGGGCCTTCAGCACACGCGCCACACTTGCCGGGGCAGGCTCAAGACGACCATCCGAAGTAGGTGGAAGAACCGGCGGTGTAGTCGGAGGGTCGCCACGATAGGCCTTCAGTAGGCCGACGTTGAAGACGTCATGGAGGCGCGAGCCCTCTGGAAGCTCAAGACGGTAGGCGAGCTTGCCGATGCGCTCCAACACACGAAAGGGACCGGCATAACGAGGCCCTAACTTGCGCCTGGAGCGCAGGTCCAAGGACTGAGTCGACCATAACATAGGCTCCCAGGGGGGAGCCAACCTCCTCACCAGGCAATGTGGGACTATCCCCACATGCCTGGTGCGGCCAGCCATGGTGTCCCGGTCCCCTGGTGGGCCTCTTGGCCCACCTGGGTCGGCCACCCAAGCCCCCACCGAATCCCCTTGGGGATTTTCCCCCTCTTGGGCCTTCTTTCGACCAGAAGGCCCATTTAGGGAAATCAGCCTAAATAAATTCGAAAATAAATATATAAAATCATATTTGCATATTAATTACACTAATTAATATCAAACATAATATATATAATTTTTCCTAGCTCCGAATACTCTTTCGGCGCTGCCCGATCTCCATCGGACCCCTCCCGGGACGCTCCCGGTGATCTCTTTCCTTTCCGGTTGTCTTGTCGAAACCCCTTAAGTGTGTTACCCTAGCGGTTCGATATAATAACAGGTATGACCAAGACTCCTCTATGATCAGCGACTAACTCGTAGGCCTGGACCCCATGAATTAATCCCTGTGATATAACGAATGACTTTCATCTATCAAACCTGAACACAAAGTCTTAAACCTTTTGCCATAGCGATACTTAGCATGTCCGAGCGTCGTTCCATAGACATCTCCATACCTAATATCGACCTCGTTACCGACAACGCTATCTTCTACTCGTCCATGATCTCATGTCTCTGTGACCTAGTCACATGCTTGCAAGCTCATTAGACATGATCTCATCGAGTGGGCCCGAGAGTATCTATCCTGCTATGCGGACTGGCAAATCCCGCTCTTGACCCCTCGTCTCAATTACTCCTTTCCGATACCCAAAAGTTACACCGTTATTGTCATACTATATAAGATACGACGTTTGGTGCGATCAAAGTATCTTCCAGGAATAACAATAAGAGTTGATCTCACGGTCAAAGGCGTAACGACTACGTCCTCCAAATCTGGGTATGTCCATCACATCGTTCTCCAACGATATGACTCCCATTGCCGACCGACGCCATGCCCGATGACCAGGAAACCTCGATCATCAATCGCGCAACGAAACTAGTCTTAGTAGAGGCTACTAGGGACCTGATTGTTTACGTATCACACCCGTATTAATGTTTCTGCTTAATACGGTTCAAGCATGACACAAAAACCTATTATGAACAAACGAGATATGATAAAGAATACACTTTATTAATTGCCTCTAGGGCATATCTCCTTCAGTCTCCCACTTGCACTAGAGTACAAATTAATCTAGATTACAACTCGGTAAAAGCCTAACACCCATAGCTAACTGGTGCTTTTCATGCTTATCAAGCGGGAGAGGCTTCGTCAGCGGATCTGCCACATTCAGATCCGTATGCACTTTGCAAATCTTCACATCGCCTCCTTGAACGTACTGACGTATCACATGGAAGCGTCGGAGAATGTGTTTGGCGGTGGAGTAAGACCTTGGCTCCTTGGCGTTAGCAATGGCACCCGTATTGTCGCAGAAGAGGATCACGGGGGCTTGCACGCTCGGGAACACTCCAAGTTCGATGACGAACTTTCTCAGCCACACAGCTTCATTCGCGGCTTCGCAAGCAGCAATATACTCCGACTCCATTGTAGATTGTGCGACTATGGGTTGCTTCCCACTTCTCCAGCACACGGTGCCTCCATTCACCTTGAACACATAACCTGTTTGTGACTTAGAGTCATCGGGGTCTGAGCAAAAACTTGCATCTACGTAACCTGTTACGCCAAGTTCTTCATCGCAGCCACCATACACAAGGAACATTTCCTTTGTCTTATTGAGATACTTAAGAATACTCTTAACAGCTATCCAATGCGGCATTCCAGGATTACTCTGGAACCGGTGAAGGAGATATGCCCTAGAGGCAATTAATAAAGTGTATTCTTTATCATATCTCGTTTGTTCATAATAGGTTTTTGTGTCATGCTAGAACCGTATTAAGCGGAAACATTAATGTGGGTGTGATACGTAAACAACCAGGTCCCTAGTAGCCTCTACTAAGACTAGTTTCGTTGCGCGATTGATGATCGAGGTTTCCCGGTCATGGGGAATGGCGCCGGTCGGCAATGAGAGTCATATCGCTAGAGAACGATGTGATGGACATACCCAGATTTGGAGAACGTAGTCGTTACGCCTTTGACCGTGAGATCAACTCTTATTGTTATTCCTGGAAGATACTTTGATTGCACCAAACGTCGTATCTTATTTAGTATGACAATAACGGTGATACTTTTGGGTATCGGAAAGGAGTAGTTGAGACGAGGGGTCAAGAGCGGGATTTGCCAGTCCGCATAGCAGGATAGATACTCTCGGGCCCACTCAGTGAGATCATGTCTAATGAGCTTGCAAGCATGTGACTAGGTCACGGAGACATGAGATCATGAACGAGTAGAAGATAGCGTCGTCGGTAACGAGGTCGGGATTAGGTATGGAGATATCTATGGAACGACGCTCGGACGTGCTAAGTATCGCTATGGCAAAAGGTTTAAGACTTTACGTTCAGGTTTGATAGATGAAAGTCATTCGTTATATCACAGGGATTAATTCATGGGGTCTAGGCCTACGAGTTAGTCGTTGATCATTGAGGAGTCTTGATCATACCTGTTATTATCTCGAACCGCTAGGGTAACACACTTAAGGGGTTTCGACAAGACAACCGGAAAGGAAGGAGATCACCGGGAGCGTCGCGGGAGGGGTCCGATGGAGATCGGGCAGCGCCAAAAGAATTTTCGGAGCTAGGAAAAATTATATATATTATGTTTGATATTAATTAGTGTAATTAATATGCAAATATGATTTTATATATTTATTTTCGAATATATTTAGGCTGATTTCCCTAAATGGGCCTTCTGGTCGAAAGAAGGCCCAAGAGGGGAAAATTCCCAAGGGGAATTTGGTGGGGGGCTTGGGGGCCGACCCAAGTGGGCCAAGAGGCCCACTAGGGGGCCGGCGCACCCAGCCATGCCGCACCAGGCATGTGGGGGTTAGTCCCACATTGCCTGGTTAGCAAGTTGGCTCCCCCCTGGGAGCCTATATAAGAAGGGGCACCCCTGGCCTTTTAATTCACCAATTAATTCCCGATTTCTCTCTCGATCTCGTGGTTCCCAAGTTGGAGCCGCGCCGAGCTGAGGAAAGGGGATCTCCTCCACCATAGCCCGTTGCCGCGCTGCTGGTGTTCCGGTCCAAGTCTTCCGCTGCTCGTCCTGGACTGGAGCTTCGGAGGCCGTCGTCTCCACCGTACGTGTGCGACTCCCTGCGAGGTGCTGCGCTAGCGGTACTCGGAGGCCTGCTTCCTCTACACGACCTTGAGGTCGGCTTCGTCGGTCTTCATCGACAACGTTTGTGCGGGAACGTAATCCCCGCTTTCGGTCTACAAGGGTTCGTATTCCGATCTCCGTTCGTACTACTATATCTGCATAGAATAGATCTTGGCATGCTTTTAGGATATCGTTGGTAGGAAATTTTTTGTTTTCTGCACACGATCCCCTTCAGTGGTATCAGAGCCGATCTATCGTAGATATAGCTGTACGCTGTTAGAACCCGTGCTCTGCACGGGGGCACCGTTCCTGTTATTTGCTACCCTCTAGCGTGCACTTGTGTATTCCAGCGGCATTGAGTTGATGAAGCGGCCCGGACCGACTTTACGCGTACGCTTACGCGAGACTGGTTCCACTACTGACATACGGCTTGTAACGTATATGTGGCTGGCGGGTGTCAGTTTCTATCTCTTTAGTTGGTCTTCGCATTTTCAATGGAGGGCCCGAAAGGGATGCTTAAACATGCAATTATTGGATCGTTGTTGTGGTCATAGATTCGTAGGTATGAAGCGGTTCTATTTACGAAAACCCCAAGCCACGTAAAACATGCAAAAGAGAAAGTAGAAGCGTCTAACTTTATTTTGCAGGGGCTATGTGATATGGTCAAGGTAGGTTTATTAAATTGTTTATAAACTGCGGGCGCCAAGAAGACCATGGCGCAATGGACTATATCACATTCAATTACATTTGATGTTTTGTGTGCATCTTATTTTGTGTGATTGTGTGTATAGTATACATTAGTTACACGGCGGTAGCTGAATAAGATGATCCCTTCAAAATACCACTAGTGTTCTCCCTCCAACGCGCACTACCAAGAAAGTTCTACGTTATGAGGCAGTCCGTGATGATCGGGTGTCAGACATCTCGTCGTTCGCATACAGTGGGTGTAAGCCATGTTGCACAAGCGTCAGCGTGGAGGTTTTTTGGTGGCGAGCCTAGCATACTCAGAGGTATGGCCTCGGAACAGGAATGCCGAAAGGTCGAGCACGAGTCACAAAATTGGTGTGGCGGACGATTTTGTCTACTCTTGAAGTTGTGTCGCCGGCTTTGATGATGAGGGGTGGTGCAATGGATGCGGGTCGTGTAATCGCTTAAACGACCAGGAGGGATGTTTGTTTGAGTGGGAGTTATGTTAGTTATTTTCTAAAATACTATAACTCAAAATTATTATGAACAAAGTCTTATGTTGTTGCAAATTCCATTGTAGATGTCTCGCCCCTCGTTTAACCTAGGTCTGTTCCTTGATAAAGAAAAGCTTAAGACCAATGGGTCAAACTTCATGGCCTGGTTCCGCAACCTGAGGATCCTCCTCACTCCCCATAGGGTGGCCTATGTCATTGAGGCCGCCATAGGTGACCCTCCTGCAGATGATGCCTCTGAGGATGAGAAGAAGGTCTTCCAGACCCGATCGGAGGATTCTGCCTTTGTCAAGAGTGGCATGCTCTACGCCATGGAAGTCGACCTGCAGAAGCGCTTCTAGAAGATGAGCGCCTTTGAGATCATTTCGGATCTTAAGGCTGTCTTCACGCCGCAGGCTAAGGCTGAGAGATATGAGGCTTCTGAGCTTTTCTTCTCAGCCAAGATGGAAGAGCATAGCAGTGTGAGCGAGCATGTAGTCAAGATGTCTGGCTACGTTCAACGCCTGAATGCTCTGGAATGCAAGATTCCCGATGAGCTGGCGATTGACAGGGTGTTGTAATCGTTGCCGCCAAGCTACAAAGGCTTCGTCATGAACTACAACATGCAGGGCATGGCTAAGTCCCTGGGTGAAGTGTTCGTGATGCTCAAGACTGCTGAGGTAGAGATTAAGAAGGAGCACACGTTGTTGATGGTCAACAAGACCGTTGATTTCAAGAAGTCCGGTGGCAAGGGAAAGCAGAGCTGGAAGTCCCGGAGGGAGGCAAAGTTGGCTGCCAAGCCCAGGACTAACAGGTCTGCTCCCAGAGCTAGCGTGGAGTGTTTCTACTGCAAGGGGAAGGGTCACTGGAAGCGCAACTACCCCAAGTATCTGGAGGATAGGAAGTCTGGCAAAAAGGTCGACAAAGAGCAAGGTATATTTGATATACATGTTATAGATGTGTACCTTACATCCGCCCGGAGCAACACGTGGGTATTTGATACTGGTTCTGTTGCTCATATATGTAACTCTCAGGAGGAGTTACGGAATAGAAGGCGGCTAGCGAAGGATGAGGCGACGATGCGCGTCGGCAACGGATCGAGAGTCGACGTGGTGGCTGTCGGCACGCTCCCTCTGCATCTACCATCGGGATTAGTTTTGGTTTTAAATAAGTGTTATTTTGTGCCATCCTTGAGTGTAAACATTATAAGTGGGTCTTGCCTGTTACAAGACGGTTATTCATTTAAATCAGTGTCAAGCAATTGTGCTATTTATATGAATGATATCTTTTATGTTGATGCTCCCGAGAATAACGGTTTATTCTTGTTGAATCTCGATCGTAGTACTCACATCCATAACATAGAAGCCAAACGGATTAAGTGTAGTGACGATACCACCATGTTTTTATGGCATTGCCGTCTTGGTCATATTGGTGTAAAGCGCATGAAGCAACTCCACTCCGATGGACTTTTGGACTCGTTGGATTTCGGATCCCTCGATACATGCGAACCATGCCTTATGGGCAAAATGACCAGGACACCGTTCAA